>CM019151.1:126158144-126509719 GCA_009733165.1 Naja naja | reverse complement strand
TATCACACTACTGACAGAGCATACAAAACATTTGCTAGACCATTACTTGAATACAGCTTATCAGTCTGGAACCCATTACATATCGGATATTAATACAGTCGAGAAAGTCCAGAAATATTTCACAAGAAGAGTTCTCCACTCTCTACTGTAGCAGAATACCTTATGCCAGCAGACTTGACATTTTAGACCTAGACAACCTAGAACTATGCCTCCTTTGGTCCGATCTAAGTATAGTATTATCTATTGCAAAGTCCTACCTGTCAATGAATACTTCAGCTTCAACCACAGCAATACAAGACACACAATAGATACAAACTCTACCTGACTCTGTAGTTTCTTCCCAAACCCCAAAAAAACTTTAACCTAAGTCTATCTACTATTGACCTCACCCCTTTCCTAAGAGGTCTGTAAGGGGATGCATAAGCGCATCAATGTGCCTACTGTCCCTATCCTATTGTTTCTTTTTTAAATTCATTATCCATTTCATGTATTCATAACCATGTTTATACTTATACCTGTTATCTAATACTTGCTTGACAAATAAATAAATAATGATAAATAATAATCAAATGGCAGTGGAAAATCAAAACTCTGGTCCCAGTCACTGACTCAGATTGGATCCTGGAAAAGAACAATATTTACTGCAGTTAGGTAAAGAACATTTTAGCAGGTTCTTCCTCCCGGACCCCCATTTTTTTAATGAAATACTTCTGCTTTGGGAGGAATTGGGAAGACGACTATTACAGAATGTTTCTATTTTGGTTGTTCCAGGATAGCTTTTATTTCTTCATAAAACCTCTGGGTATTGAGTGATAAGCCATGAAACAACATTTTGAAGCCAGCTTATATAACATAAACCCTTGTGGGTTATTATTTATTTTAATCATCTGGAAGAAAAGACAATAAGGCAGAGTTACATTACATGTCATGGGAATTCCCCAGCCAAAATGGGTTGGACCTGAGGGGAAATTTTAATGGGGTCTGCCATATTGTCCTATTAAGACTACAAAATATCTGAGCAAATGCAGTTTATCAAGTTTGTGAATTTATTCCTTATAGACTTAGACTTAGAATAACTTTATTGTCACTTTGAATGTACACTAATTGGCATACATTAAAATGAAATTTCACTGCATACAGTTCACAAAGGGTCTTCACCTCCAATATACATCACTAAACAGTATAGATTCTAGGATTAATTAGCCCCACTTTAGGTATGAAAGCCAGCTGTGTGACTTTCTCTCTCAGCCTACTCACCTCACAGGGTTGTTGTTGTGGAGAAAATAGGAGGAGGAAGAAATAGTAGGAGTATCTGCCAGCTTGGTTATTTATAAAAATAATAAAGGAGGAATTAAAACATTCAAAATAAATAATAATAATTAAGCAATTCTTAGATGAAGCTATTCATTTTTTCTAAAGTAATATATATTTTCAAGTGATGACTAAATAGAAAATGTGAAAAAGGGAATCATACTGTTGTGGTTTGCCAGCGGCCTGTGCAGACGACAGCAGAATTAGACAGTGGGGAAGAACAGGGACAGTCTGCGAGTCTAGGGAGAACTCGGACAAGGGTCCTGCATCCGATACAAAGATGGGGCCAGGACCATCTGGGAGTTATGTGGTGACTCTGGAGCCTCAGAATCTGGCAGCAGTGAGGCAGAGGAACAAGGGGAGCCTGTTCCCAGTGTGCATGTGTGCAGAGCTTCCAGAAGGCAAGAGCAGCTAAGACAAAATGGGTGACTCGGGAGTAAGGCTTGGAAGTGATTGCCCCTTCCATAAGGTATAAAGGAAGTACAAAGGTAGGAAAACCTTTGCAGGAAGCAACATCATTTGCTCTGATTGGTTTGGACTCTGAAAGCTTTGTGGTTAATTTGTTCTCCGTTTTGGTTTTGAAAGACTAATTGGCAGCACTTCAAATCAGATAAGGTGCATTCTTATCCGACGTCTCTCGAAGAACTTTGGCAGAAGTTCCTGGGAGTATTTATAACCGATTGAAACTCATTCTGGGCTGTGAATGACAATAATTCACAGCAATTGGACTAAAATAAAAGGGGTTTGGATTTTATTTGTTTTTGTTAGTGTCTCAGGAAGCCTTGGTCAGAACACATACTGAGCCATAATGGTTAGGACCAGAATTGTGTTGAATTAAGTCATAAAATTTGTTGAGACTATTGTTCTGCTTCTAGGTATAGAAATGCCTAGAAGCTAAAGTAGAAATATTTCCCCTTTATATTAAAAATATTTTGTATATCAGCAGGACTTTGGCTTTCTTGCCATGTGCTATTTTCTCTTTGCATCAGTAATGAATTGTGTCGGTTGAAGATATTCTTAGATTTTTTTAAGCTTTTTAAAAATAGCTCTTTTATGCATATGATTTTTAATCTCTGAAATGGGTTCCAAAGGGTGATAATGGTGGGATGATGAAAAAAGCATCATTAAGATGCTATAAACATTCTTGTCTATTGGAGCTTTGAAGAGGAACATGATCTGTGGCCTGATAAAATCTAAATTGATAAGAAATTTTATGAAAGAACGCTGCAAGTCTCTTTGTACTGACTTTATGGGTATTTAATTGCTTCATCCTCTTGCATTTAATAGGAATGGAAGGTTTGTAGTCATGTCTATTTTAACAGTCAGTGGGTTTCTTATCTAAAGCATGCTTATCTTGCAGTAGGAAAATTTATTTCATAGTGGCTATTTAATAAGGAAAATGTAAATGTACTGCTGATTTCTAAAATATTCTGAGATACTGTTATAAGAATGGCTGGTTCATCGTAGGTCCGTTTTGAGGAGATGTAAAAAAGCACCTCTGGGGAATGTAGAAACAGTTTTACTCAAGAACATTTTCATGGTCTGAAATGAAGGAGATATGATATTCTAAGGACATTGTGCGGACCATCAACTGTTCAGGTGGTCATGACTCATGAGAGTTTTCTTTGGCAAAATCAGGAATCTAATTCTCCTGCTGTTCTGACCAAGGCTTTCTGAGGCAGTAACGATCACACGCTGTTCCAAAAACTTTTTTATTTCAATGGCTGTGAATTATATGCATTCACAGCCCGTAATGAGTCCCAAACAGTTTATGAATAGTCCAACAGACGTCTGCCACAGTCTTTTGGGGTAAGGCTGATAAGCACCCACCTTTATCTCCTTGAAATACTGCCAATGACTAAATTGCCAATTAGCTGTACAAGGCAAATGGAGCACAAAATCAACACAGAGCTTCAGATTTTAAACCGATCATAATGAACAAAGTTGCTTCCTGCAAAGTCTCATGTCCCTTTACTCCTCCTTTATGTCTTATGGGAGGGGCCAATCATCACCAAGCCTTACTCCCGAGTCACCCCTTTTGTCTGAACTGTTCTTGCCTTCTGACAGCTCTGCACAAGTGCGCACCGGGAACAGGCTCCTCCTGTTCCTTTACCTCACTGATGTCAGATTCTGGAGGCTCTGGAGTCAGCACATAACTCTCAGATGGCCCTGGCCCCATTTCTGTGTCGGTCGCAGGTCCTTCATCCGAGCCCTCCCCAGACGTCAGGTCCATGTGTCTTACTCTGCTGCCAGCTCCTCAAGCCATCAGGGACCACAACACCTGAATGTTTTTCACATGAATGCATTTTTTTAATTGGTCAATGGAGGAGGAATAATTCCATTTTGATATTGACTTATTTCTGGAAGTGCTGCACATTTTAAAGAATCTAAGTAAAGTATTTGAAAGAGTAGTGTGTGCATTAATGCACATGAAGTACCTTTCATCAAAACACTTTGAAGAGGCAGCTTCAGAAGGTTTGTCCCAGTTGCTTTGTCCTTCTTCCCATGTGATCTGATGACAGAAACAACTTCAGATTTGAACACAAAGTGTGTATTTCCTCTTTGAAAAAGCAGTGAGGATCTTAAAACTTCGGTAATTAATTACATTAATTTCATGAACTGTGGAATGCCCCAGATGTAGCATATGAACATAAAAAACCAACATATTTATAACTCTTTTTGAACATTATAAATCCTGAGATATTTGTTGATTCCTAGATAGCAAGATCAGTAATGCCTGGAAGATGAAATAAATGTGTCTGTTGGGAGGACAGACAAAGAATGGCATGTTCACACAGGCATAATCACACAAATGTTCCAATTTCCATACCTGAATCAGACATCCTGATGCTAATAGTTCATTGTGGCATTTGTGAGGAGGTTGCATCATTGTCATCAATTTTGTTAGATTTGCATGAAGAGTCAGACGCGGAGTGCTTCAGTGAAGAGTTTATTAGTGACTACAGCTCATAACAGACCCAATTTGGCTGGTCTGTGGCTGCTACTTATAGCCAGCAGCCGCAGTTGCCAGCCAATCAGAGTGCAGGGTTTTCCCGCACTTTTTAAACCAATCATTTCTGACATTTTACAAGAACAGTTCAAACTTAACCAATGACATTCAAACCTGCATACATAACACCCCTCCCCACTAGGTCCAGTCCATACTCAAACCCCAACCTATCTAATGTATTCTTTTAAATAGGTGGGGCTCTTACATGTCGTTGAGACCTTCGTGGTTCAGAAGTTTTAACGTTCTCACCCAGTGAGGGGAAATGTGTCTGTTGACATTTCCTAGTTGGACTTCCTGTGAAAGAAGACCCTGTTTGATTGTTAGCATCTGGTCTCTCCTCCCAACCCATCTCCAGCCCAATGTCAGCACCCAAGTCAGGTAGTGATGTGCAATCTTCCACTTGTAAGGATGGATTTTGGCATTGTGACAGGTTTTGGGATGGTTCCTGTTGTAATGGCTCGTTACACATGGGGTTGATTCTTGTTTGCTGATTATCCTCATGTTCCTTCCCTCCCCCTAGAAAAAGCATTAGGTATGGGAACTAGAGAGGAACAATTGCGATGTTCCTGAGGTAACCTGGATCTAAGCTGATCAATGTGCCTGCTCCAGAGGACTCCATCCTCTGTTTGTACCCTGTAAGAACGAGGGCCTGTGATTTGAGTTATTTCAGCAGGAATCCATGAAGGCTCACCCATAAGCTTCTTAGCATAAACAGAATCACCCACACTGAACGTGCGAACTTTGCTAGTGGAATCTAGTGGTGCATTGGGTGCGTAAGTGGGATACAGGCGGTCATGGGGAGACCTAAGTTTCCTACCCATCAACAACTCTGCTGGGGATAAGTTATTAGATGGGTTAGGAGTGATGTGCTGAACACTAAGAAGTTTTTCAACTTTCTCAGTGATGTCCCCAGGACCCAATTGCTGAAGCTTTTCCTTGGTAAAACGTACCATTCGTTCAGCCCGGCCATTAGCCGAAGGGTGCCCAGGGCCTGTCAGGGCATGTCTGATACCCAGTTGTGCTAGATAGGATTCAAAAGGGTTGGATGTAAATTGAGGGCCATTGTCAGAGACAAGAACATCAGGTAACCCGTGGGTTACAAAAAGCTTTTTAAGCTGCTTGATGACAGCATCAGTTGTGGAGGATGCCATAGGGATTACCTCTAGCCATTTGGAATATGCATCTACTATAATAAGGAAGGTGTGCCCTCTGGTAGGGCCAGTGAAATCAATGTGAATCCTAGACCATGGGCCCCTAGGACATTCCCATTCCTGTTTGGGGGCGAGACGTGGGGCAGGCCTGACTACCTGACAGTTGGGACAAGATGCAACCCAGTTTTCAACCATTTTGTCAATACCTGGCCACCTATACATAACTCCTGGCCAATCCCTTCATCCTTACAATACCAGGATGACCCTCATGTAGCATTTCCAAAACCTCCCTTTGCAGTTTTGCAGGAATAACCACCCTGTTACCCCACAAAATACATCCTCTTAATACAGATAATTCAGTTTGCCTGGATTTAAAAGGTTGGGCAAGGTGAGGTAATCTTGAAGAGGCCAACCTTTCTTAATCCAGCCTATAATAGGAGCCAATAAAGTGTCTTTGGCAGTCTCTCTGGCAATTTCAGCAGCGTGTACTGGAAGCTTGGCAACAGTTTCTAGGAAAAGGTGTGTGCCTCAGTTCAAGTCCTCAGTGTGAAACGGAAGTGGGCAACGACTCAAGGCATCAGCATGTCCAATGTCCTTGCCAGGCTTGTGGATAAGATTGTATGAATAAGCAGCAAGAAATTCAGTCCACCTAGCATTCTTGGTGACAGGATAATGGGTGTAGGTTTGTCTCCTGCCACAATGCCTAACAAAGGTTTGTGATCTGTGACAATGGTAAATGTTCTCCCATATAAATACTCATGAAATTTCTTGACAGTTGCAACAATTGCCAAAGCTTCCTTGTCCAGTTGGCTGTAGTTCCTCTCTGCTTTGGTCAAAGAGTAAAATGCAATAGGGGCTTCCCTCCCACTGGGAAGCCTGTGGCTCAAACCCCACTCCAAAGGGGATGCATCACAAGTCAGTACAACAGGTAAATTCTCAGAGAACTGTATGAGTACAGCATCAGACATGATTAGTCTTTTAATACTGTTAAATCTGATTGTTCTTTCCTGCCCCAGACCCAAACAGACTTTTTGTCAAGCAATCTGTGTAATGGTTCTGCAATGGTTGCCTTCTGAGGTAGGAACATGTGGTAAAAGTTAATAAGTCCAAGGAAGACTTGCAAATCTGTTTTGCATTTTGGTCTAGGGGCTTCTTTGATTGCTTGAACCTTGGCATCAGTAGGGTGGATGCCATGCTTGTCAATCATATAGCCCAGGAACTCAACCTTGTGCATTTTTCTTCCTTGACTTTTAACCCCGCTTTCTTGAATCTGGTAAGGACTTCTCTGAGTCTCTCTTGTAACTGAGTGTCATTTTCAGCAGAGATTAACACATCATCAAAGTAAGGCACTACCCCTGGCAGTCCTTGGAGCATCCTTTCCATAAGGCTTTGGAAGATGCCTGGTGCCACGCTTACTCCAAACTGTAACCTTTTACATTTGAAGGCACCTCTATGAGTCACAATGGTTTGGGCCTCTGCAGTGGCATCATCAACTGTTAGTTGTTGATATGCCTGGGCCAGATCCAATTTGGCAAAGACTGTACCCCTGCCAAGTGAATGTAATAAATGATGCACCACTGGAACTGGATATGCGCTCTGTTGAAGCGCATGGTTCAATGTCCCCTTATAGTCCCCACAGATTCTCACTGACGCATCAGTCTTCACTGGTGTGACTATGGGTGTCTCCCATCTGGAGTGGTCAGTGGGCTCTAAAACTCCTTGAGCTATTAGTTTATCTAATTGTGCATCAATTTTTTCCTTTAAGGCAAATGGGACCCTTCTGGGTTTTAAGCGAATTGGGGGCACCTTGGGATCTAGGTTGAAAGTGATAGGGGTCCCCATATACTTGCCCAATCTGTCGCTGAAGACCTCTGGAAACTCAGACTTCAGGGCCTCCTCCCATTCAGTGTTGCTTATGTGATTGATGCCAGTCACCTCGATGCCTAGTGGATTGAACCACTCAAGTCCCAGCAAGCTTGGGCGATCCTTGTCCACGATGGTCAGGGGCAAACATTTGGTGTGGCCTTTGAACTTCACGATGAATTCTCTTGTTCCAACTACTGGAATCTTGTTCCCTTGGTAGTCTTTAAGAGTCAGTGCTTGCTTCTGGAAATGCTTCTTCTGAATGTTGGGATGTAGCCTTTGAATAGTGTCCCATGACACCATAGATAAATAGGAGCCTGAGTCCACTTCCATTTGGCAAGGCCTTCCTTCAATTAGTACCTTCACATGTACTTTTCTGCTTCTTAAGGGTGAAGAATGACCAATGGTGACTGTTTGATGAGTTTCATTCTTCCCATTTGCTTCTGTATTGCCCCATTTTCTCACTGAAGTTGTTAGGCTTGAAATCTTTGTCAGGAAACTTATTTCTGCTTGGTGGAGTTCTGGATGGTTTGCAGACTCTTGCTAGGTGACCTCTTTTTTCACAACAGAGACGGATGGTATCAAGAAACTTGCATTCAGTGGGGGTGGCCCCCACAACCTCTGCAATAAAAGTCTTGCCTCTTCCTTCCAAGGTCTTTCCTTTTCTTCTCCATTCTGAGTCTATAAATTCCTTCTTCCACCTCGCTACAGTCTAAATCAGAATCTAATTGCTCGCAATGGGTTGTTGTGGATCTCTCCACATCAGGATGGCTTGCGGCCTTGTTAATTTTCTTCATGGCTGCTGCTGTGGACTTGGTAGCTTCCGCTGAAGAAGCTTCTTCTATGGCCTCCTTAAGCGTGATCTTAGGTTTCATTAATAATTTGCTCTGCAAAACCTTGTCTTTTAGGCCTAGAACAAACCGATCGCGCATGGCCTCTTCTAAGTTGACAAAATCACATGCACCCCCAATGTCCCTTAAACATGCCACAAAGTCATTAACGTTTTCGCTTTCCCCTTGATCCCGACGGTAGAATTCATGTCTCTTAATGAGGCATGATACTTGGGGCACGTAATGGGCTCTTAATAACTTTTCTAAATCGGGCCAGTCCATTACCTTCACGTCTGCAGCTCCCGCCAATGCCTTCGCCATCTTGAAAACGGCCGGACCGCAGTGGGTGAGAAAGACCGCCCTCTTCCGCTTGTCGGAAATGTCGGCGAGATCGTTTCCCTCCAAATACATTTGGAAACGATCTGCATACGAGTCCCAGTCTTCTGCCTTCGGATCGAATGGGGCTGGGGGGGTGTTTAGCACAGCCATCTCTCTCGGCTTCTTTTCCGCGTTGTCTTCTCTTCAGGAAGGATCCACCTTCGTCGCCAGTGTTAAATTTGCATGAAGAGTCGCGGAGTGCTTCAGTGAAGAGTTTATTAGTGACTACAGCTCATAACAGACCCAATTTGGCTGGTCTGTGGCTGCTACTTATAGCCAGCAGCTGCAGTTGCCAGCCAATCAGAGTGCAGGGTTTTCCCGCACTTTTTAAACCAATCATTTCTGACATTTTACAAGAACAGTTCAAACTTAACCAATGACATTCAAACCTGCATACATAACAAATTTGATATCATGGTGGTTTGATTTGGATACCACTGTGAAGTCCTGAACATCTGGAGGACACCAAGTTGAAGGATGGACCTGTAGATCAATAATTTTTGGGAAGGAATGTAGAAAAGGAATGTGTGCATCCAAAGAGGGAGGAGGAGCAAATATTTTTTAAAAAAATTTCTCCATATTTATAAATCTTCAATTTTCGGAATATTTTCCTCTTAAACATGTCCTAGATTCAAATCAGCCATTGGTAAATTTAATAACAAATGTTACCATGTTTCTTAAATTATGACAATAAAGAAAAATGTGGTCTTTGACCTTATGGTAATTAATGCCTGCCAAATGTTTTTTTTAATAAAGTATGATATCTTTTATAATGTCTTTGGTTAGACATTACTAGTCAAACACCAATTGTCCATTAGCACGGGTAGTTCTGAAAACCAAAGATCATATATTCTTTATCACAAAAGCACCAAAAATAAAGATGGAAAAAGTTCAGTATAAAAAAATAATAAATTATTTGAAATATAGTAATGTAAAAAAGAGTTTCAAGGCTTCTACTGTTCCTTTTAACATATACTTTTAAAATATGGCTTTGGACATCTTTCAAAAGAAGATTCCTTCAAATTATGAACTGCCCTTGTTAAAATAGGTCTGTAGCATCCTTCACAGCTGAGAAAATCTCTACCCACAAAAGCACTAAATTGCTAAAAGTGCTGGTTTGCCATTTAAAACAACTCATTATCGAATATGATTTATTATATTATGTCATACCACATTGAATGTATATTTTTGCAGAGCCAAAGTTCATTGTCTGTCATTAATAAAAAGTAGTTGGCTTGGCATTTATCTGGGAGACTCTAACCTTTGAGAATTCTTTTCATACATCCATGGAATTGTAACCAAGTTTAGAGTGAAAATAGCAAAATTACATCATGTTAACTAATTCAAATACTAACATATAAATACACACTTGATTGAACATATGCAGATAGGATATGGTAAACTGTGGTTCCCCTTTAATATGGATCCTTCCTAGATTGAGAGGTCCCACTAGGGTCTTCATTTCTAGCTTTTTTTCTGTCCTGCCAAGTTGGTTCCAAAATTTCAGCAGACAGTTGACCTTTAAGGCTGACGAGTATTTTGAGAATACATGTCTCATCAGGTAGAGATTTTCATAGTGCAAGCTACCTGATCCATTTTGCATAAAGATGCCATGGATTTAAATTCAAAACAGTTGAAAAGTATATTTATTGTCATTATGATCCTTCCTCATATACATCTCCATGCATGATGAGGACCAAAGAAATATAGGAATTTGTAAAAGGTTTTATACCGCTAATGTTATGTATGCAGGTTTAAAGTCATTGGTTTAGTTTGAACTGTTCTTGTAAAATGTAAGAAATGATTGGTTTAAAAAGTGCGGGAAAACCCTGCACTCTGATTGGCTGGCAACTGCGGCTGCTGGCTATAAGTAGCAGCCGCAGCCCAGCCAAAGTGGGTTCGTTCTGAGCTGTAGTCACTAATAAACAAAGAGCTTGAAGCACTCCGCGTCTGTCTCTTAATGCAAACTTAACACTGGCGACGAAGGTGGGATCTCCCTGAAGAAGAAGGCAACGCGGAACAGAAGAAGAGAGAGATGGCTGCACTGAAACCCCCCCAGCCCCGTTCGATCCGAAGGAAGAAGACTGGGAGACGTATGCAGATCGTTTCCAAATGTATCTGGAAGGAAACAACCTTGCCGACATTTCCAAGAAGCGGAAGAGGGCGGTCTTTCTCACACACTGCGGTCCGGCAGTTTTCAAGATGGCGAAGGCATTGGCGGGAGCTGCAGACATGAAGGTAATGGAATGGCCTGACTTAGAAAAGTTGTTAAGAGCCCATTACGCCCCACAAGTATCGTGCCTCATTAAGAGACACGAGTTTTACCGTCGAGATCAAGGGGAAAGCAAAAACGTAAACGACTTCGTAGTAAGTTTAAGAGACATCGGGGGTGCATGTGAATTTAACAATTTAGAAGAGGCAATGCGCGATCGATTTGTTCTGGGCCTTAAAGACAAGGTGCTTCAGAGCAAGTTATTACTAAGACCTAAGATCACGCTGAAGGAAGCAATAGAAGAGGCCTCTTCAGCAGAAGCTACCAAGTCCTCAGCACCAGCCATGAAGAAAATTAACAAGGCCACAAGCCATCCTGATGTAGAAAAGTCCACAACAACTCATTGTGAGCAAATAGATTCTGAGTCAGACTGTAGTGAGGTGGAGGAAGGAATTTATAGACTCAGAATGGAGCGGAAAAAGAAAGACCTGGGAAGAAAGAGGCAAGATTTCTACTGCAGAGGTTGTGGGGAAGCCACCCCGCACTGAATGCAAGTTCCTAGATACCATCTGCCTCCGTTGTGAAAAAAGAGGACACCTAGCAAGAGTCTGCAAATCATCCAGAACTCCACCCAACAGAAGGAAGTTTCCTGACAAAGAATTCAAGCCCAACAACCTCAGTGAGGAAATGGGGCGCAGCACAGAAGCAAAGGGGAAGAATGAAACTCATCAGACAGTCACTATTGGTCATTATTCTTCTATCAATAACAGAAAAGTGCATGTCAAGGTACTAATTGAAGGAAGGCCTTGCCAAATGGAAGTGGACTCAGGCTCCTATTTATCTATGGTGTCATGGGACACTATTCAAAGGCTACATCCCAACATTCAGAAGAAGCATTTCCAGAAGCAAGCACTGACTCTTAAAGACTACCAAGGGAACAAGATTCCAGTAGTTGGAACAAGAGAATTCATCGTGAAGTTCAAAGGCCACACCAAATGTTTGCCCCTGACCATCGTGGACAAGGATCGCCCAAGCTTGCTGGGACTTGAGTGGTTCAATCCACTAGGCATCGAGGTGACTGGCATCAATCACATAAGCAACACTGAATGGGAGGAGGCCCTGAAGTCTGAGTTTCCAGAGGTCTTCAGCGACAGATTGGGCAAGTATATGGGGACCCCTATCACTTTCAACCTAGATCCCAAGGTGCCCCCAATTCGCTTAAAACCCAGAAGGGTCCCATTTGCCTTAAAGGAAAAAATTGATGCACAATTAGATAAACTAATAGCTCAAGGAGTTTTAGAGTCCGCTGACCACTCCAGGTGGGAGACATCCATAGTCACACCAGTCAAGACTGATGGGTCAGTGAGAATCTGTGGAGACTATAAGGGAACATTGAACCGTGCGCTTCAACAGAGCGCATATCCAGTTCCAGTGGTGCATCATTTATTACATTCACTTGGCAGGGGTACAGTCTTTGCCAAATTGGATCTGGCCCAGGCATATCAACAATTAACAGCTGATGATGCCACTGCAGAGGCCCAAACCATTGTGACTCATAGAGGTGCTTTCAAATGTAAAAGGTTACAGTTTGGAGTAAGTGTGGCACCAGGCATCTTCCAAAGCCTTATGGAAAGGATGCTCCAAGGACTGCCAGGGGTAGTGCCTTACTTTGATGATGTGTTAATCTCTGCTGAAAATGACACTCAGTTACAAGAGAGACTCAGAGAAGTCCTTACCAGATTCAAAAAAGCGGGGTTAAAAGTCAAGGAAGAAAATGCACTCTTAGAACTGACAAGGTTGAGTTCTTGAGCTATATGATTGACAAGCATGGTATCTACCCCACAGATGCCAAGGTTCAAAGAAGCCCCTAGACCAAAATGTAAAACAGATTTGCAAGCCTTCCTTGGACTCATTAACTTTTATCACATGTTCCTACCTCAGAAGGAAACCATTGCAGAACCACTGCACAGATTATTAGACAAAAAGTCTGCTTGGGTCTGGGGCAGGAAGGAACAATCAGCATTTAACAATATTAAAAGACTAATCACGTCTGATGCTGTACTGATACAGTTCTCTGAGAATTTGCCTGTTATATTGACTTGTGATGCATCCCCTTTTGGAGTGGGGAGGGGTTTTGAGCCACAGGCTTCCCAGCGGGAGAGAAGCCCCTATTGCATTTTACTCTCGCACTTTGACCAAAGCAGAGAGGAATTACAGCCAATTGCACAAGGAAGCCTTGGCAATTGTTGCAGCTGTCAAGAAATTCCATGAGTATTTATATGGGAGAACATTTACCATTGTCACAGATCACAAACCTTTGTTAGGCATTGTGGCAGGAGACAAACCTACACCCATTATCCTGTCACCAAGAATGCTGAGGTGGACTGAATTTCTTGCTGCTTATTCATACAAGCTCATCCACAAGCCTGGCAAAGACATTGGCCATGCTGATGCCTTGAGTCGCTGCCCACTTCCGTTTCACACTGAGGACGTTGAACTTGAGGCGCACACCTTTTTTCTAGAAACTGTTGCCAAGCTTCCAGTGCACGCTACTGAGATTGCCAGAGAGACTGCCAAAGACACTTTATTGGCTTCTGTTATAGGCTGGATTAAGAAAGGTTGGCCTTTTCAAGATCTACCTCACCTTGCCCAACCTTTTAAATCCAGGCAAACTGAATTATCTGTATTAAAAGGATGTATTTTGTGGGGTAACAGGGTGGTTATTCCTGCAAAACTACAAAAAGAAGTTTTGGAAATGTTACATGAGGGTCATCCGGGAATTGTCAGAACGAAGGGATTGGCCAGGAGTTATGTATGGTGGCCAGGTATTGACAAAATGGTTGAAAACTGGGTTGCATCTTGTCCCAACGGTCAGGTAGTCAGGCCTGCCCCACCTCTCGCCCCCACACAGGAATGGGAATGTCCTAGGGGCCCATGGTCCAGGATTCACATTGATTTTGCTGGCCCTACCAGAGGGCACACTTTCCTTATTATAGTTGATGCATATTCCAAATGGCTAGAGGTTATCCCTATGGCATCCATCACAACTGAAGCTGTCATCAAACAGCTTAAAAAGCTTTTTGCAACTCACGGGTTATCTGATGTACTCGTTTCTGACAATGGTCCTCAATTTACATCCAACCTTTTTGAATCATATCTAGCACAGCAGGGTATCAGACATGCCCTGACAGGCCCTGGGCATCCTTCGCTAACGGGCTGAACGTATGGTACGATTTACCAAGGAAAAACTTCAGCAATTGGGTCCAGGGGATATCACTGAGAGAGTTGAAAAACTTCTCAGTGTTTAGCATATCACTCCCAACCCCTCAACTAATTTGTCCCCAGCAGAGTTGTTGATGGGTAGGAAACTCAGGTCTCCCCTTGACCGCCTTCATCCCACTTACACACCCAACTCACCACTAGATTCCACTAGCAAAGTTCGCACTTTCAGTGTGGGTGATTCTGTTTATGCTAAGAACCTTATGGGTGAACCTTTATGGATTCCTGCTGAGATAACCCAAATCACAGGCCCTCGATCTTACAGGGTACAAACAGAGGATGGTGTCCTCTGGAGCAGACACATTGATCAGCTTAGATCCAGGTTACCTCAGGAACATCGCAATTATTCCTCTCTAGTTCCCATACCTAATGCTTTTTCTAGGGGGGAGGGGAAGGAACATTAGGATAATCAGCAAACAAGAATCAACCCCATGTGTAACGAGCCATTACAACAGGAACCATCCCAAAACCTGTCACAATGCCAAAATCCATCCTTACAAGTGGAAGATTGCACATCACTACCTGACTTGGGTGCTGACATTGGGCTGGAGATGGGTTGGGAGGAGAGACCAGATGCTAACAATCAAACAGGGTCTTCTTTCACAGGACGTCCAACTAGGGAAATGTCAACAGACACATTTCCCCTCTCACTGGGTGAGAACGTTAAAACTTGTGAACCACGAAGGTCTCAACGTACATGTAAGAACCCCACCTATTTAAAAGAATACATTAGATAGGTTGGGGTTTGAGTATGGACTGGACCTAGTGGGGAGGGGTGTTATGTATGCAGGTTTGAATGTCATTGGTTAAGTTTGAACTGTTCTTGTAAAATGTCAGAAATGATTGGTTTAAAAAGTGCGGGAAAACCCTGCACTCTGATTGGCTGGCAACTGTGGCTGCTGGCTAATAAGTGAGCAGCAAACAAAGAGCAGCAGCTGATGCCTTTAGATTGGTTTATGTGAGGGGGGCAATGTTTGTGCTATGTGGTTTGTATTTACAACCATGGGAAAAGTATAGGAATAATCATATACAATATATGAATACATGAACATTCATCTTTATGCATATGCAAAATATGAAGCACAATTTATCATTTTGCATTTTTTTTCTAGGCAGAATATGAAGTACTTCCAGATGAAAAATTGGGAGAGAAAGGCAAAGAAGTTGTGATGAAATACCTCATCCCAGGGGTGAGGAACACTTGAAATCTTTTATGTTGCTGTTATGTCTAGTGAACAATTTTTCAATAGTATTAAGCTCTGCAACAAATGTTTTAGAAATTATATGTAGGACTATCCTGGAATGGTTTTGCCTGCTTGGACATTTCTATTTCTATGGATTATCAATAGATTTTGTACCAGTAAGTCATTTTAGCCTGGCGTTATCTTTGTATACACAGAGGGTAGATTATCTATTTTGAGTAGATAATCAGTCCTCCATCTCTGCTTATAAGTATTCAATGACTATGTTTTGCCAAAAAGTTCCATTATTTTTCTATGATCTATAGTAGAGCTATGATGGAACTTTTGTTCCATAAAAGTTTTCATGAATCATGCATTTAACTTTACAAGATGTTCTCAGTATCTCCAGCAGTTGCCAAGTCAATGGAAGCTTCTGTATATGTGCAGAATCTGACAGGTAGGCTTTTTCTAAATTTTAACATATGACAGAGCTAAAAGAAATGAGGAGGTTTCAAGTAGAACATAAAGAAATTTTCAACAAACAGAATCACACATCACTTCTGCTGTGTAGAGCTCCTTGTTGAGACAAGTTGAAGTCAGTTCCTACAGACTTAAACAATAATGTATGTTGTTGAAGCCCAGGTATTTCACAGTGATAAAATTGATCTGAACATCATAACAAGAAGCAAAAGACCTTGGAATGTTCATGACAAATTTAATTTAACTGCAATCCCATTATAGATATATTTTCATGTGCAAAACCAGGCTGAACTCTCTGTCAATGGTTCTCTCCATTTTCACAGAAGAAAATTTAATAATTCCTATAGAGTAAGTTCCAGTTTCTTTCCGACCCTTCTCCGTGAAATTAACTGCTGTCAATAAGCTAACCATTTTGTCTAGGAATATGTAATCTAATTAGTATGGTGGGGTTACTTTTCTGAACAATAATTAGGTTACTAATAAAATTGTGGTCTTCCAATGTAGTCTGCAGAATTTAGATTTTTTTTCGTCTCTTTTGGTATTTTGATCTAGTGGCACAACTGTCCTTTTCCCTGTACTCTCTACTATTCAGCTATGCACATTGGAAGGGTCAGATGCATTCCTCATTCCTATGCCAGTTTTTATCCATGTAAACACAGCCTGGGAAACAGTCAGTGAAATGAGAAAGGAATAGAATGTTTAAGTCTCCTTCTTAAAGAAGATATTTCCTACTTTTTAAATGATAACTTACAAATGAAGATGACATTTTTAACCACAGAAAGCTTTGTCTGATCTTCCTGGGGAAAGTTTCCTATTAAAATGCACTATTTCTCATTTCATAGCCACATATGAGTTCTAGCAGTTACTTTTCTTCAAGACTGAAGCAATGGCTTTGCCGTCATCATCCTTTTCAGCTCAGATGTTCCCTTTCATCTTGTATGAGGGGCTCATTATACTTAAGCTGTGTTCCAATAATTAAGAGACATTTGAGCCCTTGCCAACTTGGCTTAGATCTTGCTACTTGTAAGAAAGTATATGTGTGAATCTGTACCCATTAGGTGGCAATCTCAGCAGGACACAGATTCTTATGAGTTAGTTTGATGTTAGCAAATGGACTGAGACACTTTACTCTGTTATTTTCATTTGCTTGTTGCCTCAGTGTCAGAAGCAGTGGACTATGGTAGTGCTAAGCCTTAAATACCTGAAATCCCTAGGCTTTCTTGACTACAACTGGAGCTGTAGCATTGCTTAGATTCCTTTTCAGTAAAAACATGCCTGGCCCATGGAACAACATTATATCTCTTTTAAGAACATATTATTCAGAGCTGTGGTGGTGCAATGGTTAGAATGCAGTAATGCAGGCTAACTCACTGCCCATTCCAGGAGTTCAATTCTAAGAGGCTGAGGGTTAACTCAGCCTTCCATCCTTCTGAGGTTGATAAAACGAGGACTCAGATTTTTGGGGAGCAATATGATGATTCTGTAAACTGCTTAGAGAGGGCTGGAAAGCACTGTGGAGCGATAAGTAAGTTCTATTGCTATTCTAAATGTTGCTATTATCCATCCAGAAATGAGAACCTATTTCTTTTTTTAAATTAGACTGTATTTTACTTTGAGAACCTGAAAGCTAACACAGGGAACAGACTAATTAGTGCAGAAAGACCATTTATCTTTTTCTCTTAGAGCTTAAGATAGCATGCATTTAGTATCCTTGTCCAAGAGGACTGATTTCTTTTAAATTTTGAGAATATGTATTTGAAAACTTGTTTACTAAAAATCCGGATGAATTACCTAGGGTTTTGTCTCCTCTCGATGTATAATGTAATGTAGTCAGCTTGGCTCAATATGTCATGAAAAGAGCAACTTTTCTCAGCCTCAGTTCTCAGGCTGAAGCCAGGCTTCAGGGTCCAATTCCTAGCTGAGCAAAGAAAAGGGATATTCCCTGTATTTTGCAAGAGATGCTGAGAGTATATCTCACTCTTCTCTGTAACAGAGATGCAATATTTCTGAACAACTCTTTAAATATATCAAAGGAATTTTCATTTATACTGTAAAGATTTTTTTTAAAGAAGAAAACTGTTGCATTCAAAATTCATTGCAAATATCTGGTTCAAATCTTTTGTCTCATATGTTAATAACATCAGTGTAGTGAGTTAAGCAATAAGCAAGCTGTCTCATGTAGCAGTAGTATTTTTGGAGAGAAAGTTTACTTCTCAACAAAAATTCACACAACACTCAGTTGTCTTATGCCTATACAGGCACGTACACAAAACTGACACTCTA
Source organism: Naja naja (assembly GCA_009733165.1). Classification (NCBI taxonomy): domain Eukaryota; kingdom Metazoa; phylum Chordata; class Lepidosauria; order Squamata; family Elapidae; genus Naja; species Naja naja. The sequence goes on along the minus strand of CM019151.1, from coordinate 126,491,741 downwards.
CATGAAGCATAGAAATGGTTTCTGCACTAAAATGACCGTATGACCCAAATATCACATCTTCTGGAAAATTGTATCCAAGACCTTAGAAGAATGAGGTGACAGTTCCCGGATATGTTTGAAAACTCATGTCTATTTTAAACCCAAGTAATATTTTTAAAAGTACATAAATAAATTCAATACATTTATAAATAAATACAAGCCTCTTTTATTCCATGGATTGATTGAATTGTTCTGCTGCAATTTTTAAAAAAAGAGTTCCAAATTATCCTGATTCGAATGACATATTTATGAATGAGAAATACTGCCTGAACCAGTTTTCTCACTAACACCATTCCCTGTTAGTGTAGCTGAAGGCCTTAGTGCATAGGAAAGGAAACAGTACATAGAATAAAACACACAGAATTGTGGCACTTCAAGTAAGCAAGAACCTTGATAATACAACATTCATGAACTCTGAGTGGCTATAGTGAAAGAAGGGTATTGGCAATAAGAGTATTTCTCAAAAGAAGACTCTTAAAGTCAGCTAATACAGAAGGAGCACCTGGATGGAAAGCAAATATTGGCAGCCAAGAATTGTATTCTTATGTTTGCCATGTTTAGAATAATTAAAGGAATCCAGACTTTCCATTAAACCCAATTTTATTTTGGTAGTAATCTTGCAGGATGTGATAAGAAATGAGGAAGGCTAAAACATTTTCATACATAGAAGCAATTGCTCAGATTTATTAGCAATGTATTCACCAGGAATCTTTTTTTTTAAAGTGAACTATACTTTTTCAAGTTTACCAAATGCAGAATCCTAAATGATATTAAATTTGGCTTCATGAAATAATTAACTTTGATCTAAAGCCATTATATTTATTCCATCCTGGAGAAGTGCATGTGGAAACTTTTTTTTCAAAATGAAATAAATGATCCTGTCCAGCATGAATGAGAAGCAATCAAAAGACCAAGTTTAGTCATTTCAAGGCAGAATTGTCCTTGTGTATGTTCCCATATAAAAGAAAATACATCCAGTTCAGAAACTGATTTAACTCATAAGCAATCAGAAGTTTTTATACTATGACTTATGGCAATTGTAAGAAGTCAAGTTATTCCAGTACATCTTTTGCCCACCACTGTTACTCCAAGACAGGTGATAATATACTCAGATAAGTCAATTTTCTATATGATTTATAGAGAAGCTATTTTTGTACAAATAGCAGATTTGGAGGAGTTTTCTCTATAGGAATTTTAAAATAATTTTAATTTAAAATACATTGAAAGAGAACAGAAAATGAAATCCCGATATTGAGCCTATTTAGATATAAACATTTATCTGAAAGAGAATAGTTTTCAGAATTATCTTTGTTTTCATAAAATCAAGAGAGTACTGAACCCAGATTAATTTATCTGTTGCCTCAGGAGGTGAAATTATAACTTGCAATAGCGTTTGCTTATATACAGTTTTGTGAAATGGATAAGATTATAAATTCATATAGAATATGTCAGGAGGATCTCACTTTTGTCTCTGCTGATCTTTTCACCAAATATTCTTTTGTGTTTGGATTTGACTTCTATTGTTAAATGAAATCTTAACCACAAAGGAATGTCTCTGTAAATCACATATTCTGTATGTTGCCTTTACTTGTTTCTTAGATCCAAAACCACCATCTCTTTTCCAATCAAATCCAAGCTCATGATCTTCTCTCCTGCCATCATTATTTGTGTTCCTTTCTAAACTGTTTTACAAAATTGATTAGAAATGTGAGTTAAAATGCTCTCTGTACCGTTCTGTACAGATTCTGAAGTCTAAGTAGAACATTAATATAGGTTCTTAACTACCATCAAAGTTCTTTTCAGTTATTGAAGAACAATAACTGCATCAGTTTTATGATCTGAATTCCTATTTGCTATCTTCTCCTGAGGAAAAAAACCTAACCCTGGAAACTTTGGCAGGTGAATAGAACAAGGGTATCATCTTAACTACTGTGTATGTCTCAGATAGGATTTCAATGCTATACTATTACTGAATTCTGAAGGCTAGCTCTTGGCAGTAGTCCATGCTATATGAGTTAAGGAGAGCCTGGCATTTCAGTTGCTTTTCTTAATCATTAATGAAAATTAGGTGATGCCATGCAAAAGAGGCAGTTCTGACTGACAGAAAATGTGTTAGCTGTAATTGAGCATAAGCCCAAGTACCACTTATTAATTATATAAAAACATTTCTATAATAATTGTAACAGTAAAGACATCTTTGAACTTGGAAGAAAAGATCTTGGATCACATCTGAGCCAAATCACAAATAAACACCAGGTAGCTGTTTGAAAAGGCTTAACAGCTTAACATGGAGTATTGAAGGTAGGCTACAAAGTTAGAACACTAAGAGTGGTAATACTTATAGTAATAAAGATCATGAGGCATGTCAGATGTGTAAATTTAGGTGTTCCTGTCCTGAGACTTGTGAAGTCTCAAAAGGAAGGTTGGATTGTGGGATATGTTGATCTTAGATATGTAGATCTTTTCCTGTGTGTGGAATTTTATGAGGGGTCTGGCATGGGATACACTATTGTGATGAAAGATTTCCCCCTTATATTGAGGGGATTCCATTTTATGTTTGTTTACTGGTGCCAGCTGACTGAAATGCTTAATTGGTTAAGTACCAACTGTAGCCCAAGCGTAAAATGTGGGTGATCAAAGTTTAAGCCGTTTCTTTGTATGTTTGTTTTGCACTTTCTTTGTGTCTTTATTTGAGGTTGCCCATAGATTGGATGTTATAGTATCCTATCCATGCCTTACTAATATAGGGAATGATGCTTAGATCTGTAACTTTTCTTCTATCCATTGTTCAGCTGCTCAGAATGCATGCTGGGTTAGGAGTCTCCCATTACAGTTTGGGAGAAACAAAAAACCATAAGGTACCTACCTTGCTACTAGGAAGGTAGTTCTGAATGGCGAAGGAACAACTCAAGATGATGTATATTGATAACCTGTTTTTCCGAGAATTATTTCTCTTGAAATGCTTCCTTCTTCACACATACCCTGCAAGTGGCCAAATATTAAACCGTCTTATTCTTCATATAAAATATAGACTGTTGTGAACAAAATAGTCCTGGATTCTTAATTGGAGGTAAAAATGGAAAAAAAATGTTCTACTTCAATTTCAAGGCAATCCCAATGAATTTTAGCTAGATTGGATTAGTCATACTTTATAGTTAAGACCTTAGTGCCTGAGCTAAGATTTTATATTTTTAATTATATTGTATAGTTATATTTCTATATTAAATATTTTATATTTCTGTATAGTTCCATGGGCAGCTGTTCTTATGATTGTGATTTAGAGAAACTGCTATGAAAGGGGAAAGGGAGAAAACTCTAATCAGCCATAGGGTGGGAGATGTTTCTTTCTAATTTCTATCCAAACCCTTCAACTGAATGTGTGTTTCAACTCTTCTACTAGCAGAATCTTCCAAGAATATCCAATATTATCCAAGACATTTCAAGTTATAAACAGAGCACACATCTTTATTATCTGGATTGCACTTACCATTAAACAATAAACATACTGATCTAGAACCAAATGCATACATGTAGAAGAATAACTTCAAATTCTCTTCACCTCCCTCCCAAAACTCTTAAGAGGCTTTCTTGAACAATGTACTTTCTTTCTGTATGTGTGTCATTTAATAGCCAGGGAGATTCTTTTTTTTAAAAAACAAATGCATTTTAAACTCCAAAATTATTCACACAATTCAACAATCTTACTTGTCTTGCAAAAATGTCAAGGAATAGCCTCCTCTTTCTTCTTTCCTTATTTCCTTTTGCACCTCTTCCTCACTGGCCCTGATCCAAATACAAATGGACTGCTAAGCAGTTCTTCCAGTCACGATTTGTTCACTCAGCAGTGAGATGCTGATCACACCTTATTCTTTTGGTCTCAGTTATTTCTTCAGCTGGTACTTTGGGTCAATTTTCTTTATGAGTGGGACTTGTCTCTGATCCACCTCCATTGACCCCAAATTGCACACAGGTCTACTTTTTTCCTTTGTCTCTTGCTTATGAGTAATATTTCCAGCCCGAACTGAGGGGGGCGGTATCTTTTATTTCTCCTTGATTTTTATAGGCTGCCTGACTCATTAAACAACTTTCTTTCAAACATGAAAGTTTTGCTTCTTACTCTTAAGTACCATTCATGTGCTGCATTAAATTACCTATCTCCTGCCACTTATGGCTATAACCTTGTTGCTTGTATCTTTACAATTTTTATTGTTTTATTTAGTTTCTTAGTATGATTTAGTTGTTTATCCTATGATTATCACTAAGTATTGTGTCTTATGATTCTTGATGAATGTATTTTTATGTACACTGAGAGCATATGCAAATTCCTTGTGTATCCAATCACACTTGGCCAATAAAGAATTCTATTCTATTCTATTCTATTCTATTCTATTCTATATCTTTGAGTTTGACTTTGACTTTTTATTTATTCAAGTTTATTATTTATTCAAGTTGCTTTCCTAAAGAAACAACCTTTTTTTCTTCATCATCATCATCTCTTCATCTAGGCTTCTGTTCCTGTTCTCTGGATCATCCCTTGTTTGTGTGAAGCAGATTCCATTATCTCATTCTGTGACATCTTTACCAATTTTTTCTTGTTTATTTATACTTTCTTCTGTTCTGCCTTGGACTAACTGCAATCTCTGGACATCCAGACTCCTAGCTCCAGAATTATTTCTTGGATTGTCATGACAAATATCTATCAGTTTTCATCAGATTCACTCATTTCCTTATCTTTATGTCATCCTTATAGTATACCTATTAATAGCTGTAGTAATATATATTATACAAACAGCATCGGGAAATATGACAGTGTGATCTGTATTGTTGTTGCTTATTGCACACACAGTACATAATCCAAAATGTGCGAGATTCTATTGCCCTTAGAGAACTTTCCAGATAAACGCTTGATTACAGCTTACACAAAGTACTAACTTTTAAAAGGGACTGCCCATCTTCCTCAATAAGTAGGAGGTAAGGCAAGTCCATCTTCCTCAGTAAGTAGGGCACTTTCTTCCTGTCAACAATCCTATTCAAGTTTCCAATTGCCCATGATTGTTAGCAGTAGGAGTCCCATTCCTGTTAGCCAGTAGATCACCTACGTTTTATAGCTGCCTGACCCTTAAGGAATGAGATATGAGATAGGATAGGATGTATGGCCTTAGTGTATTCAGTTGAATAAGTGAGAAGCTTCAGACTGAACAAAAATGGCCCTTTTCTTTTTTCTCCCTGACTTCCTCTCCTTCACATGAGTTTTGTAGTTCAGTTAAGCAAAAGTATTGCTATCCTTCAGGATATCCAGTTCTATGCAGAAGTTGGAGAGAATATGAAGCTAGTACTGTGACCAGTTTGAATTCTTTTGTATATTTAGCTAAATTCCTGAAGCTGGACAGATGTTCGGGTGGGGGCGAGAGAGAAGAAGAGAGAGGAGAGGGAGGGAGGGAGGGAGGGAGGGAGGAGAGAGAGAGAGAGAGAGAGAGAGAGAGAGAGAGATTGTAGAGTGTCATACTCTGTGATTTTGTCCCTTATATCAACCCTGATTCCCACTGCTGTTCTATTTTTGGCACAGATTGAATTAGCAGGACTAATTCTTTGCATTGATTTACTGTGTAATTATTAAACATTTTTCCTATAAGTGGGACTTAGCTGCTCCAGAATTTTTAAAAATGAAGAGAGTGCCTTAACTAAGTTTCTATTTCTTTATAATCAGTAGCTTTCTCACAGTCTTCTCTATCTCTGCTTTCAAGCCTTTACTCAGCTGTTTATAAGCCAAGTGCAAATGTAACTTTTTTTTCTGCTTGTGTATTAAGGAGACAATTTTTAAACAGACAAAAATAAACAATTTTGACTATTTCTCTTCTCATGTATTATTGGCAACTGATGATACCATATGCCATTTTCCGCACATCATTTTTTAAAATAAAGTAAACAATATTTCAAAGATAGGGTAGTATGAACAACTTTTTACAGAATAATATTTGTGGCATAGTACCACATATATAATCTATTTATTAAATGTGATTTTTGTCAGAGATCCAAAGAATCTGTAAAGCACAGTATTAAGTTATGTAGTTGAGGAGGGCAAGCTTGTTTCAATCAGTATTCACATACAGCTTCTGAGCTCACTCAGGGAAAATGTGAGACCAACATACACATAAATGGTATGTTTTAGTAGTACACAACTGTATTGTTTCTACAAAAAAGCTTTGATAAAACTGATTGACTTTTTCCATTATATTACAGTAATTCATAATTTTCACCATTTTTCAAACTCTCAATTTTTTCCCCTTTTCCCCAAGTTTGTGGCAAAACAACATCATTGTTCATCTAATGTGTTGCATATTTATCCCTTCAAATTACAGCACAAATTAACGATGCATTCTCAATATTTTGGAACTTCTGCCAGAAGTACTACGAACATCTTGGTTTTACATGCTTCTGCCCAGAAATTCATACCAAAAAAAAGACTCCTCACTTTCAGACAAAGAGGAATTGAAGAGATTTTCTTCCTTTGCTCCAGGCTTAAATATTCTTTGTTTTAGATACAACAAGGCTGTTCAGCAAATGGTAAACAATGCAATTATTATGGAAATGATAGATGCTCCAGTGGACTATTCCTTAAAATCAAAATTCAGAAGTAGTTGCTAAATTATTAGACTAAGTTCTGCCAGACCATTGAGAAAACTTCTGGGCAACATCAACATTGCTTTCCACCCATTGGATCTTTGATTATGTGCCTTGTTGTCATTACAGTGATAATAAACTCTTAGTGACAGTCTAGATTTTTTTCCCATGACAATCTATCCCTCATCTGGTCCTTCAGCAATTCTAACTGTCCCCTCATCACTACTGTAACTGAGTCTATCCTTTATACAGTATATCCTTTATACAGTTGTTCCTTCATTATTTTGTCCATAGACCCTATTTTATATCCATTAAACTATTTACGCATAGTTGATTCTAGCTCGTGATTCTAGCTATTTCAAATTCTATTTCACTGCAATGGGAGATATGAATAAAGACCATTTTTCATGGAGATTGCATCTGTGATCCTTTATTTGTATGTAATGCAAATGACCAAACCATGAATAAAACTAAATGGGAATGGTTCAGCAGTACAGCTATGCTTTTGGAAAAGGTGCTTCACAATGCACTGGAGTGTGAACAAAGTACTTAACTTCAATGTGTGCAGTCATTATTGCAGCTGTTAGTTTATCCAGTCAAGCTAGGTGACCATTCATATATATGCAGGGGACAGTTGCAGTAGCCTTATAAAAGATCCTAATACATTAAGCAGTGCTGATGGACAAAGCATCTAAAACAGGTTTCTATCCTTACCATTCCCTTTCCTCTTTCCTGCACAGATGAAGATTGGGTTTAGAGCTTTAGAAAATGTTTAAGCCTGATGGTCCTTTTGTATCTGTAAATGTCTAGGACCCTTTGCATAATGCTATCAGATTAGACAAATGTAACATTCTGGATGGCACTGTCCTTTAGGACTGTAGTTTATGAAAACTTACTTTCACCAAACTTTAGCTCTGCTTCAATGTTTTGTTTTGCTTTTGGCACTTTCAAAGTCACTGTTGATTCTTGGCAACTGCCTGGACAAGTCCTTGCAGTTTTCTTGGCAAGATATTTGGAAGTACAGTAGCTGGCCATTGCCTGCTTCCCAGGGTTGAAAGACAGCAACTAGTCAGCTGTCTGTGTGTTTAAGGCTAGACCAGGCTCAGAGTCTCATAGTTTCTAGCCAAGGTTTTAACCACTACACCAAACTGACTTTCATATTAGCATATTAGATCTATTTTGTTTGTCATATGTTGCCTAATATTTTCAGTTGGTATAAGATACTGGTCTTGACCTTTAAGGACCTAAATCAGCACCCTCCAACCTTTTGGGCACCAGGGACCAGTTCCGTGGGAAGAGGTTTTTCCACAGACCAGACGGGGTGTGGTTTTGTGTGCTGCCTGCATCTTGCTTATTTGCACGGCCTGGCTTCTGGCATGTCATGGACCGGTGCCTGTCCACAGGCCAGGGATTAGGGACCCCTGATCTAAACAACCTGGTACTGCAGGATACCTTCTCTGTACATTCCTCCCTATTGTTTTTCTGTGGAGATTCTCCATCATCAAAGTCATATCTTTCCATCCACCCCATCATCACAACTGCAAAGCTTCTTGGATGAAAAGTGAAATGTTTTATTCTTCTTCCTCAAAGAAAAAATCAGTCCAGTTATCTTTGAAAAAGCACCTTTGAGACTCCCTGTTCTTTGTTTCCTTCTTGCTATTTGCAGCTGAAATATTTTGGTGGGTATTGTCAAAGGAGACATAGCAGCCAACATCTAAAAATGTGGTCTTTTTGCCAGTGATGTTCTCAGAGTTACTCAGACTGCAGATCTTTATTATATTAAACATCTGAGATGGAACAATTAATAATTAGGACAGCCATGGTGGTTAGAATGCAGTATTGCAGGCTAATTCTGCCAACTGTCAGCAGTTCGATTCTTACTGGCTCAAGGTTGACTCAGCCTTCCGTCCTTCCAAGGTTGGTAAAATGAGGACCCAGATTGACTGCAGATTGACTATGCTAATTCTGCAAACTGCTTAGAGAAAACTGTAAAACACTGTGAAGCGGTATATAAGTCTAAGTGCTATTGCTATTACTGTGTCTTGTGTTTTGACAGTATTGTCTTGAGTTATGGATCCTTTGTAATTCACCTCATTTATGATTTATGGAGTGGTTTATTTGTTATTTTGCGACTCTGAAGAGAGAGTCAGTTTGTACTACGGTTAAGGCACCAGGCTAGAAACCAGGAGACTGTGAGTTTTACTGCCCCCTTAGGCATAAAAACTGGCTGAGTGACTTTGAGCCAGTCATGCTCTCTAAGGCAACTCAACCCCTAAAATTGTTGTTGTGGGAGAAATAGGAAAAGAAAGAAGCATTAGGTATGTTTGATGCCTTGTGTTATTTATAAAAATAAAGATGAGATAACAATAAATAAGTAATCAATAAATTAAAGGACTCTCTGGATGACAGGTTTGTAGAACATTTAAAAATAAAGCAATGAAACTCCAAAAATGCAATCAATGTTAAGTTGCATAATGCGCTTTAATGTAAGCTGCTAAAGTCAAGGTTAAAAAAACCAGGATAGGAGATTTTAGAACTATTTCTGTGAAGGTATTGTCCTGGTAGCAACTGCAGATGGAAAGTGCACAAAGTTTTGGTCAAGCTCAGTTTTTCCTCCTTCATATATATCCCCAAAACTATCCATCCCATCTGTCTCCTCTCCTTCATACACCCCAACCACATATAACATCAAAAAGAGAAGATAGATTACTTAACAGAAAAATGGACATATGAAGTTCTTCCCTTCCTGTGATCCATGCAATATACAGTGAAATTGGTTTGTTGTGCAGATTTCATCTGCTTCTAGTTAAGCCTTCGCTTCAGCCCCCTCCAGAGAGACACTTGGGGTCAGTGCAGTTTGAAGTAGAGAAGTAGCAGCTCACAAGGAAAGTGTTAAGCCCACACCGTCTGTTATGGCTTCTTCATTCTCATTATATTTAACTGAAGTGGCTTTTTTGGTGCAGATCATAGTGTAGGGCTTGTTTGTAATGTGTCATTTGGTCAGAAATCTGTGGATTTTCTACAGCCAGAGGGATTCGGTGGTTTTCTTGCTAGAAGACTGTGGGTCCCACACTTATACTTTCTCAGGAAAGTGGTTCCTTCTGTGGTTTTTGACAAGCAAAACATTTTCTTGTGCCATGGAATGTTTGTTTTCTAAATCTTGCATAGCTTAAAAGTAAATGGAATATAATTGCTGTGTTAAAAAGCTACTTGAAGAAAAGCCAAGTCTCTCCCTTTAAATTAAACTAGTATCAGTCAATTAGGCTAAAGCTGGACTCTGTCCAATGCATTGCAGAGAATCACAGATTAAATATTCTAGCACAACTGTTGCTTGTCCCAGTAGGTAGGGCCGAGGAGAAACAGACTAGACCACTGCAAGTATGCAAAGCTCTCCTTGGAAAAACTCCTTTCTGTGGGCTAGAAGCAGTGAGTGTGAGTGATACCATCTGAACAGATGAAATGATAAGTGGAATTGTTCTTTCCCAAGAGTCTTGCTAGGAAAGCTGGGGCTTACCATAGATCTATAAAGCATTTCGTTTTCCTCTTCTTCCTCTTTCTGTCTTAGCTTTACTTTTAAGTGAAGTACACTTAGAATATTTCCATAAAACCTTTTTCAGTCAGGGAACCTGTACAAAAATTAAGCTGTCTGCCTAGATTGAAGAACTGACTAAAATATTGTTGTGTAATAACAGCACCCATTCATGGACATTTATGAGTGGGTGTTATGAGTATGTCCACAGTCTGTTGCTTTATGGGGACCACTTTTTTCCCCTTTCATGCAGAACGAGAGGTGAACTGTGATCTGGCACATTATTTTCTGATGTGGAATTGACATTACTTCCTCTAATAGTAAAACTTGTACAGAGTTTCTTCTAATTATTAACATATTGGGATGCTTATCTATAATCATTTAAACTTCCTTTGAAGAGTTTTATAAGTATAGGGGGGGAGCTATAGCAATCCAAATGAAAGCAGCTTTTTCTAAAAAAAATCTTGTAATATTTTGGCTACAGATAAGTGGGCCCTGAGCAAAAAGTGACTAAGGCTAGTGACCATCATTCTTCTATGCTTTTCTCTTTCTGATATTGGCTTCTTCCTTCCTTCCTGCATTGTCACCAAATATGTGGTTGACAGGAAGGTGTTAACTTCACTTTTTGTTAGAAGACAAGGTTTTAAACTGCTGCTTGTTCTATGGAGGAAGTCTCTATTTAAGAATTGTTTCACCCAGCTCCAGCCCAAGGGCTAAGAACAGGAAGAAAAAAAAAAGATGATATAACAAAACAGCCCAAATCCTCCCTAGCAGCCAGTTTCTGGATAAGCAGGAAATTGCATCAGGTAAACAATCAGGGAAGAAATACTATTATAACAAAGGAGCTCAAAGAAGAAACCACACCCAGCCAACACTTTTGTAAGGCAAGCTATAAACAACCAGCAATTTTACTCTCTCATGCACTGATGAGAGTTACCTAGCATGCTCTGATGATGTTACCTAGCATGGCAACGAAATGTCTGCAGAAAAACAACCAACCTCAGAGAACCACACAGTATTAACTATGATCCACAAGAACAGGACCCCACTTGTTGCCAGCTATTTCTAATGTTGAATTGAAGATGCTATTTCTGGTCTTTTCTGAAATAATTTAGTAATGGGCAGATACGAGACGTGAACAGATGTTTATCTTGTTTGATAAACTGGTTGACTCACCCTTGCCAGGATGTTGCTTGCTGCTGAAGGTCAGTGTTATACAGTAACTATTCTTCCAAGAAATGAAGTAAAGAGTCTTGAAAGTAATACAGGACATAGTACAGAGCGCTAGCAATAGATATAAGAGATGAATTATTTCAACCTTGACTAGTGAAGCATTGGTCATCTGGCCTCGTGAACAACTTCTGTTCAAACCACAACTGTTCAAAGACATGTTAACTTGTGAACAATTCTTAGAAGTTCTGCTAGAATCCAAAAATAATGTATTGGTAAATTTACCAGACATGCTGAATTCATGGATTCACTTATGATTTCCTTACAATTTGTAGCCATGTCTATGATTTGACGAGTCAACTCATTAGTGGTTCCCCTGCTGATGTTTGAATCATAATCCAGAGCTAGCATTGTAGCAAAACCTTTGGGGGGAAGAAGATATTTGGGGAGCAGCAAAAAGGAATTCCTACTTTCAGCCACTATGGAAGAGCAGATAATAGATACAAAAGAAGGAAATTTTATTCTTTGGTCTGCGCCTTTTAATGCCAAATTCTGTATCAATGTAGTAACTTTAGAAAGCAGGAAATGAGAGTTTAATTCTTTCTGCCTTACAGACTACGTGTCCTTGGTGTTCATCCATTGTGCAAAAAATTGGTAGATGCAGCAGCCAGTGCTTCATCAGTTATCTGGTTCCTCCTGTTGTTACAAAGAAATACTTGACACTCAAATCAAGATCAAATCAAGATCTAGCTTTAGAAGACAAATTCATGAATGAATAGTGTTTTGGGGAAAGAGGTATAGAGAGTACAAAGTAGTTTACATGCAAATATCAAGCATCTGTATTTAAGATGTACTTATTGTTGGAGCTGTCCATATCTGATTGGAAAGAGTTACAGCTTGAATTTTTGTCCAATGGATGAACCATTTTAAATGTTTTAAAAACAAATTTTAACCTAGAAGGTTCCAGATCTGAAGTGTAAAATATATTGAGCAACATTTTAAAAGCTGGTAACAATGGATACAATTCTATGATTAAAGAACAAATTATATATTAAATAATTCAAATTATAAACCTAACAGTGTGGCTTTAAATAAATATTTTTATTTAAAAATCACATTTTTCATGTTCATAATTTGAATCTGTCCATAAATTTGTGTTGTCCCATGAAAAAAAGTATGTATCTTAAAAGGCTTGGAAACATACACAATATAGTCTGGATGATACTAAACCATAACCGGAGGGGGACCAGATATGGGCTACAAAATCTGGACAATCACTATATGTTAGCCAAGAACTAGGATTTATAGGACAGGATTTGCTGCCATTTTAGTGGTAATCCAGATTTTTGCTGCTTAGATATGGTAGTTCTATATATATGTTTTGTGTCTCTTTTTAACTTGTTATGTGAATTTAATCTATTTTATGATTTAGTGTACTTATCAATGCAATCAATTATTGTCAGATAAAATAAAATAAAGCATGATATAACTTAGGGTATTTAATGAAATCAAGAATTGTCTAGGGCCAAGGAAATAAATAATTTGGAATATGGGCTATTTAATCCCATTTAATAAATTGTCATTGTGCAATCAGATGCTGAAGTACTTGTCATCTACTTAGTGGCATTGACCATCCTGACTGAGGATTTTAAGAACTGTGATCTGACACAGAGTGAAAAGGGGCAATTATGAAAAGATAGGAACCTATCATATTATGCTCACTTTTCGTAGTTAAAAGAGGACCCAGATTGTTGGGGGCAATAGCACTTGCTGTAAAGCACTGTGAAGTGATATATAAGTCTAAGTGCTATTGCTATATGCCACATGATATTTCTGTACTAGGCATGCAGTGTGCTTAACTGCTTCTCCCTAAAGTATTTCCTCCATAATGGGTGCAGGGATAGAATGTTGCACTGAAAATAATACTTTTGGAATAGGTCATTTAGGCCAACATCCTGTTCAGTTCAGGGGTCAGTGCAGTGCAGTACAGTGCAGGGATCCGTACTGAAGGATACTAGGCTCCACTTGAGGGCTGGAGGAATACAAAGAAAGGAATGTTGATTTCAGAAAACTAGCGGTCTTGTTTTCAATCTGCAACGAGATCTTCCATTACTTCATTAATCCAGTTCAGTTAATCAATTTACATTTTCCATGCTAAAAATAAATGTTCAGGAATTTCAGTTTTGTTTGTAATTTTCTTCTGAGAATTCAGATATTAAGACAAATGATCTGTATGTATGTATAACATGAATATTAATATTAAAACTGTGCAGTCTTTGGGCTCAGGAGAAAAGGGTGCTTTGGACTCATATAACACTTGTTGGCAACCTCTCAGAACAGCTGCATGTTTTCCTGCAATTGGGTAACTGCCCTCTACAGCTGTAAAGCAATCCTGGGAAAATAAATGTTTGGTTTAAGGGTTGTTGACTTTTCCCCCCTCAAATCAAAATCATAACACAGTCTAATTAATACCAACATTGTTGATAAAATCGTCTCAAATAGCATTGCAATGTGTGCTGTGTTATTAAATAAGTAGAAAGTGCCTTATGAAAGGTATTACAATCCCTTACCAGCAGACAATAAAGCTATTAATTCATAATGTCTAAGAGGCTATGGGGCAGAAATACCAAATCATCTATAGCAGCGGCCACCAACTTTCTGGGTACCGGGGACCGGAGAGAGAGAGGTTTTTCTAAGGACCGGAGGAGGTGTGGTTTTGCAGGCTCCCCGCATCCCGTAGATGGGGCTTTGCTTGTTTGCACAGCCCAGTTTCTGGTATACCACAGCCCAATGCCAGTTCACGTACCAGAAGTTGGGGGACCCTTGATCTATATATAGAAATATTCATTAAAATTAAGTATCAAAATTTCTACTTGGGTGAATTGGCTGCTTCTTTTCAACATCCATGATGTTACTACTTCTGGTATGAATTTAGTAAATCTTCCCAAATGAGCTTTTCTGAATTGATCTCCTAAGATAATAAATGTTTGGCTACTTGAATTTCCAGAAAAGGAGTGTAATCTAGATTAGGAAATGGAAAGATAATACAGAAGACAAAATGAACATTTCCATAAACCAGCCAAGAAAGGGCAGTGTCAAACATGTCTTTATCATTAAGTCTTCCTGAATGATGAATAAATGCTTGGAAATTCTCAACTTTGTTTGTTTGTTTGGTGATATCTCAACCAGCCTCCTGTGTTGTTTTCCTCTTAGCCTTTTAGGTTGACAGACTGTACTAATTGGAGTTCAAGCTTACTTGAACCAAGCTTTTCAAGAATTCTGCATGTTGTTTTTATTTGAAATGTTCTCAAATATGTCTGTTATGAAATATTTTGTATGCAGAATTGTTAATGCTAGAAAGTCAGAAAGATAATTGTGGACAATCATTTTTTTCCTCTTCATGATCTGTAATTGGAACTGTAGTACCTACAGCTCTACGAAATTCAGGAAAGGATTCAGCAATTTTATCTCTCTCCATCAATACATACCACACTTCAATTTCTGAAATGATGACAAATGACTTAAAATGTTGTGATGTATTGTTGGACTGAATAACATTTCTTCCTGCAGAACCTAATTAAATTTGGCCTGCAACAGAAACACAATTACATATGGAAACCATTTCTCAAAAGCATCTATTTCTTAAGTATTTGGAATAAGAAATGGAATATAACTTTACTTGCCAGAGATATAACTCATCCCCTTGACTGTTGTTCATGTACAATAAAGCAAACTCTGGTTTACAACCACAAAAAATTGTTAGTGGGTGCTTTAAAAGAAGAAAAAATCTAAATATTTTCTTCAGATTTCTTCATTATTTGCAAAGACAGATGGATAGGCACACATGCACTCAATTAGTTCCCTATTTCAGTCATTTCAAATTTCATCAAAATAAAAATTATAATCTTAATTAATAAAATTTTATGCAAAACATACAGTTACATTACCTGTCCTTGCCCAGGCTAAAGTAGGAGCAGCAATGCAAGTCTAATTTCAGGAAATATGCATAAAAAGAAGAAAAGAGTCAACATGGAAAGATGATTTAAAGTATATTTAAATCACTTCAGATAGCTGGCAAGGCTTCAGTTTGTACACATAGCTATGCCTGCAGTAACTGAGATTGTGAATAATGAAATTTTTCCCCACATGTACCCTATATGACATTTGGGAAGTACCAGATTGTGGAAAGCTGGAAAAATGTCTTTAAATGTTTTAATGGGAGTTGAATTATGTGTGATTAGGAATTGAGTTTTATTTATCTTCCCTTTCCGGATTATTTTCTGTTTCCTGATAGATGTTTTCTAAACCTTTTATGATGTCAGGCATAGAAAAGTTTATTTTCATGCATGGAACCTTTATATTAATTTATATGAGATATCTAAATTGGAATTTTAATATGGACTAAATGTCTAAATATTAATGAATTAAACATTGTATAATTTCAGTTGATTTTTGTTCTATTGATTATAGACTTCGTTATATATTTTAGCTTAAGTTTAATAGTGATTTGATTAGTCATGTTATATATCTTATATTTATAACTATTTCTCATAATTAATAATATTTTAGAAAGCTGTAGCTTTCATGACATTTTAAATTTCCGGTTTATTTATCTGTATTACATTCTTTTCCCATTTTTATGTTTTATTTTTATTTGTTAATTTTTTTAAAGTGTTCCATAAAGGAATAAAGAAAAGAGTTTATTTCTATTTACACAGCTTAGTAAATGTTCAGCAGTACCACATAATGGAATTACATCAATTCAGGAGTTACTTTCCTCTTTTTAGATAGTGTGCTAGGATTATTATTTGTTTTTTAAAAAGTTGACTCAACAAAACAAAAATAATCACAGATTGACTCAGAAAAAAAAATCAGACATTACATCAAAAAAAATTTTTTTTAATGCTGTTTGTTTCACTACTTCATGGTGGGAAAGATTATCGCCTGGATTCTGTCTTTTTTTTTTTTATAAAGTTGACTGCAAGTTTCTGTGAAGTGTGAAAACTTATTTACATGTGTAAAAGCTGTAAATGACATACACCTCTCCCTAAAAATACATAAAAAGGTGTTTTTGATCAGCTAGAAAGTAGGTAATTTTAGTACACTGTGTACTCACAAAGCAAAGATGAAATGAAGAACTGTACTCAACTTTTTGTGGAAAGAAATAGTAAAAACAGGGAATCTTGTTCGTGTTACTTGTAAAAATGTACATCTCATGGTACATGAATATGGAATCAGAACTTAATATCTTTAAGACGGCAAGTATTATAATGACAGCTGCACATGAAGAATGCAGAATCATCTGCCTCGTTACACTATCCTTCGTTGTCTGCTTTAGAAAACTGGACATGCACACATACACAACACAGATGGGGGGAGGGGTTGTATGTTAACTTGATTCTGCCACTAGTACATATTTTCTTTTGCTTACCGCCTTCCTTCTCTGATGTGAGTTAATGTAACTATGTGGTTGCTGGATTGCAGTGGCTGGTTGTAAGGCGTTCTATCCTTTTTATAGTGAAAAAAATACTTCTTTTTCTTTCCTTAAATCCTCACCTTTTCATAGACGTTTCAGGAATAGAAGAGGTGCATGCTTAATTAAGAGAATTTTTTTTCTGGTTTGTTAGGGGAAAAAACCCTAACAAACCCAGGTTTTGGGTTTCAACCCAGCATGAATTTGGTTACATATTTCTGGGAAGTTTATTAGTTTTTTTGTAGAGGATTTTTGAATATTTTTGTTTATTAGTAAAGTATTGTCCTATTCCCTCACTTGAATTGTTAGAATGAAACAGCATAGATGTCTCGATAATAAATAAATAAATACAAATATTATTTTTGTATATTTTCTTATATCTTGGTGCCTAAATATATTTGGTTGTCCAGGATATACTTTCTCCTGCTACATAATGAACTGATGGTTCTCTCTACTTTTTCATAGTCTCCAGTTTATGTAGCAGAAGCCAGTCAAGATCTTGTACAGCAGATAAAAGAAAAACTTGAAAACAGCCCATGCAAAGAGCTGTTCTCACCCTGTGTAAAGTAAGTGTATTCTGGCATTCAAATATCATTTTATTTTGTTGTTGATTTCATAAGACTTTTTTAAAATACTTTCTCAATAATATGCTGATTGTTATAATTTAATATTACGAATATGAAAAGCATTCCATGCACACAGACTCAGATAATTTTGAATGATTCCAAAGTTAGCTTTTATCTAGATATCAACTTGACATATAGGTAGTCCTCAATTTACAAGCACATTGGAACCAGAATTTCCATTGCTAAGCCAAGGAGTTGTTAAATGTGTCCTGCCCAAATTTACAATCTTTTTTTTGCCATGGTTGTTAAGTGAATCATTGCAGCTGTTAAGTGAATCATGCAGTCATTAAGAGAATCCAGTTTCCCCATTGACCTTGATGTCAGAAACAGCTGAGAAGGTCACAAATGATGATCATGTGACCCAAGATTACTGCATCCATTGTAAATACATGCCATTTTCTGAGTGCCTGAATTTTGTTTATGTGAGGGCAACAATTGTAAATGGAGAACTGATCGTGAGTCAGAACAGAACAAAATAACAGAGTTGGCCAGACTCTTGGAGGTCTTCATTCCAATACTCTGTTCAAGCAGGAAACCCTATGCAATTCCAGACAAAAAAGTTGTCCAATCTCTTCTTAAGAACTTCTAGTGATAGAATACCCACAACTTCTGGAAACAAGTTCTTCACTTTTTTCCATGCTGTTATAACTTTGAATGGTCACTAAACAAATTGTTGTAAGTCAAGGATTGCCTGTATGTGTGTATTAGTCAAAAGATATTCCAGAGTGGAATGTGACAGTAAAACAAGAAGTGCACTGTGAATAAAAGCAAGTGAAAGAAAGAAAAGTAAAGACAGGAAGAGGCTAGAAAGGCCTGGAGATGCCAGGCCCTAAAGCAGTTGACCTGAAGGAAGGTGCTGAATTGATTCCCTCCAGATTTTGTCTCAACTGTGAAACCATAACACCCAAGACAGTTGGGTTTTCTGTTCAACTGAATTGCGATTTAGTCAGAACATTTTGACTGAACTTCCAAGTCATATAATACACTTCTTTTATGCACATAACAACACATTTTTTTTGTTTTGTAGTCACTTCTTTGTAGTGCTTGTTTAATTATTTTTTTAAATTAGGCTGTGGAATCCACATAGACAAAAAACACACAGATATTTCAAAAATGCCCTTCAGGTCTAAGAGACCTGAAATTGGAAGTCTATTTTTGTGGTGTCATCCTTTTGTCCAAAGGAAGGCTTACTGGTTTCACAAAGTTAGGACTTCCTTTTTTTATTGTACCCTAGAGCTCCGTGTGTAAATATTTGTATCTAGAAAGGCTGGTGCTTTTGTGGTGCCATGCTATTTGCCAGGCCTTAAGAGAAGGAAATATCAAAAGAGAGAGATCATTAAAAGCACATTATTTCAAGCAGAAGTTTTGTTGTTCATGGATGCTTTACAGAGATACTTGTAAAATTTAGAAGCTTTCATTCAATAATTATACTTCTGTCTTTTAATTTTACTACTCTCATTTTGCTCTTTGATGGAAAAGAACTAAATAATTATTTATGGCCTTAGGAGCAATCTGATATTGCTTGGATTGTATCTTATATGCTAGAATAATGTGTATTAGTTGGATGGGCAACCATAAGAAAATATAGATCAGGATTAGATAAAAAAGAAATACATAAAATATTGGATTAAAAAGTAACACATTATCCCTAAGATGTGCTCTTCTAATACTTTTGAGTTAGTAGATTTAAAACTAAACATCCTGTCTGCAGAGAAATTGGGTGCTTATTTAGACCAGGGAACAAGCTTATGAAATATTTCTTTCTTTTTCATCTGAAATAGGTCGGTTCATGAGTACCTAAGTGGAGAACCTTTTCAAGAATACTCAGACAGCATGTATTTTGACAGATTTCTCCAATGGAAATGGCTAGAAAGGTAAGTGGCATTACAGTGGTTGCAATAAACAAAAATTTAATTAAAAGGTATAATTAAAAAGATAAAAAACAATAAAGCAAAAAAGAAAAGAATAAAAAGAAAAATACTAAGTGCAGAAATTTGAAAAACTAAAAATATAATAAAAAAGGAAAAGAAATGTATAAAGAAATGGCTTTTCTCACCATCACAATAATTATAAATCATTTTAGAAATTCATCATCTCTTAAAATACAACAAATTATCTCTTTTTACCATATCACATCTCTTAACTATAAACAAATCTTTATTAAAGTTTTTTTGTTAAATGCCAATAAACAAAAGTCCAGTAAAAGTTACCAGATAAAACTGGTAAAATAAATTTATTTATTTATTTTAACTTTGATGAAATAAGCCAACTTTATATTCTTTTATTTTTAACAATCTTGATTTTTAGTCCTTTCAAATTATGTCCCAGAACTTGATTTTTTTTTCTTTGTCCCTTCTCATAAATTTTTTCAAGGCTTTAACAAGTCTCTTTTGTAAATTTAATATAGGAAATTTATCCAGGTCACTTTTTTAGTTTGTTATTTGTATACCCGTTTTCATTATTAAGATATTAGGTGGCTCTTTTCTGTGTCCAGTGTAGCACCTTTTTCCATATCATTCTTTTAACCTGTCATTCTTTCAATCTTTCAGATCTTTCTCAATCTTGTACATAAAACTTGTTGCTCTTTCATAAGATGTTTTAAACCCAGTCTATCTATAGAGGCAGACACTCTTAAAATTAACTTCTAGATTCATTGTTCATAAATATCCTTCAATATGTCCAATGTTAAACTATTTGCTTCATTCGGTATTAGTAACTCAGATTTACACTTTCCTCTCCTTTAATTGTAATTATTAGTTCCTTCCAGTTCCCTCTAATATCTAACCTTCCATATGTCATCATATTTTAAGAGAATTCTAAATAAAAGCTTTTTCCCACATGAAAGATTCTTATAATTAATTTCAAAACCTTATTTCAAATCTGTCTGGACGCTTAGTAACTTTTCAAAATCAAAGTTCTAATGACTCCTTTGCTGTTTATTCCAAAAGAAAACACAATTAAATCCTTAAACATATGTTTAGAACTTCTTTTGCTAAGAACTGAAGAACATTTTTGCAGTGCTGTAAAATATGCTGATTCAAAGTTTTCTAAATAAGATAAAAGAAATTTCCTAAAATGATTAGAAAAGAAAGTATGTGATCCCTGTATCCTTTTGAAGGCACTTCAAGGTTGTTTGAGCAAAAAGCTGGCTATTCCAGAGCTTTTAACCCTCTCAAGGCCATTGTCTTATGGTCTTCTCACAAGGACCACATGTGGGCAAGCTCAAGCCTTGTCCTTGTCTGGAGATGAATTGGCGGCTCTTCATTGGGCTGTGACTGTCACTTTCACTTTAACAGAGTTATTTCCAGTTTGCCATTTCTTCCCCAAAACTCTAGGGTAGTACAACCCTGCATACTATGGAATATGAAAAAGTACGGTGCAAGACTGATGTAGATTTTTAATTATGGCATTGCAAAGTATCAAGAATATGTGATTTTTTCCTGTTTAAAAAAAATGACTGCAGGAACTGCCCCTCCTCCTTGACACATTCTATGGCCAGATGAGAAAAAAGTTCAGAGTGGTTGAAAAGCAGTGATTTCCACAGCTAAATGATCTTTAAACAAAGAATTTGTGGATTGTGGAAAATGAAGGATTATGAAATACTCTCCCATGTTTCACTTTTAGAAAAAACAAACAGTTAATTTGTTAAAAGGAGAGGGAAATAGCTTGAATTTTTTTTTTAAAAAAATCCAGTGTTAAGGATGGCAACTGCTTGCCATGCCTTAACCCAGTTTCTTTAAAACTGAAGCTTAATAAAACATATTTTTTTCCTCTCCCAATTTTCTTTATTATTTCAGACAACCAGTAACAAAAAACACATTTAGGCAATACAGGGTATTAGGAAAAGGTGGCTTTGGAGAGGTGAGTGAACTTTTCTGTTACAAACTCTATACCTGTAAGGGTAGCCAATTATTTTCTTCTGATAAAACTGATCTATTGAAGCATGAAATTGCATGATTTCATTCTTGCTGTATAAGAGTTCTTAAACTTGATTCATTGGGTGCGTGAGAGGAGGATAGACATGGTCTTTTCTCTAAGTTTTGTAATGAATTACAGGTAGTCTTCAACTTATGACCACAACGGAGCTCAACATTTATGTGAGAATTTTGTTGAGTTTTGCCATCATGTTTATGACGTTTTCTTTTGCATCATTTGTATGACTTCTCTTGCCATGCTTGTTAAGTGAATCCCTGCAGTTGTTAAATTAGTAATGTGGTTGTTAAGTGAATCTGGTTTCCTCATTGACTTTGCTTGTCAGAAGGTCGCAAAAGATGCTCACCTGACCCCAGGACACTGCAACCGTCATAAATATGAGTCAGGTGTCAAGCATGCAAATGGTGACCATGGGGATGCCGCAATGGTCATAAGGGTAAAAAAATGGTCGTAAGTCACTTTTTTTCAGTGCCATTGTAACTTTGAACTGTCTCTAAGCAAACTGTTGTAAGTCGAGGACTACCTGTACTGATATATATTTTTTGGATTCTGGTCTTAACTATTGGAAGTGAGGATGGACTCTCTGTACTTAGTGGCTATACAGTAGATGTAGTCACATTTTACCCTCCCAAACTTTGGGTGGGTTCCCCAAAGATTTTTACCATAAAATATTATTAAAATATTTTAATAATATTATTAAAATATTACTAATACTGATGATATTAACTGTGTTTCATTATTATCAATACTATTTTTAGCATAGCAGCTTCCCGCCTATTTTTTTTGTCTTGGCCCTTCTCACTTTTAGAAATGTAGCACCCAGTATTGAAATCAATGGCAAGTGATCTTCTGTGCAAATATCCCTGGTTTTGTTATGACCAGGATTTCCTGAGACCGTAATTAAGCACACGCTTTATTTCAGCGCTGGGAATTATGTTCATTCCCAGCCTGTAATGAGTCCCAAACAGTCCCTCGAGATAAGCACCTACCTTTCTCTCCTTTGAATTGCTGCCAACAACTGAAGTGCCAAATGAACTATAAAAAACCAACCGAAGTACAAAGTCCACACAGAGCTTCAAGGATTAATCCGAACAGAACAAATGACTTTGCTTCCTACAAAAGTTTCTTTACCTTTGCTTGTCCTTTATACCTTATGGGAGGGGCCATCACCTCCAAGCCTTACTCCAGAATCACCCCTTTTGTCTCAGCTGCTTTTGCCTTCTAGCAGCTCTGCGCACACGCGCACTGGGAACAGGCTCCCCTTGTTCCTCTGCCTCGCTGCTGCCAGACTCTGTCAGCACCACACTCCCAGATGGTCCTGGTCCCATCTCTGCATCGGATGCAGGACCCTCATCCGAGGCCTCTTCAAACTCCTGGACTGGTTCCCATTCTTCCCCACTGTCCGATTCTGCTGCCGTCTGCACAGGCTACTGGTGAATCACAACAGATTTACAGGGTATCCTAGCTTGATATTGTCATATGTATTATTTCTCTAAATTCAGAATATGGAAAACCAGACCTGTTACATTGGAAGACTTCCTTTCGTCGTCCTACTAAATGTCTGTTTAGTCTCCAGTCAAAACAATTTCGTTAAAATCAAGACTAAGTAGGGAAAAGAGATTGATTTGGCTCTGTTAACTGATGGTTTGTCCTGCATCTTTTTTTCCTACTGTAACTTTCCTCTTTTCAGGTATGCGCCTGCCAAGTACGAGCAACTGGGAAAATGTATGCATGCAAAAGATTAGAGAAAAAAAGAATAAAGAAGAGGAAAGGTGAATCCATGGCCCTAAATGAAAAGCAGATTCTAGAAAAAGTCAATAGTCAGTTTGTAGTAAGTATTGCCAAATTTGTAATGGGCATCAGCTCTCATTAACAGGTCCATCAGTGACTGGCACTTATAACAAAATGTATGCAGCTGTACTACTTCCAGGCTGCATCGTGACCTAGATCAGGCTTCTGGGGCTAACTCTGTATGAGTTCTTCGGTTATTACTTTTGCAATCGCAGTGGATTTTTATGTATCATTCACTGGAATTTGGCAGCACTGTGTGGTTCCAAAATAATTGTTTATGGAAAAAACGGTGCTGCAAACTGCTCACTCTACAATGGAATGCATACTCCTATTAGCTCTCTACGAGACCCTACCAGAGTCCAAAACTCTAGAATCTGCCCAGCCTCTTTAATTAGTTGTAGCTGCTGCTGCTGGAAGAATGTGTAGTAATAAATAAGACCATACTTAATGTTGAATCAGTAAACTTCCTAATTTTTTTCTGAAGAATTAAACCTGCAGTACCGTGTGTAGTATCATCGTACACATCTTATGAAAATATCTGACTATGAATGAAGTAAAATATACATGCCTGAGGATAAATGTTGCAGGATCCAATCTGGGTCGATCACCAGGACCAGGTTTAGTCTTCTGAGCTTTCGGACTTGTGCTGGAGCCCATTTTAAGAACTTCATTGAGAATTGGCTCCAGCACGAGTCCAAAAGCTCAGAAGACTAAACCTGTGGTCCCGGTGATCGACCCAGATTGGATCTTGCAATATCTATCCGTATTCTTGCTCTTTGGTCTTTTTTTTTTAATAGCCAGGATTCTACAATCCCATTTCTTCTTCCTTTTAACTGATTGATGTCATGTCTTTTCTAACACAAAATGCTAGCTATGTGTGAATTCTGGGCATGAATAATTTTCTTGAACTAAATCTGTTGTTTAACAACCCTCCTTCCAGGTCAATCTAGCCTATGCCTATGAAACAAAGGACGCACTCTGCCTAGTTCTAACCATAATGAATGGGGGAGACCTGAAATTCCATATCTACAATATGGGAAACCCAGGCTTTGAAGAAGAAAGAGCTTTGTTTTATGCTGCAGAGATTCTTTGTGGCTTAGAAGACCTACACAGGGAAAACACTGTGTACAGGTAAATTTTCTTTCATGCTTTCAGAAATTCACATGCATTTGCAGCTTTAGAGAAATTCTTATAATATTTCAGGTTTCTATACATAGGTATCAATATATGGGTTCTTCTACAATAGTATAGGTTTTCCTGCTTGAGCACGGGGCTGAACTAAAAGACTTCCAACATCCTTTCCAGCTTATTCATTCTATAATTCTATAGTATGTTTCTCATTACCTTTTTTAGTACCATTACACAAGAGAGAAAAATAATGCAACATAAGTACCACATCCAAATTAATTGGAACTTATAATTAGGGTTTAAGTGGCAAACCGTTAAAATCCTCTCCCACCAAAAGATGTGGCCTTGAGTGAACAGTTACTGCACAGTTTATCCTTACAAATCTAAATAAGTTAACAGGTGCTGTTTCAAAACTATTCTAGATCAATCCTGAATCAAAAGTGAACAGAAAAAAAGAAACTCAGGACAAAAGAGCACTTTTCTTTTGCGAAAATGTTCAATTTCTCTGGAAGAAGGATTTATTTACAATTGAGTACTGGGTTATAATAATATATGGTTATGAAAATCGTCTTACTAAGAAAAATTGATAATAATCCCATAACACAGCTTTTAGAAATAATGATGGGGTAGAAATTGAATAACAATATATGAAAATGATTTTCAACTATTTACATTGCAATTTAAAGTATGGGAAATACTTTTTTCCCCTAATGGCAAGTGAGCTACAAAAGAAAAGAAAAAAAGAGGAAAATCAATCCTATTTCCCAGGCATTTTTTTCTGCACCTTCATATCTCTAATCATATGCTAAGGTAAAATCTGCACAAGATTTTGCTGAATCACTGTGTTTGAGGCACATAAGGAATGTTCATATTGGGACTGGAGTGTCTTCAGTACCTGGCTGAGAAATTGCTAGGACTCATTACCTCTGCCGTACACTGCAGAAATTGTGTTTCATTTGGAACCCGAAACAAATATACTTTTGGCTTAAAAATTCAGACAAACCATTCCAGAATATTTTGCTTGTTCCAGGTTTTGACCATAAACAAATTCCAGAGGGGTCTTATGGGCTGAGTAGAGCAAGGATGACGCACCATCCTTCTCTCCCTTCTTCTGCCCCATGGCCTGGGCACTGGTTCCTTTACCCAGTTTCCCAACAGTTTTATTCCTATCTTCCTTTAGCCACCATCTTGAATTTAAGTGGATTTCTGCCTCTCAGCTCTCCCAGACAAAGAGATGACACAGTCCAGCTTGGGCCACGTAATTTCCCTCTCTCTCCTTTCCTCCTGCTCCTCCTTCTAAGCTAGAAGGCTTTATGGGCACTTCTCTTCTTTTCTTGGATATAAGGGGAGGTAGGGAAGGAAGGGTGCTAGGAAAATTGGGAGAAGGGTGGAATTTTGTGGTAGTGGTAGACCACATATCGCTCCTTAAATTTTTCCAGTGCCTTTCTTTCCCTGTCCTCTGTAGTTGTAACCCACCACAGTTGCCCTTGAATTCAAGTACTTCCCAGCCTGCCTACTTTCTCCTCTGCAACCTTCCAGTTGCCTTTGTTTGTCTGTCCCTAACTCACTTTAGCAATGTTGCTTATGGCCTTGGTTTTTTCCCGCTTTCCCCATCCCACAACACTTCTGCTTGGACCAGTCACATGTGGGGCAGGTGTCGTGTCTTGACACCTATTCTGGATCTATGTCCAGATCAGAGGTCTCCAACCTGACAACTTTGAGACTTGTGGACTTCAACTCCCAGAATTCTCCAGCTGGCTGGAGAATTCTGAGAGTTGAAATCTACAAGTCTTAAAGTTGCCAAGTTTGGGGACCCCTGGTCCAGACAAAACATGCATGGTCTTTGGTCTTGACGTGAGCTAGCCAAAAGTGACTGTTCCATACATGAAATGGTCATTTCAGATATTATCAAATGACGAGAAATTGTTCATGCTTCTTTGTTTATGTAATGAAGGAAGGGTTGTTATTCATATCCTGCAAAATATTAGCACCATAGGGATTGTAATATAAACAACCTTAACACTTTCTGATAAAATCTGTACTTCTGCGAAATTCTCTATGCTTTATTCTTCACAGTTCTTTGTATCTCCTTGTGATTTCCAATGCCTGAATATTGAGCCCAAGTGCTAAATACCATTTTGATTAGGAACCTATCTGTTACAGGGTCTTTTAAAGATAAATAAAACAAAGAGTCAAAGATCTAATAACTCTGCTTGAAATTAAGGGACAAATTATTTTGCTTTTTCATAAGAATAACTGAGGTTGAGAGTAATTATTCATTTACAAGAGAAAGTTTATGGCATTCATTAGCTCACCCAAATGCAAGAATTGCTAAAAACCACTGTGCTATGTTGCTGTTGTTTTTTTTAATGGTAACATTTTTGGCAATACTGATTTATATGTATTTATATCTGAACTGACAAGGTGGTTTTACCACCTCACTTTTACCCAGGAAGCAAATTACTTAAATAAAATAATGCAAGTGTTAAATAAAATAGTACACCTTCACAAATTGTATCCCTAACTTACAAAAATTATGTTATTGTTCTAAGATTAGGACACAAGAATTGTTTAGAATACAATTCAAGTTGACCATCAGACAAATTTGGGATAGGAAGGGTCTTGAAACTCTCCTTTTCATTATTTTAGATAGTTCTCAGAAATGATTTAAGCTTTGTCATTACTTGGAAATAAACTTAATTATTTTTCCTCTTATTAATCACTGGACAACTTTTAGTTGTTCAAAATATATTATGTGCACTATTTGTTATTATAAGCAAAGGCACATGAACTAAGAATATTTTGGTTCTCTTCTTTTTGTTAGTTTAAATTCCTATTGACCTCACAAGATAAACTTCACAAGATAAACCAGTGCTAACAAGCCTCCTTTTTAAACAAATAATACTGAGAAAATATGTGAAGGGAATGAGGATGTAAAATGGATGGCTTTATTTTAAATACCACCAAAGGCTTATTCTTGGTGTTTAACACAAAGGCACATGTTGGATTAATGTGATAAAAGGCTATTCTCAACGTACTTTTTCATCCTAATTTTAAACACTTCCTTGAAGCACTAGAGGTCTTAATCTATTGCGTTTTCCCACATTGGCTGTAGATATTTAATACTAGAGTGGTCATTTCAGGCATTGGATTCTGAAGAAAGGAAGAAATATTTGCACAAAACATAATGGCTGTGCTTTTTGAATATCTATCCATTCACTAGACCTGTTAAAACAGATCTATTACATCAGTTTAGAATCTTGCAGAAGATATACCATATCTGTGCAATCTTTTTTTAACAGACTATAACTTGTATCTGAATTCACCCATGAATTCATTCATTCATTCTTTCAAGAGAACCCTACAGTCAATCATCCTATATTTCTGAAACAGAAATAGTTAATCGTTTCCATTGCAAATTCTCAGTTGCATAGAAATTGAGACATGGTTTTCATATAGATTATAGACAAATCTATCTCTCTAGCTCAAGGTTTCTCAACCTTGGCAACTTTAACTCCCAGAATTCCTCCAGCCAGACATCTTAAATTTGCTAAGGTTGAGAAATGCTGTTCTGCTGGCTGCCACAATGGCTAGTTAGAGAACACATAAAAAATACCATATTTTTCAGAGTATAAGATGCTCCAGAGTATAAGACGCACCTAGCTTTTGGGGAGGAAAAGAAATTTAAAACATCTGCCTCCCAGCATTCATCCAGTATTCATCTGACCCATTTTCCGTGGCCTGTTTGCTCAGCTGCGGCCCGTTCACCACCACCCATTCACTGCCGCCACGGCCTGTTCTAGGACAGCTGATCAGCGCTGCACCAACCCCCCTCCCGCACTACCACAATATTTGCTGTATAAGATGCACAGACATTTTCACCCACTTTTGGGGAGTGCATCATATACTCTGAAAAATATGGTACTCTGCATGATGTCCTCATTGGTTACATCCAGCTGAAGTGCATAGCCCGAGATTGTGGTAGACTGTGATTTTTATGTTGCTGCAAAACCATGTTTTTTAATTGACTTCCTGAATTCTTCTGCTGAGTAAACTGACACCCTACTGCCTAAATGGTTGGAATGTACTTGTAATTTCCATTTTATCAAAGCAATTTCTACAGAAATAACAGCAGTGTTTTTTTTTTTTCCCCCAGGGATTTGAAGCCAGAAAATATCCTGTTAGATGATTATGGTAAGTCTGAGAGCTTTAGGTAAAACATTTTTGTCTACAGTAAAATGGCTTATATATAGCTGTCTGTACACAGCCAAATCATTCTCTGTAGTGGATAAGAGGCTAAGCAATAAACAACATTTAACTTTGGATAGAGAAAAGAATGGCACTTTTGCCAAAACAAAAAAGGAGAGAGACCTTATGAAAAGAATAGCATTTTTGGTTAATAGTAACAATGTTAAGAAAAGTTTATACAAAGATTGTATTTTCTCTTATCCAACAATGAGGGTGACCAATTATGTGTATCATTTCTCTGAAGATGGTCTTTGTACTTCTGGCCTTATGCCTATAACAAAACAACATTGCTACCTGGGTAAACAATGGGAATCGTGCCTTTGACCAATCAATATTATTACCAGTCTAAACAATGAGAAATAATATGGAGGTATTATACTTTTTATGCTGGGATTCAAGTATGAAATATGGGTTGCCTATTTTTTTAATTTCAAATGCTCCTCAAAGTTAACCCCCATCCCCAACTCAATTACATTGAATTATTTGTTCTATTTACATCCGTACAGATTAATCCATCAGCTCAGCAACTTTCTGAATTGAATAGAGACATGAATGGCAAAATATAAAGCCTTTATCTGAATTACAGCTAGTTTGAAACTCATAAATAGTATCACTCTGTTAGTCCTTCATGCAAGGAAAAGTTCTCCTTGTCACAGGAGTGATCTGATCTCAGTGGAGAAGTGCAAGACTCCTAGTCTAATCCCCCATTAAGAGACCTGTAAGACACGGGTGGATATATAACCAACAGATCTGAACCTTTTTCCCTCCCCACCCATCATGGCCTCCTCTGACTGTGATTGCTGAAAATTGGTGGGATAGCCTCCTCTGATTTTGAGACAGGTGTACAAGAAGCTGGTAATGTAAACGTTCTTACATGTTACTAGCCATAATGTACTTTCAAAAACCAAAAATCCACCTTTTTCAAGTTTTCTTTTTTGAAAGCCAGGTGGAAAAAATGGTATAATCCCATCCCTGCCCATGTGTGTGACATATCACTCTAGCTTTGGATTTTGTCCCTTCCAAAATAGCCAGATTTACTTAAATACAGCCTGTAGCCATCGAAAGGTTGCCCATCTCTGCAGGAACAGGTAAGGTAGGAGGCCTGGAAAATCTGTTAGTCCAAGTCAACAAAACAGCCAAAGTGGAAAATAATCTGATGAAATAGCACTTGGCCAAAATATTTAATTGCTTATCATTTTTTGCTGTGGCGAATTGCAGTCTTAGAAGGGGGAAGGATGAAAACATAATGAAAATGCTTATTGTAATTTGAATTGGTTAGTTGTGTGCTGTAATGGGCAGTAATCTTATATTACAGGAAGGCAAATCATAGTGGATTATTAGGAAATAATAGTCAAGCAATGTGAGCAACCATATTTTAAATATGCTTGGATTCCTTTTACCAAGCAAGGAATTACATTTGATGTTAAATGATTCCTATCAACCCCAATTAGGATTCCAAGGCTTTTCCCCCTCTCATTGAAAGGAATAAAATAACATAAAATCTTGATTACACTTCCAATGCAATTTTATTTTTCAGCCAAGTTTTTCTTTTCAGGTTGGAATTCTCTGGCATAGCATCCTTTCAAGGGGATTTTAAAGAAATTAAACACATTAAAAAGTGTTTTTAATATTTAGTGCATAGTCAAGATTAACATTAATGTGTTTAGTGCATATCAAGATTAACATTCTTGAAATTCTCCCTGCTATCTAAGATGATCTCATGTTCAAGCTTGTACTTTTATCTGAAAGCAGAGGGACATTTGGCCTGCCCTGATATCAGGCAGTTTCCTTGATCAATTTTTCAGATGAGTTTCTCCAAAGAACTGGTATTATTTTTCTTCCTGCAATGGTTAGATTTGTTTTGACAATGTATTTAATAGCAAATGATTGTTTTATACAGATTCATGCCTATGCTAAAAAAAAATTTCACCTCCACTTTAGGCCACATCAGAATATCTGATTTGGGTTTAGCTGTTAAAATTCCTGAGGGTGACTCCATCCGTGGACGAGTAGGAACAGTTGGTTATATGGGTGAGTGGTCTGAAATAGTCTGTTGTTTTCAACTTTGAAGACTGTTATTTCAACTCTGCAATGTAAAAGAAAAAACAAACACTGTTCATGCATGATAAGCAGTCACAATTCAGCATGACTGAACAGATGGCTAAATCTCTGATATGAAGGATCACTTGACCAAGACACAGTTCTCTGTACGTTCTCTCCTAATTGCTTGAGTGCAAAGGCAGCATCCCCCAAATTGGGTTTATGTAACACTCAACACTGGTAAAAGTTAAAAATATATTTATTTAATAAGAACAGTACATGAAATAAGGAATTGTGTAGGATTGTCAGTAAACATGGCATCCATGAATGGCCTTGGGAAGAACAAGATAGCACTCATCTAATGAACCATTTGAATATTATCCAGTGTTTAGAATTTCTGAGCTATCAATGTCAGCACTCCCGTTGTTTTAAAATTGTGTCCTAGATACTTTTATGGCTTAATTCCTCACCCTCCACCCCCACCCCCAATAGCTATAGTTGTCAGTGTACACTTTGTACCAAAGTCCGTATTGTAATTGACTGCAGAGGAAAACATTTAATATAGAAATTGTGAAAATTTTTAAGTAGTTTTTTTCATTCTGGATAGTTTTAATTAATTTCTCTAAGGTGAATGACATGTGAAATAGGGTCCATTGATTTCCTGGCATATATTATTTATCTATAAATCTTAGTAAATATTAAACCTCATCCTTCAGAGTACTTAAAAAGAGAAAGATGGAAATGAGATTATTGCAAATAAATGGCACTAAGATTTCAACTTAGATCAGAGATGGGCAATTGAGATTGTTTCCTGGGTTTTGTGCACTCTTAGCACTCTCTTTTATAGTCCTTGAAGCCCCGTCCCACTACACTACCAAACACTGGGGATGCTGTTACAAGGTGGGCAACACAAAATTGTCATGATCACTTGAGAACATGATATGATTTAAGCAAATTAGTAAAATTTATATCATTCACATAATAGCATCATGGCATGTGGGAAATCATTGTGGCTTGTACCAGACTCCAGTGTGGAAGAAAACTAATTTCATATCACATATAGTAATGTAACATGTGTGATTTTAAAAAAATTATTTCATATAGACTGTTGTTAGGGATAAGCTTATGTGATACCCATATTATCCTTTACAGATCCTTGAAAAGTTCATTTTGGTATTTTCTGAAGGGGCAAAGTAAAGTAGTTGGAATGGTTCAGATTACCACCTGACAGATATCTTTGTGTATTGCACAATATAGATGATCACAGGGTGAACGGTGGTCTCCATTCCTATTTAAATCCTGGAAATACGTATTTGAACTATCATGGAGAACAATGGTTTCCAAGTATATGGAAGTGAACCTACATAAATGGCTTAATTTTATTATTATAATTACCTGTGAAACAAGTTCCACTGAGCTTCCCTCCTAGTATCAAACTGATTCTTGGCCAAACTAAATGGAATCTCTTATTTCATTCTTGCCTTGATAGTCATGCTGACATCAATATAGACATAGGGAACTTTTTTTCCATTGTCTCCTTTCTTTTTCCCAGCTCCAGAAGTCTTGAATAACCAGCGATATACCCTTAGCCCTGATTACTGGGGATTAGGCTGCTTAATCTATGAAATGATTGCAGGACAGTCACCCTTTCGAGGAAGGAAAGAGAAGGTGAAGCGGGAAGAAGTAGACAGGAGAGTCTTGGAGATGGAAGAGGTGTATTCCCATAAATTCTCTGAAGAGGCAAAGTCTATCTGCAAAATGGTAAGTGTGAAAATCAATCAGTAGACTGTAATATTCAGATAATGATGAGATAATGATTAAGATGACTGTGGAAAAGCTTTTTGAAGCCTGAGGCGGTACAGATGTATTGATCTTTAACCTCCATAGCCGTTGAGCAGGAATTATAAAATCTGAAGTCCACTGCATGTCAGGTGACACTATTGAGGTAGTAGATCCTTTGCTGATCGCAGCCCTAGTAAATCTTAAATTTTGCTGCCTTTTAGAAATAACCTTAGTTTTCACAAGCTTCTTTCCCAGTGTTTTATTCATTAATATAGTAAAAGCTGACAATGATTTTTATTTGCCTTTCCATGAGATGTGTTTCTCCTTCGGTAAGATGTACATTTTGAAATGTTTTCCACTACAACTACTTCCTTGCCTTCGTGAGTTCTAAATTATTGAAGTTACACCAAGCCAGATTGCTGATCTAGCTCAGGGCTATCTACAGTGTTTTCTCAAATTCAGGATTACTGCTAAGCAGTTTTTCTACCATTACTTGGATATGTCAGGACTGAACTGTTTTGAACTTTTTGCCTAAAAAATATTAAACCATTAAACTAGGCATGATCAGAATGTGAGGTCATGATGGAGGCGATATTTGTTCCCACCCAAAGCAAGCTGCCTTCATTCCTTGGGATCCATTTGCTGGGACTCTCCTTTGACAGATCTTATTTGTGTAGCCACAGTCCTAGATCACTTCTGAGCACCACTTACCAGGCTTGTGGCGTTCTTGACTAGGGTCACCAAGGATAGCTTTCAATAGGTTCCTTTCTTGGGGCATAAAACATTGGTCAGTTGCTGTGATAAACTTGAACTAAAGTAGCTCGTCATACTGGATTCTGGAGTGAACCTGCACACTCTGAGTGCAACCCATGCTTGGCATCAATTCTTGGGGAAGAAGAAAATTTAATGTTGGAAGACTGGGCTGAGTACTAGAATATAGAAGATCAGGCACAGCACGACATCCATCATGGTGAAGTTGAAAGAGGGGAAGTAGAACTAGGCAAAAGTGTATTGATCTTGGATAGATTATCTTAGAAGGGACTCAGGAGTAGGTTGAAGCTATAATAGGAACCACTGCTGAGAGGACAAAAAGCAATTGAAGGCAAATCCTGGACTTGGGGTTAAGTTGTGTCAGATATCAGATTTTGAATATACAAAATTCTAACACAGAAATTATAATTCCAAGCTACAGTTTGTCCAGTAGGATTCCTGTCCTACTCAGAGACCCTGTCCAAGGGTATTCTGACAGAATTTTTCTCAGGTAGATATACATTCTGAGGTTATGGTTAGCACCATAAATTTTGAGAAACCCTATACTGTAATCTCTTTTCTGTAAAGATAGAGTTTGCCTTGCCCTTATTTCAGAAGTTGTGGGAAATTACAATCTACCATTTTTTTGTGCCTTAAGCCAGTTGCATGGTGTAGTCCAGTAGGCAGATATTTTACATCCACGCTTTTCTGGTTACAAAACCTTCTCTTGTGAATTGCTATGTTATAAGTCCAACATGACTCATTACTTGTTCTTAGGAGTTCTCTGTCACTCTGTAATGTGTTTTTTAATCTTTTTTTTAAGTTTGCTGAGAGGAAATTTTTTATTTCAAAATTAGATTTCATCCTGGTCAACATTTAACTTAGTTATCATGTGCAGGAATTCTTGAGTACCTGTGTAGAGTATCAAGTACAATTTTGGACTCAGCCTGTGGAGACCCAGATTATTTCCATAATGAACTGCATAGCTCGCAAGGCTGCTGCAGGCTTAAAGTCAGTGGTGGGATTCAATTTTTTTTACTACTGGTTCTGTGGGAATGACTTGGTGGGCATGGCAGGGGAAGGATGCTGTAAAATCTCCAGTCAGAGGTGGTATTTGCCAGTTCTCCGAAGTACTCAAAATTTCCACTACTGGTTCTCCAGAACTGGTCAGAATCTGCTGAATACCACCTCTGGTTAAAGTGCAAGGAGGCTGTGATCTCCTTGAAAGGTAGGGATAAAAATGAAATAAATTAAAAGGGACCTGTCCACAGGGCCCTCTCCACTAATTTCATCAATGAAAAGCTTCATTTTTTAGACTGGTAAAGAGCATGCTGGAAAAAAAGAAACTGAATCAAAGGAGTTTCCTAGGCTTTTTTGAATCTTGCTACCATCCAGTCCAGAAATATAAATTTCCTGTGCTACCATATTCAGAATGGTGTTGTGTTCCAGTAAAACACAGTTCAGCAACACCCTCTGAAATGACCATGGCTTGAAACTGTGGATGCCTTGATGCCAACCCTGACACATGCAGGAAAATCTTAGAGGTTTGTTCCATTTGCCATGTGTCATCCACCCATGCCTGCTTTTAAGTACTGAAGGCATTCACAGTTGGATCCAAGCACAACCAGATCCAAGTTCTAGAAACAAGGCTCACTGTTGAAAAATTCCTGTGATGTTTCCTAACGTCAGTAAACTGTGTTTGTAAACTAAATGCTTCAGTAATATGCTGTGCCGGGGATACTGTAATTAGTGTTCCCTTTTCATTTAGATCTGTCCAGCCTTGGGAACATTTTAGCTGGAGAATTTTCCAGAATCATTTGCCAAATCTTGGCTAGAATGTGAATGCATCTACCTGCTTCTGTTCCTTCAAACTGAAGAATGCTTATAAAAACAATCTGGTTAAGCAATTGAAGGAAACCAACTGCAGTTAACTTTCTATTACATGTGTTGCTGGGGCCTAATTACATAAATTCATTATTTTAATGATTTCTAAATTGCAAGGTTATACAAATATTTCATGCTTATGAAATTGTTAACTTTTCTATTGCTGCCCTCTAATGGACAAAGGGTGAATATCCTCTGGAAAAAATCTTTAAATCTGTTTTCCTCATCATTTTTATAATCAATGAAGTTAACAGTCTCTAACCACATATGTTTGCTGAGAAGAGAGTCCAGTTGATTTCAATCATCTTTTCCTTAGTTTATTTTTGTTACTGAATGAAGCTTGACATTACTAGCTCATAATCAATGAGCTACCTTAGTTTCTAATATTCGTCAGTGAAATTCCCTTAGCATTCCCCTCCCAATCAAGTAATAAGAAAGAAGACTGAAATAGAAACCAGTAAAATAGTATATATATATATACTTGGCAGAATATTATAATGTAATGCTACAGGATTAATGATGATATGTGTTGAATGCTAGAATAATTTTATATGTAACTGTAGCTGCCAAATGAGTGAGGTAATAATGAGGCTTTCAAATTCTACTACAGTTAGTCCTCAATGTATGACCACAATTGAGCCCAGCATTTCTGTTGTTAAGTGAGATATTTGTTAAGTGAGTTGTGCCCCATTTTACTACTTTTCTTGCCACAGTGAATCACCACAGTTGATAAGTTGGCAACCCGGTTGTAAAGTAAATCTGACCTCCCCATTGACTTTGCTGGTCACAAAAGGGGAATCAGCTGATCTTGGGACACAGCAACAGTCATAAATATGAACCAATTGCCAAGCAGCTGAATTTTGATTACGTGTTCATGGGGATGATGCAGTGGTCGTAAGTGTGAAAAATGGCCATAAGTCCCTTTTTCCAGTGCCATTGTAACTTTGAACGGTCACTAAACTAATTGTTGTAAGTCAAGGACTACCTGTATTCATGAGTATTGGATATGATTTCTATCTTCACATTACCCATTTAAGTGCTAACCTTTCTTTTGCAAAATGGTTTCTACTTCTACTTAGAAGCTGAAACTACACTTCAGCCAACTGAACAACATCTCTCTAAGCTCACTGTATTAACACAAATTGAAGGTTGAATCACCTTGTTGATCAATGGAACTTATTCCCAGCTAACAATTATTCATGGAGTTTAATATTCTGATCTTAATAAATTGGATTCTGTCACAGGGCAGTGCCTACTTTGAAAATTATTAGGAAAAACTTTGGACCTTCCACAAGAGTTGTATCTCTGTCTGATTCCTTAAAAGCACCTAATATTTTTGCCAGCCAGACAAAAAAAGGTGAATAAATGTCTGTGACTCTTAAAAGCAACAACATTTTTTGCTCAAGATTGCATAGAGGCGTGTATGGTTTTATGGAATATTGGAAGGCATTCTATTCAGAGATTTGAACACTTCAACTAAAACATGCCCAGTCATACTAGACGGTGTTGCTCTTTAAAAATCGGTGTTTGTGTTATATTTATTTTATTATCTTAAAAGCAGCAACATTTTTTGCTCAGGATTGCACAGAGGCATATATGGTTTTATAGCATATTGGAAGGCATTCTATTCAGAGATTTGAACACTTCAACCAAAACATGCCCAGTCATACTAGACGGTGTTGCTCTTTAAAAATTGGTGTGTCTGTTATATTTATTTTATTATTAAATTTATATGCTGCACATCACGCTATCCAAATCCTTAAGGAGCTCTGGAATTTTGTGCTCTGCAGATCCAAGCCTCAAAGCTCTTGAAGATGCTGTCTCTTTGCTTCCATCTAATGGCCTTCAAGAGATTTGCAGCCTGGATCTGGTAAATCTAAATCTAGTAGTGCCCAGAACTTCATGTGTGGTTTATTAGTAAAGATATACGGCAGACAATAATTGGCATTCACCTGCCCAAGCACTCACAAGTAAATCTAGCATTCATTCATTTGTTGATTTTTAAGCTACTATTTCTCTTCATATATACCACCTTCCTTGAATTTTTCCCATCAAAGTAACCCTATGAAGTAACAGGCTGATTGATGAACCCTAAGTAATCTAGTGAGCCTTTCCAATTGAGGTGGGACTTGTATCTACTCCCAGTCTATTTAAACTTTCACTACCAGTTTATTCAGGCTAAAAACTCTTAATAATACATCCGACATAATTCTATAAAATGTGGTTAAATTAAATAAATTAATCTTGCTTTTTAGGCTTGAAACTATTATAAGGAAACTCGGTATATGTTTAAATCTGTAGCACATTCTACCAACAGTTTGGAGTAATGGAAAGAAAAGTGTCTGCTGGAATTTCTTGAAGGTCATT
The DNA here is from genome assembly GCA_009733165.1 of Naja naja. Lineage (NCBI taxonomy): Eukaryota > Metazoa > Chordata > Lepidosauria > Squamata > Elapidae > Naja > Naja naja. Next base: position 126,454,360 of record CM019151.1, on the reverse strand, counting down.
GGCAATATGAAATTAGGCTTATGCAGATAGGATTATGAGAGCTAAATAAAATAAATTAAAGCCAGATAATTAGAGTTAAGATACAGAAGTGATATGAATTATTTTATAAAACATTGATAAGATGATTAAATATATTCAGTAAGTATAAGTCCAACTTTTTCTAACAGATATGTGAAAGTAAGAATTAATAGTTGCATTTTAGCTCTAGCAAATGAGGATAATGAAATGAAAGAATCTGGGAGGAAATTTTGAGAAAAATTACACAAATTTGTGCAATTTTCCTCAAAATTTCTGTGTGCTTTATGATACTTAGCCAAATAAAATATTCAGTTCAATTCAATTTCTTGATTAAGGAAGTCTAGAGAAAAATCATTGTGCTAGAACACATTGTGAATGAAATAAGAGTGCAGAAAAAGTGATGGAGCTATTCAGATGCTTGAAAATGTAAAGGTTTCATGAATTATTTGCCTAAAAGAAATCTGTATATTTCAAAGTTTGATTTTGGCTTAAGTCATTAATGGATGCACATGAATAAAGATAAGTGAAGAATTGGGGGCAGGGATGATGAAATTGAAGAGAGAGAATGCTAGAAGGACTATTTTAGAGGCTGGTATGGAAATGAATAAATGAATAAGGAATAAATAAATGTTAGTGTCCAAGAACAAAATGCTGAAAAAGAAATATAAAGCTTTAAAAACAAATATAGATGATGTAATGGCAGAAATATGAGTATGGTTGCCAATAAAGTACAGTGTGGTTTATTTAACATGTGTGTAAAGATTGCATCTGTGTCTGACAAGTGGAAGAACACATTATGGTTCCCTTATACAAAATGAAAGATAACAATACTAGATACGGAAAAAAAAACCCCAAACCACCACAGGATAAGTTGTTCAGTTTACCCAGCGGGGTGCTTGTTAGAATTCTGATTAAAATAATGCCAGAAGTAGCACGGAATTCTCAAATAAAATTTGATAAATACAAGTGCATAGTGTGTACTGCTTTTCTGAAAGTCACTTAGAAATGTAAGAATGTGAGAAAGTAAGTCCAGTATGATAAAATGGAAAGGCTTGCATTGTGGAACTTGTTGCAAATACAGAAAATTGCCAACTGTGATAAAAGCACAATATTATGGAAGTAATAGATGAAAATTAGCAGAATGCTTTGTGAATGATTCAACACTTAGACAATGATATTATAGTTTATATAATTTATGTTACAGCATGAATCGATATTCAAGGACAGACAAGATAATAGTGTCATCCAGTAGTGTCTACTGGGTGTTGCGGGTAGAATGAGGGTCAAACTGAAGAAAGCATCACCACAATATTGTGATATAAGGACACACTTTTTCTACATGTTCATTGTATACCTGCTCCAAAAGGACAGGGTCTGTGACATGACATTGTAACACTGCTTTCAATATTATAATGAAAAGGTTTTTTTAAATGTTATTGCAATTTTTAAAAGAGAAGTACCAGGAAAAAAAACCTATAAGAAATAAAGTACACTAGAATAAACAGTAATATCAAATTAATTAATTATGAATTGCAATGCCATCACAGATCCCTTAACAATAACTCTAATTGGAAGATGCAGCTTAGTATAATTATTGTCTGCATAATATCTAATTAGAAACCACAAGGATTTCATCAACAGGACTCTCCAGGAGTGGCCTCATTACAAGATGACCCACAAAGCGATTTGCTTGCCAATTCCAAAAGGAGCACTATTTTCACCTTTCACCTTTTTTTATGCTATATATTGTGTTACGTAAAAGCACTTAGACTTATATACCACTTTACAGTGCTTTACAGTCCTCTCTAAGCGGTTTACAGAGTCAACATATAGCCCCCAACAATCTGGGTCCTCATGTTATCGACCTCAGAAGAATGGAAAGCTGAGTCAACCTTAATACTTTCATTTCATGGGCAAAATGCCAATGATAACAATGCCTACATTCCAAACATGAGATACCTCTTATTAATTGCTGGACTGTCACATATTTAGCATTTTTTTATTAAATAGTAAAGTACAAATGGCAAATGATTTTTTTATAAGTACTACTCCCATTAAGTTATAGAGGAGAATGTTTGGGTTTCTCTACATGCAATAGGATTCAACAAATATTTTCTGATCATTGTCTTGCCATCTTTTCAGCTACTGAGCAAAGATGTAAAACAGAGGCTGGGATGTCAGGACGGTGCAGCTGAAGTAAAGAGCCACCCATTTTTCAAAAGCATGAATTTCAAACGTCTCCAAGCTGGAATGCTGGAGCCTCCTTTCGTCCCTGATGTAAGTGAGGCTTAAAAGGGAATTACAGGGCTGAAGTAGAACTTGAGAATATACATAACCTACTGCTTGAATCTGTATTTTTAACAGTTGAGGTCTATCATCCATGAGAAGCTGTTGAACCTGTACTTAACAATGGTTGAGATCTATCTTCTTTGAGTTGGGGTTGTATCTTGACTTTGGATATCTGGGTCTAATAATTTTGACTCCATCACTGATTGAAATTTCATAACAGTGTTTTGTATGAAGTCCCTATAGGCAGCCTTACACATCCGGTTCTCTTCAGATGTTTTCTGCCCTCATCTATGGCGTGCTTTCAAAAAATTATGTCAGTTGTTAACTTACTACTTGTTAGCCATTAATAGTGAGGTCTCTAATGTTCAGATATCTCAGCTGATACTAATCAAGCTCCATACCCCACTCTGTTTTAAAGCAAAAATTAAATATTGTTTCAATTTAAAACGAAGCTAGCATAGTGCAAAACAAAGCATCAGATTCAGGATTATTCTCTATTTTCAAAAAAGCCCATAGATTTCATAGATATCCCCCAAAATATTTTTATTTTATATGGCCATTGCAGCCCAGTTCTTCTTTTTTTTGGAATGTATCCAACAGCCCATAAAAACAGGGGAGGGGGGATCCTGTGGTGTGATGGGGATAATATCAAAGAACAACCTGATACGCTTGCCTTCTTATAAATGGGTTTTGGATGGATTGGCCATAGTTCAGCAGAAACAAATGCTGAAACATCTTGGGTGTTTTGATATTAACCACAGCAAAATCCAGAGGGAAGTGGAAGAGATTATGCAGGGTCATTAGCCGAGGCTGGGTGTAACATATCTTCCTCTCACCTTTGCATGTCCTAAGTGCTAGCTTCCCAGTCTCCACTCCCCTTCCTACTTTGTTCCCTCCCTGCTGCTGCCACAAAAGTCCCAGCATGGTATCCCTCATTCACCTGTCATATTATCTCCCCAGCACTGTACTTCCCTTTCCTCTGTTCCCTGCTTTCCTCAGATGCCAGTGTATGCCATTCTCAAGGAAATCTTGGCTTGCTTTTACTCCTCCAAACAATTTCTACTTTTTCTTTAGAGCTACCATATCAGTGTTTCAAAAACACAAACTACCAAAAGATGGCAGCAAAGAATTAGATACAGATTTCAAATCTTTTTGCTGCCCTCTTCTGGTTGTGTTTTGCAGGTCTGATAGCCCTTGTGACTGTTCCAAAAAAAAACCCACGAAAAATAGCAGTGGAGGAACCCGTGTTGTAGGAAAAAAATCTCAGGGTTATAGCTCTCTTTCCCAAAGGAAAAAAAAACTGCTACATTTTTTTCTTTTGAAGAAACTGCAGCCTTCAAGAAAAAAAGGGTTTAGGTGTATAAATGCTGCGGGAGGAGAAGCAGACAAACTCAGAAGGATCAAGTTAACGTTGGGAAAAGTAGCATGTATAGACTGGCGAGTCTGGATAGGCATTAGAAGGATTGGATAGTCCTGGAAAGATAGAGTGCGTGAAGGGTGGAAGGGCACAAAGGGACTAGAAGAAGGTCAGTGCAAGAGTAGGAAGGCAGTGAATGAGTGGATACAAATATTGATGAAGGTGGGACAAAGAGCAGCAAGTGGATGCAAGGGAGAGCAAAAGGTCTGGGGGATATAGATTGCATTGGACAACCCACTCGTCTGACCCATGGGCATGGACTTTTTGCATTCTGTTTGCCCAAAGCAAGTAATGTTCTGAATGACCTGAAATAGTACCAACCACATGTTGGTGCTATCTTACTCTGACTCTTCTTTTTGTGCCGGGGCAGCCGAGAGCAGTGTACTGCAAAGATGTGTTGGACATTGAGCAGTTTTCCACTGTCAAGGGAGTGAACCTGGACCAAACAGATGATGATTTTTATTCCAAGTTTTCTACAGGCTCTGTATCTATCCCATGGCAAAATGAGGTAATTACTCATGTTTCCATAAATACTTTTGTATCAACCTTTCAGAATTTCATAAATGTCAAACATGTACTTGAAATATTCTAAATACCTTATTTCCTCAATGTGGATGTATTCTGCAGCATTTTAAAATAAAAAAAATTCTGTTGATTTAATGTTTAACTATGCACTTTGAAAGGATGTACCACCAGTTGTGTTTTATTAAAGAGACAAAGTGATTCTTTCAAAATGGGCAATTCTAAAATTTCAAACATGGTCTTTTTGCAGACAGGACTACAATTACCTGATGATGAAAAGCTAAGAATAACTTTCTGTAATGAAAGACATTATTGTTTTCATGTGCAAGAGTTAATTAATTGGGATTAAGACCATCTAATGTTTAATTTAGTTTTGCTGCATCCAATGTGCTGTGCAAGTGAGTTGCAGACTCACCATTTTTGCTACTCTTAATAAAGAGATATTCTGGACATGGAAGGTTTGTATCATATTGAGCAAACTGAAGAAAATAACAATTGGATTGGAATGATAAGACAGTACAGAAGAGGGTCAGAAATTTAGAGAAAGTTGCAGGACATTCTAAGCTGCTTTTTCAAAAGGATTAATTGGTTACACTGTATGTCATTGTAATCATTTTATGTTAGATTTATATCTTATGTGTGGTCCAGGAGCTCAAATTCACATTATGTCCTGCTTCTGATTTCAGTATTGATTCACACAGTTCAAGTAGTAATTCAGTATACTCAAGGTCAAAATGTAATAATAGCAAAGCCCAAATTATTGGCTTTTCTATAGGAGAACACAGAAGAATAGTCCAATTTCAGTCCACAATTCCAAGAGCCCAGGTCAGAATTGTCAACCAGTTCAGAAGTGAGAGGTTGATGGTTTCTTACACAAACATATTCATTGGAACATTGCACAAGAACCATAAATCCAATGGTTATTTCCAACAAAGGGTCACGGCTGTCTCTTAAACAGCTAGCTACTAGGCTGTTACTAATCAAGTGATTTACTCCTTTACTTGACAAGGAGCCTCATAGAATGTTGCTTTATATCATGCTCATCTGGCTGCTCCAATGTCAATGTGATGCCTTTTTGATCAGCCTCATATAACTCTGGTTTGGTATCTAATCAAGCTGACATATACATGTTCATGTGGAGCAGCTTCTTTGGATTCAGATTCAGAATCTGAGTCATGAGCCTAGATCAGGGGTCAGCAGCCCACAGCTCTGGAGCTGCATGTGGCTCTTTCATCCCTCTGCTGCGGCTCCCTGTCACTGGTTGGCTCCACAATTGATAGGGCTTTCAGTTAGGACAGTTAGGACAGATGAAAAAGGATGTCACGCTAGGAGGAGACTCTATGGTGGAGGAACCAGACTTCTGGTTAGCTCCAGAATTGAACAGGGGACTTCCGGTTAGGATCTTTGTGGCTCTTTGAGTGTTTAAGATTGCCGACCCCTGGCCTAGATCATGGCACATAATGCTCCCTTCTCCTATTTTTCCCTATGAGTAAGGTAAGTTGAGAGAATGACTGACCCAAAGTCACTTGATGTGATGAAATGTAGTAAGAGTTGGATTCCCAGGAGGAGGTGATGCATTCTAGAGACATAAGAGGCAATTCAGTCCAAATGTCACATGTGAGAAAAAGAGGGCAAAGACAGTCCCTTTCTAATCATTTATGGAATATTTTATAGATGCAGAGTGCTCAATCTGGCAAGATCATGTCTATAGACTGCTTCTGTGCTTACCCTAACTTGAAAACTTTGAATTTGAATAGTGTTATTTTAAATTAGATTATTGGGTTTCATGTTTAATCTCTTTTTAAAATTGTATAGTATTTATATTTATAGTGTTTTTATGATTGTACGCTGCCCCAAGTCCTTCGGGAGATGGGGCGGCATAGAAATCCAATAAATCAAATCAAATCAAATCAAAACTGATTATCTTTTAATGAGCAGCCAAGCTTCCTCCTATCTTGGCGTACTCTATTGAGTTTTTATAAATGTTGCATTTTATATAATAAGGCTAGAATTTTCTCTAGGATTCATTGTGATTCCAATAAATAATTTTTCTCTTTCGTCTTGCTAGATGATAGAAACAGAATGTTTTAAAGAACTAAACGTATTTGGACCAAATGGTACTATCTCACCAGACCTTAACAAAAACTATCCTCCAGAACCACCGAAGAAAGGTTTGCTGCATCGAATATTTAAACGTCAGGTGAGAGTTTCTAAACCATTCATAATGCATATATTTATTAAATAAATACTCAATTGTCTTTATCACTATTCCAAAATGTCCAAATCTTGTCATGGCATATGGCATTTGCCATTATAGTCTAGTGATGGATGAAAACAAGCTTTTGCCAGGCTGGTGTCCTCGATCATGTTGGCTTGCACCTACTCATTGTAGACTGGGGCAAGTTTGTGGTGAAAGAGAATTCAGAAACTAAAACATCACTTTTTCTTCAGGCCTTAGGTCCTGATATATAATTACTGTTGACCAAAAATTGAAAGTGATTGCCTGAGCATGGTATAAAGGAATCCCACGTGGACTGAAAGGCATATTTGGAATACACAAACAGCGTGTTTGTAAAACATTTGGAAGGAGAAGGCATTATCTATTCATAAATGGCTAGCAAGGCAAACATGGCTAGTCATAAAACATACAAGTACTAGAAGACACACTAAGAAGCTTGTCTATCCCCACAGTGCTAGGACAAATAGGCAGACTTGAAAGCCAAGCACAGGTTTGTGAATGGCCACCATTTGCAGATTCTATGAATGGCAATCAGGTTACTATATAGGAGATTTAGAAGCATTCTTGTATATAAAGAAGATGCTAGAGGCTGATGCTTTGCATTCTACCAGACAGTAAAATTGCAGTAGCTCAAGAGGTCCTGGCCCAAACAGAAGTCTCCCTAGAACCCAATGGCTTAAGGAGAGTTGAGGATGAGAAACTCTTGTAAATGGACATACAGTTAAAAGTGTGTGATATCCCCTTTTTATGCCACACTTTATATCAATCAAACACAGGTATAATCCAGAGCAACACAGGCAAATAGTTATATTTTCTGGAAATTGCAGGCAGTTATATCTAGAATTATTTGGAAAAACTAACCTTTTTACATCTTTCTTCCTTTTTAAAAAATTTCTCCAGCATCAGAACAATTCTAAGAGCTCTCCAAACTCAAAGACCAATTTAAATCATCACATAAATTCCAATCACGTCAGTTCAAACTCTACTGGGAGCAGTTAGCTTTTTCTGGCCTATGGATATTACATTCTTCCACTGATAGAGTATCAAGCATCAAGGATGAGAAGAGCACCTACCATCGAGCTAGAAGATCAACAGTTTCTATCCACGGAAAGTTTTTTTCCCTGCTGTCTGTTCCTTCTAGGGAAGCTTCCCATTTTATGAAGATATTTACTCTCAGGTCTGTTTTTGGGGGTGGAACTTGAGGTCTTATGACTCAACATTGTAGGATACCGCAATAGAAATTGGAAGCTGACAACTTGCACGTATTTAAAATTACATCCTAACTAGAACTGAACTTTATCCTTATTATTTTTAAAGAAAAGGTTTTGTAAATTTCTCTATTGTCTCAGTTTACATTTTGTACATTTGTATTTAAATGAAAGTCAAACTTGGGGTTGTATATTTTCTGAGCAGCAGCTTGTAAAGCCATGTGTTTTAAGACTTTTTAGTGGTTTTTTTTTTTTAAGAAAAAGTGATCAATACTTCCAATCTCAAAATGAGGGGGATTGTTTTTTGTTTTGTAAATATAGAAAAGTGTACATAAGTTCCTTTTTCCTATTGCTTCAGTTGATACTTTTTTATAACGAACTTCACTTTTGCGTTTTTTTGGTTAACGGCAACACTGCAGACTAGTGTCTTCCCTCCCCTCTGTTTTGTTAAAAGCCTTGTATCTAATCAACTTGGACCTACAAAGTTTTCTCTGCAGTTTGCCTTTTAGAGAGGCTAAAAGGCTATGTCTGAAGTTCGGAACATCATGGGACCATTGTTGCTATTTGCACTTTTTTGTAGCTCTTATATTTGTTGCTGAAAAATCAAATCTTGTTTAAAATCTCACATCACTTCTTCTTCCCTGGGCTGAAATTCTATAACTATTGCTAGAAAAAAAAATGTGAGCACACAGTTTCGACATGTGAAGTCTGACCTTGGCAGCTCCTTTCAAGGAGACAATAAGATTATTCTAGGTTTTGTTATTTCTTAGTTTCACCTTTAAGTGGGCTTGCACAGTTCATGGAGATATGGCTCTTGAATGCACATTGGATTTGCAGAAATGCCCATTTGATTCCTGAGTCAACATCTGTTTGCTAGTGTATTCGCTGCATCCGAGAACAAGAGTGCAATTGGTGCGATTGGTGTAATCTGTATGCCAGCTGGTGCTTCCCAATACTCCTGCTCTTGTGGATATAGCTTCTTGTGCTCTAGTTTCCATTTACCATATGGCAACAATGAAGGGAGCTGAATACCAGGAAGTTGAGCTTTTAATGGGAACTTCTGTATGTAATTTTTTTTATCTGTCCACTTGCCATTGTTCCAAGAATTTTTGAGATACCAGGAATGTGAAAGATGTAATAGAGGTTCTTCAAACATCTTGGCCACTTTCTGATTCTAAGGTATGACTAAATTGCATGGATTCTCTTTTCCTGATTAGGAGGGTCAAAGTCTGGACATTCATTTATGAAGAAGGAAGAAAGAGACAATTCCTTGTTTGGACATAATTCATAATCTCTTTTTTAAATAATAGTTTGCAGTATGATCAAAAGAAGTGTCAATTTTACCTTTAATCACATGAATTTAAGGAAAATTTAAGAGCTTTAAACTGCAGAAATGGAGATTACATAAATACCCATAAAAGCTCACCATCTACATCCAGAATATTAGTAGTAGTATCCCACATCAATTTTAATAAGTGGGATTTCAGATGATTTAATGTCTTCTCTTCTTTAGTAGAAGAGGATAGAATTTCAAATGCTCAGTAATTTTGAGTATTTTGAATACTCAATAATTTTGAAAGAGATTTATCTCACATAATATTTGAATCCATTTGAAAAGTCTGTTTGTCTTTTTAAATCAGAGAGACATGGATCCTTCCCCAGTAAATGGGCTATGGTTAAACAAATATTTATGAAATGTAATTGTGGATTGTAATATGCTTGCTTTCTGCAGTTGATAGTATTTCAAATATGGGAGCCTGTTTTCAAGGTTTTGGTCTCAAGATATTTTTACAGGATATACCTAGACTTTTCAAAAAATGTGTAGTTGATATGAAACATGTTAGGTTCTTCCTCAGAGGTATTTCAACATATAGCACAGCCTTCTATATCCATATATATTTCCCATCAACGACAACCAAGATCATATCAATAAAAAGAAAGGGTTGAGCTTTAGACTAAAAAGCATTTGTATCTGAGACATTAAAAACTTTTGATTCTTCTGCCATAATCACTATTGTGGTCAACTGTAATCAATAATCTAAATCAGGGGTCCTCAACCCATGGGCCATGGACCGCCACTGTTCCATGGACCACCAGGAACCAGGCCATGAAAGCAAGTGAAGCTCCATCCACATGTGTGAGATCCAGCCAGTGCACAAACCACACCCAGTCAATGGAAAAAAATGCCTCCCCTCAGAACTGGTCCCTGGCACAAAAGGTTGGGGGCCACTGATCTAAACTATAAATTTCATCTAAATCAGATGAAAAGAGAGAAAGATCAGGCATATATTGCAACCCAAGTCAAGGGCATTAATCCTTCATTTTCACACCAGTTCATGGAAATTCAGCTGTTTAGTAACTCTGGATTTCCAGCTTTTGAAAGTGTACATAAATGTGTGCTTCTCATTGTATTTACACAAGAATGCATGAATTCTCTGGTATCTCATGCATTCTGAATAAAAAAGATAATGGCTAAGTACAATGCCATACTTAAGTTTTGCATGTATAGCTTTCTGAGTAATTCTTAGTGGAACGTCAGCCCGAGATTTCTCTGTTAGGCTGATGCACAAATATTATTAACTGATTCAAAAGATGGATGTCAGTTAAAAATATGGGCTGCATCTACCTACAAAAGAAAACACTTGTTTTAGTATTGTGGGTTCTATATAGTAAGAGATAAAACTTTTCTCCCTACATTCTTGAGAGCAGCTCATCTTCCTTCCATACAATACAGTAGAAACAATTTTAATTTTGGATGATCCATGAAAAAGAAAGACAGCGACCCTCCTCAGTAAGGAGGTGTCATCCACTGAAGGCAGGTATTTCATCCATTAACACTGCTATTTTGCCCTTTTATCTGCCTCTGTCAAAATGCAGGTCACATCACAGCCTCTTTTCTCCTCCATCTCCACTTTCCTTCTGCATTTCCTTTTCATTATGATAATGGTCTCCTATTTTCCTAGGCCAATTTAATTGGAGTGGAGTTCCAGATAGTAATAGGCAAAAGCTCAACACAATTTTGGCAGCCTCAGCAAAGAAGAGCAAAATTAAGTGGTAGAAAGAAGATTAAACTTCTATCTGAGGGGCCTATCTGAGTCTTTTTTTAAAAGACATCCAGAAGCTGTGAATTTTATTTCAGTGCTTTTCTTGTGCAGCTTATTAACAATAATAACAATTACATTACAGCAATAAAACACAGCTTAGCTTTTATAGGACATTATAAGACCCTCAAACTGGAACTCATATATTGTTCAAACATTTGTTTCTCATTACAAATATTCTTACATCTACATGGAATTCTCACCTAATTTATAAGAATCATGGAACACAGGCTACTTTTTGAGTTATTTATTTGTCTATGAATGAAGTAAATTATTCTGCAATTATTTATTTTATACCCCCTTGGTAGTCAAGTTACAGAGAGTAACAAAATATGAAATTCTGTGAGGCCAATTCTGTCATTTGGGCAGTCGCTATTTTAGGCAGTGTTTCTTTTTATTATTTGACTGGGGAACCTCAATAATTTTTCTTTAATACTATCTAGCAATCTAGATTTTCATTACACAAGTCCCTTTCTATGGTAACCAAGAGTATAAGCAATAGGAACTCAGACATCATTAATATTAAGATCAATAAGTACACAAAGACGATTTACCCATCTGCCTTTATTTATTCTGATTCCATAAGCCCTCACTGAATTATCCCTCCTCGCCTTCTCTATGTTCAAATGATGCTTGGATTGGCCACTCTATAGGAAAATTAATCTGTTTGAAGGGAAGGAAATCTACTTTTTATAAAACCAGAAAAATTGTTTGATAGTTGATAGTCTGCCTATTTACTGCTTGGCTTTTTTTAAAGTAAATATGCTGGGGGTGAAGTTGGGATCTTCTTGATGCAGTGATGTGCTCTTCTTGCCAAATCAACAGGATTATGAGTAGTTCTCCCTCCCCACTGGGACACTCTGATGAAGCACAATATATTCAAAGAATGTCATACATTCTACAATCAAAAAAAAAGTCCCAGATTCTTTATTTTTTACCAAATAGGGGTATGTTGGAAGAGCAACATTTTAACATTCTTGGGTGCTTGGTGTGGAGTTCTCCTCCTCCTCCTCTTCCTCTTTTGCACATACAAACCAGACTCAGCTTACAACCTGATTTCACATGCAGCTTGACTTTGCCGGAATGGAACACCTTATAAAAACATCAAAACTACATCATTCAGATGTATCTGAAACAGGGTGATACTCCATGTCTGAACATTGCAACAATTATTCTTCATGTTTGTGACACAGGTGCCATATGCTGAGGACCAAAACAAAGCTTATTTATTAGAGATTTTTATTTCTGTTTGTGCCATAATTTGCAATGCTAAGGGGATTCTTAGTTACTATTTTTTACTCTAAAAAAAGAGGCAGTGGATATTAGTTCAGAGTTGCATTTCTGAGTTTTAAGTATTTTTACAATTCAGTTATAGACTACCATAGCAGACTCTTGATTAAAATAGTGAGATATGTACTAGTAATATACTTAACACTAAACTTTTTTAAAAATTACATTTGCACACTACTTCATGGGTTCAATTAAAAAAACATTCAGAAATAAATATTTTAAAGCACTTGTCATATTGTAGTCTGCTAAATAAACAAAATAAACTTTGCTTCTCATAACATTTTTTCATAACTTAACGAATTATACATTTATAATAAGTGGAAACAAATGTTCTCAAATAGAAAAATTAGTGGCTGTTGATATTGTAAAATAATCATGATAATTCTAGTATCCAAAGGATTTTGTTTATTTGGTTTTAATATTCAGGGAGGTGTTTTTTTAAATTGTTGAATGAAAATCATTTTTATTTTAAGGTTGTTACCGACATCTATGGCTTCTGTGTTTTCTGACTGCTTGAATTCTTGTACATGTCTGATAATATTGCAGTGCTGCTGTATCTAGATCAAACCACTGTTTTGTTTTTCAGTTTTGTTTGGGGATTTTTTTAGGAAAAAGAAATAAATTCCTTTATTTAAGTAATGTCAAGTGTCTCTTATTCATATTCCATAAAGTCAACTTTAATTAGTTAGATAATTTAGCTAGATCCTCCTCTCGATTAGTCATGTTGCTGCTAAAAAATAAACAAAATTCAGTTACACTAGGTGACTGCTTCCAGTGAGAGAAATTAGGTTTGTGCACCCCTTTCTGGTATAAATTTAAAAAATGAAATATACACTGCAAAAGAATGTAATTGTGAATGAGAGGATGTTTCAATTTTTTCCCCATTCATTCATCCTTCATGCTGTTTGGGGAGTGAATTACCAGAAAGCTACTTTTGAAACTGGTCTGGAGAGCTGCCATTTTGTTTTTCCATAATGTTGTGCAAAATTGTTCAGGGCAAGCTAGGGGCTTGTTTTTTGTGGGATTGCATTTTATTCCTGTATGACTTAGAATGAGATAACTTTCAAAAGTAAAAAATAGGGGACTATCATGGACTGTTAAGGAAACAGATTGCCTGCTTCTACGGATAGAGAAATTTAAGTCCCCAAATGAGTGCAAATACTAAAACCGATGTACAATTCACACATCAAATGAATATGATACAAATGATCAAAACAAATTGTGGAAACTAATGGAATAAAAACCAAGAACAAAAAAGTTATTTGTGCAGAATGTTTAAAAATTACTGGTGAAATATAATAAGAAAAGTGACATGAACATGACTGCTCGTTGTATAAAATTAATTTTATATTAACTTGAGTTGGATTGATTCATGTCTTCATATCTTAAGATACTCTTCACTGTATTCTTCAATACACTTTCTTGATTGTTTTTCAATTTCAATCACAAAAATTGCTTGAATTAAAAAAAAATCTCAAGGGCTTACATGTATAATAAGTGAATCCTGAATTTCAACAAGTATTTATCCACAACTTAAAAATTACAGTATAAAAATACATACACCATAGACATTACAAAATCAAATCAGTTATACATTTTGATCACTATTCATCTATATCTTAACAATTAAAGTGTATATACCCTTGGAGCTCCATTTGGCTCCTGATCTCCCCTCCTTCCACCGCGATCTAAAAACCTGGCTGTTTGAGCAGGCCAGGCTGGACTGACTTGGGGGGGGGGTTGTTTTAAATTGGGTTTTAGTTGTTTGGGCTTGTTTGGGTTTAATTGTTTTTTAAATTATTTATTGTTTGTATTTTAGTTGTGAGCCGCCCGGAGTCCTTCGAGAGAGGGGGCGGCATATATAAACATATATAAACAATCATTCCCAGAGAGAAATCATCCAGATGTCCCAAGCTCTATGGTCTCCCCAAGATACACAAAGAAGGAACCCCACTCAGTCCCATAGTCAGCTCCATAGGCTCACCTCTACAAAATCTAGCCAAATTTCTTGCCAAACAACTACAGCCCTACACAGAATCCATCACTTCACATGTACAAAACTCATTCCAGTTCATAGAGATCATAAGGGAACTAAACTTACAGCCCTGTGACCTACTCGTGAGCTTCAATGTCATATCCCTCTTCACCCAAGTGCCAATCAAAGAAGCCTTGACAGCTATCCAAAACAAATACAACCCCCCCCAAACACATCCTAGATCTGACCAACCACTGCCTATCAAATACGTACTTCATCTACAATGGACAAAGATACAAACAAATGGAAGGAGCACCCATGGGATCACCCCTTTCATCTGTCATTGCAAACCTCTATATCGAACACTTTGAACCCCTTGCTGTAGAAAAATCTGACCACAAACCCAAACTCTGGCTCAGATACGTAGATGACACCTTAAGTAATCTGGCCACACAAGAAGAAAACTGGACCACTTCCTCACACACCTCAACAGCCTACACCCCAAAATACAGTTCACCATGAAAACAGAAGCTAACTATCAACTTCCCTTCCTTGATGTCTTAGTCTACAAGAAATCCAATGGTTCCCTAGAACACACCATCTACCAGAAGAAAACACACAAACCGCTACTTGAATGCACTCTCACACCACCACCCAGCACAGATCAACTCCATAGCCAAGATACTCTTCTCCAGAACAAAATGCGTAGCTGACGAACAACACCTAAAAACTGAACTACACACTCTCACTAACATATTAACATCCAACGGATTCCAAAAAAACAAGATTACCAACTTAATCCGACAAGAGACACCCACAAAAATCCAAGGAAGTGGCATAGAAAAGGGACCACAGACAGAATCAGCAAGATCCTCCACAAACACAATATCAAGACAACATTCTGCACAGACAGAAAAATATCCACCATCCTAAGAAACCCCAAAGACATAATTGAGTTAGAAAACCAAGGAGTATATGAAATCCCATGCACCACCTGCCCCACCACATACATCGGACAAACCAACAGAAGAATAAATGCACGCATTGAAGAACACAAGAACTCAGTCAGAAAAGGAGAACAAACTTCATTCCTAGTCTAGCACTTTAAAGCCACTGGACATGAAATTGATTTTAAAAAAACCAGAACTATCGCCAAAATTGAACACTTTAACAACAGAATAATCAGAGAAGCCATCAAGATAGAAAAACGCTCCCACAGCATGAATAAATGAGATGATACCTCTCGCCTACCAGCCATTTGGAAACCCGCCCTAATTGACAAACGAGTCCCAACCACCAAGTATGACACCAGACCCAAACTCATGATAACATCACATGAAGTCACCACCACACAGCCATTCAAAAAGCAAGTCCGAACCCACACCGATGACAATACATGACCACAAAATAAAAACCAAACTACAGCTGCAACATTAGCCACTTTAAACCCCTCCAATCCACACAAGAAGCAAACTGACACCCACTATGAAAACATGGCACGACCACAAACACAGAGCCAAACAAAAGCAGCACGATTGAAGTCTGAGGCTGGCAGCTGAGGTCAGCCCACCCACTCAAAACACCTCCCCACCCATTCAGAGCACAGCCCCCATTCAAAATACACCCCCACCCAATCAGAGCACAGCTAAGCCCCCACCTGATCAGAGCACACCTCCACCCAATCAGAGCACAGCTAAGCGCCCACCCAATCAGAGCATACCTCCACCCAATCAGAACACAGCCAAGCCTCCACCCACAAAACACACCCCCTCTGGCAGTTTAAAAAGGAAAAAACAGCCACTATCACACACTTCTCCCAGAAGAACGAAGCTGAAGACACCAGCCTGAAGATGACGGATGAGATTTCGTCAAAACGTTGCTAGCTGAGTCTGGGTGATATGGGTGATAGATTTGCTTAGTACTTGTTAGTGGAAAATTTCAGGCTTTGGACTAAGCTGGGTTTGTTTTAAAAAAAACCCTGGAAGAAAATAGTGCCAAGAAAGCACATGGATTGTGTCCATGTAGCCCCTGGAACTTCCATGGTTTTCAAGAAGACTTATATTATTTTATAACTGAATCTCAATTATTTCAATAAACTATTGACATTTTATGTACTCATGCTTGCTTTTGCTTTATTATAGTTAAAGCACTGCATGATGATATTTCCCTACTATCAAAGCAGTAGGTGTTGTGAAGAGCAAGGTAGATAAATATAATCCTTTCAAGGGTAGAAGATAATTTGTTGATTATAGGTATTAAAAAGTTCTACATTATTCTTTCTGTATAATTCTCAGTCTACACAATTTCTCTAACATTATAATTCTCAGTCTACACAATTTCTCTAACATTGGTGGTTCACATGTTCATTGCACTATTGTACACAAAATGCAAAAGAGAAATTGATATAAATTTTCAGCATCATTAGACAGGACACAGTCCTTGTGGTGTACAATAGAAAATAATTATACAAAAGAGATATAGCAAATGGCTTCAGTTAATACAATTAAAAATACCAAACATGTTGGTCCTCTTATAGAAACCTTCTGAATCTCACAATGGAGTACCCATAGACTCAATTGCTCCTGTCCCAGTACAATCTCCAGAAACAGCCCACTCAAATAGGAGAAGATGTCCCAAGTAACCATGCCTCCAATCCCCAAATCTTGCAGACAATCCATTGTTTATCCATTCATAAATTTTGCGAGCTTCATTATTCTAAACACAATCCACTGTTAAACAAACTTTATGAAGTCTATCTAGAGGTCAACAGCTGGCTTCTGTAGAGTCATAATTTCATGAGCTCTGCAGATTTTTAAAGCAAAAAAAATGTCATTTTCTGTGCATCTCTAACTTTTCCTGTAACCATTAGCTCTTGTATAGTCTTACAATTATTGGGCCAGTTTTTCATATCAGGACAAAACAAGCCATATGAATGTAAGCATATCCTCCCGGCCATTCATGGTGACCCATTACCTCATTTCCTCAATGACAAGTGTTGCACAAAATCTTTTTAGTGTGAGGAGATACTTTACACAGCTGAAGAGAAAGAAAGGAAGCCACAGTAGGCATCAGGTTAATTCCACATGTGGCAGATGGAATCATTATTATTTCTTACAAAGCAATCAAGGTATTAATGATACTGCTCAGTTTGTCATCTTACGCAGAAGAATAATTAATTGCTCTACAAAATAGCAGCAGTTGACATGGTGGCTTTTATAAGTGGAAACGTATTATAAACTAAATGGCTTCACTCACTACAAGCATAGCACTTACTGTCAGCACAAAAAAAACCTTTTACTGAACCCTGCAGGTCCCAAACGTGTTATTATAACCATGTTACCTTTATCATTAAAACACATTTCCAATTCTTCACTTCCATCTCTTCCTGAACCTGTATCAGAACACCAACATACTTCCATTCAGCTGTTCACTGTGCTTAATGAGATAGTGATGGTGCTACTAAAAAGCTGTCATTTACACAGGGATTCAAAAAGTCAGAGAATAACAGGGTTCCATTTTAATCAGGGAGCTGGGCTTTGTTCTCAGGAGATGGAAGTTGGGTGTCCACAATGAGTGCTCCATTCTGATCCCACACATGCCACTTATTTTACTATTATTCCATAGGCAAAAAAAATCCCACATCTGTAAAACTGCCCTGTTTAATGTGAAAGGTTACTATTAGTGCACTGGCTGCAATTCCTTTATGTTCAGATGAAAAGAAATGTAGATTATATTAAAGTGAGGTCCGTTCCAGCCCTAGGATGTTATGTTCTGAGATGCAGGCTCTCGTTTAATTTTGAAAGGTAGGAGAATGAAACACACATAGATTTTGCACAGGGAGGGAAAACCTTGATCTTTATCATAACAGTTGTACCACAGTTGGATACAAAGAAAAAAAAGTTGTTTGGTGGGCATGGCTTACCATCTAGGGGTTGGTTTGTTTCACAAATATAGCTTCTTCTAAGACCTGATTTAAATACCTTAATGACAAGAAAGTTTGAATTTAGTAGAGCTTATTTCCAATAGTTAATATAATTCTCATATTAACTATTTCAGTTAACATTTTCATATTTCAGTTAACATAGTTTCAGCTAACATCAAGGTGCTGGTACTCATCTATAAAGTCCTACATGGCTTAGGACCGGGGTATTTGTGGGAACCTCTGCTGCCAGCAACGACTTCCCAATGTCCTGTGCGCTCCCACAGACAGGGCCTCCTTGGGGTGCCATCGGCCAGACAGTGTCAGCTGGTGACCCCTAGGGGTAGGGCCTTCTCTGTGGGCGCACCCAACCTGTGGAATCAGTTGCCCCTGGAGCTTCGGATGGCCCCTGACCTTCAATTCTTCTGTCATGGCCTGAAAACATGGCTCTTCCAGCTTGCCGACCTGGACTGATGGAGGGGGTGGGGTTTTAGTGGTAGTTTGTCAGTTTTAAATTGTTATATTGGGATGTTTGTTTAATTGTTTTTTAATGTTTGTACTGTATGTTTTTATCATTGTGAGCCACCCTCAGTCCTTCGGGAGATAGGGCGGCATAGAAATCCCATTTAATAGAACAACTATCCCACTATAATGTTCTATTTCATTCCCCAAGGGTAAAATTAATGCTCAGTGATAGCACACATTAAAGTAGAATATTAAGGATGACTGGATGAGAACCATATTCACAGCTTCAGAATGGTGAATGAGAAATTCTGAGTGTTCTTATCATAGAAGGTGAGTATCTTGGAGTGAAGTGATAAAGGAAGACTGTGAAGGATTTGACCTTAGATATGTTTTATTCTGATTGCTTCCAGGGAACTTGCTTGTTTATGAACCTTCTACTGCACTTGTCTCTAAAGTTGTGTAAACATATGTGTTCTGTCTCCCCTTCCCTTCCCCAGAAGGTAAGGAACTTGGCAGCAACACTAGCACAGAGAGTCACGCTGGCCTGTCTCCAAAATCCAAGTTATCTCTCCTGATAAGAGTGTTGGCAGTCACCCAGGCTCTCACTTCCAAATTTGGAGCTGACAAGAAATGAAGTACTCACAGAAGGAATGATTTATTCCCCAAAGTCCAGAAACCAAATCAGGCACACAGACAGAATCCTCGGCTTATTCCACACTTTGTCACGTACAGAGTTTGTAACATAGGCACACCCACTTTTATACCTGGTGGGGTGTGGTCCAGCTCAATCTCTGGCCCTCCCACGCCCCCTACATTGCTGCTGACGTTTCTCCCTCCGACGTTGCCTGGGATCAAGCCAGGAATTCTCTTCCTCCCTTTCTCGCCGTGGCCGTACTGATACGTGTCTCTCAGGCTGTTCCTCTTGGCTTTCCGAAGAAACCTGAGGCATTGCCAGGGAGGAAGGTCCTGGGGAGGGAGACCTTGCCAGGGAGGAAGGTCCTGGGGAGGAAGGCCCTGGTGAGGAAGGCATTGCCCGTTCCGCCTCTTCTTCATCATCCAGGTCCTCTTCCTCTGTCAGCACAGGCTCATGAGGCGGGGCCACAACACATATGTATGACTTTTTAAAAGTGGGATGATACATAACTGCCAATTTTTAAAAAGGGAATTATTTTGTATTATAGTAATGTTGATCGTTTAAGTTTAATTCAGAGAATTATTCTCAGTGTTACTAAAGAAGACAATTTGCAAAAATGTTTGAATATGGAGAATGTATATATGCAGACCATATCATAAATATATAAAATCACTTATTCTACTTAATTGGTGGCAAAAAAAAAGATGAATGGGCTGATCTCTTAAAACCTAGGTAAGATCAGTTTTGAGAGCTCTTGCAAAGATTACCCAAGAAGTCCAGAACTATAAATTGGATTGGAATGTTGTACAAATACCCTAGAGGAGAAGAAGGTCTTTGAAAACACATTTGCCTTGCTACTATAGCCTTTATCAGCTATATTTTGATAAGCTGAACATTTTTGTTGACATTGAGGGCTTAGTGGTTTTGTATGGTTCAGTAACATTAAAATATTGCCTATGTAATAATGTATCATGCTATCAAATTCAGGCATATTATACAACAATCCAATACACTTCAGACTTGATTTACCAACATTCTTCTCACACAAAAGGGCATTTCTAATTTGCAAAATGAACAGCAAAGGGTTTATTTAAAGAGATGTCATACCTCATCCAAAATCTATGCCCAAGACCAGAAAAACCTGTACTTCTGTACAACAATTCAGTGATTCATCTAATCAACATCTTTTGAGAGGCAGTTTGTTTTGTCTTTTGTACATAAAATATAAGACATACCTCCGCTTTTAAAATCATAGAAATGAAGTGAAAGAAAAGCTGCTGGGTAAAATTGTCAGAAGTGTCATCTTCCTTGGAAGTCAATCTGTTATGCCCCAAAGCAACAAAAACGAAAGTGTAATGCCTGCGAAATAGTACTTCCAGTTTGGTACTTCTAGCTGTGCACTATATTTCAATTCACAAAATTCCCAGCCAGAAAGTCCAAGGGATGGGCCCACAATGAGCTTGATTTGACTTGACTTCATTTCACGGACCAAGCATCCAGAGGTCACCGGGATGGGGAGAGTGGCGATCAAGCAGAAATGAATGTAAAAGCAGGCAAGTGTCAATCAAATGAACTATAGATCAATGGATCAGTAAGATGATAAAAGAAAAGAAAACAAAATAAAGTCCATGTCCCACCACCAGGTAATATATATAATTTAATACTGCACTGCCACTGACATTAGTTCAACCCAAGTATGATAACATATCAATCATTTGAAGTCCTATAATTCCCATATGTACATGTAGTCCTTGACATACAACAGTTCATTTAGTGTCCGTTCAAAGTTACAGTGACACTGAAAAAAGTGACTTATGACCATTTTTCACACTTACGACCATTGCAGCGTTCCCATGTTTACATGATCAAAATTCAGATGCTTGGCAACTGACTCATATTTATGACGGTTGCAGTGACCCTGAGGTCTTATGATCACTTTTTACAGCTTTCCGACAAGCAAAGGCAATGGGGAAGCCAGATTTACATCACAACCGTGTTACTAATTTCACAATTATATTGATTCCCTTAACAAGTGTGACAAGAAAGGTTGTAAAATGGGGGCAAAGTTCACTTAACAAATGTCTTGCTTAGCAACAGAAATGTTGGGCTCAATTGTGGTCGTAAATTGAGGACTACTTGTATGTTCTCAAATAATCCCCATAGTTACAAATGGGAGCTGTATCATTATAAGCCAGTTATCATATAAAACTGTTTGATCTATCATCACATCAATATAAATTCTGAGATACAATAAGCAATAGTCCCAACCCCAGCCACATGGAAAGATTGTTCTGCTTTGACAGATGTAGGCCATGCAATTTAAATCAGAGCTACCAGGCCAATTAGGAAGTCTGGAAATTGTAGTTCCCGAATCTTCCAGATATATAGATGAAAAGTGCTGGGCTGGAACCTGAATTCAGGTTGCTTCAGACATGAACTCACAAGATTATCTTGGCCAGTCAGATACCAAACCAAATATTGTTTGGTTAGTTTAGCAAGTTAATGAACCCAGTCTGGAAAAAGAATAAATACCCACTCTGTACTATGTAAAAATAGTTTGTTTGTATTTAGTGTAATGTGTTGTGTGAACCCATGATTTAACCATGGCTTATGGCATAGCACATGGATCTACTAATATGTTTTTTCAATAAACTATGTTTAAACAAATTATAGCTTAGCATGTTGTGTGAGCACAATCACTCTAATTTAACCTGACCTATCCTGTGGTCTTAAGCAAAGATAAATTAAGAAGACAAAAATCTGTACATTATATCCTGAACTACATAAGGACAGAACAGAATGAACATGGAATAACAGTGAAACCACAGCCTGATCTCAAAAGATACAGACTTGATTTCATGAACTGTTTCTTCCATTCAGTTATATATCATGTCACTTCTCATAACCCAATATTTTGTCTTATGGAAGAAATATGTTTAAACCCCAGTTTCATTTTGTTTTGTTTTTAATCCTAATAAATATTACCACACCTACATGTAGACTTTATTCTCATTCTTTTAAGCCTTCCCTACTGAGTGTTTATGCTTAAGCTAACACTGAACTTACTGTCTTCAAAGGAGACCTAAAAACTCTTCAACTTGGTAGCCTGTGTAATACATGGATTTTTCAAATAAAAAAACCAATGCCACAGTGATTTTTTGTAAAAGGTAGTTCTGTAATCATTAAGGGACTCAAGAGATTAGATACAAAAGTACAGTAGAAAAGTAGATTTGAAAGCTATCATATTCTCTTCCCTTGTCAAGAAAGAAATCTTCAAGCTTATTGTTCAGTAGGTCACTCCATGCAATCCGGATCATATTTGTGCATAATTAAAAGTGTTGTTATGAAAACAGATCTGCAAGGATGATGGTTTCAGATATTACTAGCAAGTAAACTACCCCATATGTTTTTTGCTAAAGCTGAACCACAAAATAAAATGGATCAAAAACATGTGGAAGGATAGTTTAAGGTAAGCTGCATATGAAAAATCAAAAGATTAACTCGGAATTCCACTCCTCCCCATTCCTTTTAAAAAAAATTAGTTTGTTTGTTAATAGCTTTTATGTGGAAACAACTCTATTAAATTAAAGGGAGTGAAGCACTTTGTAAATGGACACTGCATTACACCAAATGAGGGAGTTTCTTCTAGTGGCTAATTTGATGATTTGGTAAGAAATGTGGCGACAGCAGTATGTTCATTCTATGGATACAGGCATTTGTATGACTGTCTGCTGCACATCCTAAAATGATACAAAAAGCTCTTTCATTGTTTATTGTTTATTACACTTGCTATATTGGCAACTTTTAACTTTTCTTTGCATATCATGACTTCAGGAAGGCACCATCTCCTCTTTTGCAAAAATGACTATAGTAAAGAAACCGCAGATGGGGTTAAAAAGACTGGGAGACCAAGGAAGTTTGATTTTAAACAGCTGTTTTAATAATGGAGTTTATTGGCTGACCCTGGATCAGTTATGCCTTTAGCCCAGTTTGGTTTATGGAACAGTGGGGATAAAATAAGGGAAGCTCCTGTAGAAAGAATAGCTATAAATAAGTTCCTTATTGATATAATGTCAAATATATTGATTCAGGGCTGAATTCTGGAGTAAAAAGATGCTTGAATTACAGTAAAAGTCTGTAGAGATTCTCAGTCATCCAGGTCATGGTTGTCACAAAGGTGTTTTTTCAGGAGGCAACTGGACTTTCTGGTTTTTTCTTTGAAGGCTTTTTGCTTCTCATCCAAGAAGCTTCTTCAGCTCTGAAAGGATGGTGAGGAATGGAAGGATTTATATTCCTTGAAGACAGCTGGCCATTTACATTCTTTTGATTACAGTACTTTGCATCACAAAGCACATGGGCCTTCTGACGAGCAATAAATCACACCTAGTCATATGGCTTCTGCATGGTAAAAGGATGGGTGATGCTAGGTCTGTTGAAGAAAATCAAACTGGTAAGACAGTAATATGGAAATCGAACAGTAGAAGTATGGCTTCCTTGGCCCAAACCGAAATATAATACCATCTGACTAAAGACATGGTTAACTATGTCTGCCCCTCCTGGCCTCACTCCTACAATGAGGCTGAAAACTGCCTAGCAACAGGGCTATAAATATGAGGAACTAGAGAGAACGGTGTTGCGTTTCATCTCTGAGCCTGTCTATGGCAGTTTTGTTTATAGAGTGCTGTGCATCCAAGTTTTCATACAATAGAATGAACTCTGGACATGTAAAGAAAAAATGTCTAGAAGGGTAAGTCTCTACCCATACGGCATCTTCCTTTCCAATAAAATAATCCATTTAGAGGGCTACAGTAATGGTCTCACCCTTCATTGTGGAATGAAATGGCTTCTTACACAGGGGCTCCTTTTAAAAGGAAGTACATGTTACACTTCTAGAGTAGGAGCTCTGGGGATAAATATATTGTGATGGGGGCATGTTGAAGTAGATGATTATACTCATAATCAAGTCCCAGTGTTGGACCTGTTGAACAATGACAATCAATCTGCCATAGAATGTCCTGGGAGGTTAAAATAGTCAAACATTGCTTTATATATACTGTAGACAACCACTCATCCTGAAGAAGCTTGTCACCAACAACAAGAAACAATAGGACAGTGACACAATGATGGGAACCCAGTTGTATAATTTCCCCCCATATCTACACCAATAGCACCATCACAGGACCCACAAGGACATCAACAAGATTAGAGATGCCTTTGTAAGCACTTCCTCTAACTTGATACACAGTATATCGTCATCTGCTAGTAGCCTTTGGATTTTATGTAGGACAATAGGTAAAACTTTATGCAAAAGAATTAACGGACACAGTTTGATATCAGGACTCAGAACAAGAACAAAGCAATATCAGGGCATTTCAACCTCCCAGAATAATTAAGGATTTCAAAGTACCCATTTTTGAAAAAAGGGAAGTTTACCAGCACAAAGGAGAGAACGATTGCTGAAATCAAATACATAAAAAGCTTCCTGGCTATCTCAGAAGATCTCAAGAAACACATTTGCTTCTGCATAGCCAGCCAGCCTATCTGCTCCTCCCTCCTATTGCTTTTTAATTTAAATCCTGCATTAGTTGTGCCAGTCTATGCATCAGACGAAGTGAGCTGCACTCACAAAAATATATGCCTTCTAATAAAAAGTGTTAGAACAACTACTACCAGATTCCTGATTTTTTTGGCCTACAATCATTCCGTACAAGTATTTAACAAGCTTGACCATGTTTACCTTCTAAATCCAGATGAGGTTTGCTATGACATGAAGGCTTAATAAAACTGTAGTTTGGCTTGATTGCTTCTATCATTTAGTCCTGTTTCTCTGTCAAATAGAGAGTCTTTTGCTCCCTAATCCTAACATCTTATTTTGTTGTATGTCTCTTGTCGCTATTTCAATCCGCAGTTCAGTTTTTAACCAAACTCTGTTCTCACTCTCTCTCCATTTTTGCTTCTCCTTTTTTCTTTATTAGACAGCTAATGGTTTCAATAGTTCACACAGATGGTCCTTAATTAGAAATCACATAGCGGATAGTAATTAATATCATGAACATGAGCACCAGATATCATGCGCACCAGATGAGGCAGATTCCTACAGTGTAATCATTTGTTTAAAAACAGAAATGATGTTCTGCTTTTTTGCGTTTCTAGGTTTTGAAATGATTGTATCTATAGCAGAGGAGCTGAATTACGAATGCTTATAACCAAAGTAGTAAATATTTGTGTATCTGTGTGTACGACATATACAAAGACACACAAACTTAATTTAAATAATCTTTTTTCCATTTCCTTTTTTGTTAAGGATGAAGCCCAATTATCCCATCTTCTTTCTTCTCTTGTACTGTGTACTTCCCAAATATTTGAATAAAGTGAATGTATATGATATGATGTCTTAGGGCAAATCCCTCACATCCTTCTTCCCCAGACATAAGGATGACTTGCTAACAGTTTCCAGAGGACATCTCCATATGCCACCAGCTGTATCTCATTGTCCATCCATTGCTGAGGCAGCCTGAAATAACTGTAGTTGCTCCATCTAGAAATGGAGTTTTCCTTCTTATTTTACCTCCAGATGCTGCATGAAAGTAATGTAGGGCATGTTGATCCCCACAAGGGAGATATCATGTGGTTACTGGAGAGGCTTGGATACAGAGATTTTATTTGATTGGGAAGAGCCAGACTACACCATTTTCAGATGTTTGTGCAAGTTTAGACATAAATAATCAGCTTGAGACAAGTACTTTCGTTTTTTGGTTTCATTTATTGTTTCCAATCTTTATCAGACATTTTCCTTACTTCCCTAATGAAGCTTAGCTAAACAATGTGTTTTGCATTTTTTTCTCTAGACATGTGTTGTTTCCCAAGACATTAAAAAGACAATAAAAGCTACATTAACGAAGTATGATGGAATCTCACAGCATAATAATATGATTAATATGATAATATGTAATATAGTGCCTGGTCCACCACTAGAGGTTTTTAAGAAGAGATTGAACCATTTATCTGAAATGAGATAAGGTCTTCTGCTCGAGCAGAGGTTGAACTAGAAGACCTCCGAAGTCCCTTCCGATTCTGTTATTCTGTTAACATGCTGCATTCCTCACATGCATGCACACCTCCCCAGGTCTAATAACTAGTCCTAATTCTTTTTATTATTCTGGGTCTAAAAAAAGGCTTACATAATTAATCAGTGTAGTATTATCCATTTTCAACTAAAGAGATGACAGATGACTGCCTGATCATTCTGACAGGTAAATGTTTTATTATCTTATTTTCTACCATATTCGATCTTAGCCAAAGCCTGGAGTTACCTAACTATATTTGCCCACAATGTTGTACTCTTTCAGCTCTGTTTTTCTCAGAACATCCCCTCAAATGTTTCAGTAAATCTTATGCCACATTTACCCTGAAGCCCATAAACCTAATTAGTTCAGGCTATTTTTAAGTTTAACAGCCAATGTTATCCTGGATAAAAACCAACAGTCCAATATCCTACCTTCAGTGACTTAGCCACTGTAGTGCCTTTAGCTGTAATCCAGCTCCTCCATGCTCTGTTTCTTTTCCCAGAATCTTCTCTGGTGGCTTTTAACTCCATCTATAATGCCAGCTGGTGTCTAATACTGATACTACCATCTGCAGCAGTTCCTGTGAGAACTTTCCTATAAGAATCTAAACTAAACATCTTCTTAGTCTAAACTCAGTAAACAAAGCATAAAGGAAAAACAGGAAGTTTAGATTACTTTCCCTTCTCTCAATGCTCACTTCATAGTTTACACAGCTACAGATATCCATGACTAGCCAGCACCAAAATAGGGTAGACTGATAATCTGATACATACAGGTGAAACTTGAAAAATTAGAATATGGTGCAAAAGTTCATTTATTTCAGTAATGCAACTTAAAAGATGAAACTAATATATGAGATAGACTCATTACATGCAACGCAAGATAGTTCAAGCTGTGATTTGCCATAATTGTAATGATTATGGCTTACAGCTCATGAAACTGGGGACAGAATCCCTAATGAGGTTGAAAAATCCCAAATTTCTACTCATTCCTACATAGAATAATAAGATAAATCCTTTGTCCCACCTCTTTACCTCCCTCCCTACTTCCTTCCTTTCTTCCTTCCTTCCTTCCCTATCTACCTAACCACACATGAAATAATGCTGCATATGAAATATGCACAGGAATTCTTGCTATAAGTGTTGCAGTCCTTTATGTTTTACTTTTGTAAGAAAGGAAAGTTTCTATTACTTTATTGCATAGAGTGCTAGTACCATTGAATAATATGTATAGACCAGTGGTGGGATTCAAAAATTCTTATACTGGGTCTGTGGGCGTGGCTTGGTAGACGTGGTGTGCTTGGTAGGTGTGGCTTGGTGGGCGTGGCAGGGAAAGGATACTGCAAAATCTCCATTCCCTCCCCACTCCAAGGGAAAGTTACTGCAAAATCCCATTCCCTGCCCACCCCACTAACCTGCTTTCCAGCTCTGTTCTCCTGTGCATGGCAACAAAATAAGACCCAGTCAAACAGCTGGGACTTGGGAGGCAGAGAATAGATGGGGATGGGGCCAGAGGTGGTATTTGCCGGTTTCCCAAACTACTCAAAATTTTCGCTACCAGTTCTCCAGAACGGGTCAGAACCTCCTGAATACCACTCTGGTATAGACCTACTTAGATGTTCTAGAGAGTTTTTTTTTTCTTCCATTCAATCATGGCCAATTCTTCAAGAGTGGCTGGATAAGCCCCTGCAATTTTCTTCGCAAGATTTTTCAGAAGTGATTTGCCACTGCCTGCTTACTTAGGCCTGAGGGAAAGGGACTGGCTGGCTTTGTGCCAAAGACAGAACTAGAACTCATGGTCTCCCAGTTTTTAGCTTGATACCTTAACCACTGCACCAAAATGGTTCTCTTCTAGGGAGATAAGACCCACCAATTTCAGACAAAGAAGTGAAGTGATTCATATTTTTAATGGAAAAGGTTTCTACTCACCCCTGATTTTACAATCCTTCTATCTTCCACCAGCCTCTGCATTAATTCCAATAAGATAATAGATGTCAGTGGATTGGTGACCAAGAGAAAAACAAATGCCCTGACTTATATTACTTTCGTGAAATGTGTTTTTCAGATAATGCTGAACTTTAATTCTAAGCAGTTCAGCCAGCAGGGCCAATAATAACATTTGTTGGCAGTTATAGTACAGTTGGAGAATCATAGGTTGCCTACCTGTTGCCAAGAAAAAGCTATCATTGGATATTGCACAACATGGAGATTTTACAACCAAATACAAATTTCTTCCTTTAAGTCTCACTACAGCAGGGATCTTCAACCTTGGCAACTTTAAGTCTGGTGGACATCAATTGAAGTCTGCCAGGCTTAAAGTTGCCAAGGTTGGAGACCCCTGCACTACATCACAGTGAAGGTAACATACTTCCATGAATTTCAAAAGTGTGATCTTCACTGAATGGAGGTAAAATTATGCCAATAAAAACCAGGTAGTTGAGCTGCCAGATATTAACAGACTTCAGGGGGAAAATATAGACACATATAGTCCTGTTTCCATTTTGCTGCTAATGTTTACACAGGACAGCATATTCTATTATTGATGTAGCATGGAGATAGCTACCCAAGATGCTTCCTAAAACTAAATTAAAATGAACTACAGATTCTACATTGCTAAAAAGAAAAAAAAGAAAAACTGAAGTAAGTCTCCAAATAACCTTTCTTCCCTAACTGTGTAGTCTTGAGAATGATTCAGCAAACTGTAAACTACCAGATACATTTATCATTTCTCACCACCAAGCTCTACTTATATATCCCCACTCCCAACCTATCCTGTACTGACCTTGTGGCAGCTCTATACCAATTTCATGGAAGTGGAGTGCCATCTGCTGACTATATTTTGCTATAATCTATATATCCTTAATAATCCAGATTTCTTACTTTTAGACATTACTACGGTTGGTCACATTTTTAGCCAGATGTTTAAACTTCTGTTTACCATCTTTATCCACCTATCCAATCCTTTCCAAAGACCTTGGATAGGCAGATGTTGTTATTTGATGGGTAGAAGGATTTCATTGCAGAATGTAAGCTGTCCCAAGTAAAACTGCCTTTTATAATTGACTAATGCTGGTTTTGTCAATGCCAATGGTGTTCAAGTGATGTTCCAGTTGTTTTGGATATTCACCCAAGGCATTTATTACTATTGGTACCACTTCTTTCTTTTGCCACAGTTGTTCTACTTCTATTTGCAGGTCTTCATAGTTTTTAACTTTTTCCAGTTCTTTGTCTTTTGTTCAGCTATCTCCAGGTATTGCAATGTCCAGAGATTTTTTTTGTCTTTCTTCTCAACATTTGCTAACTCTGGGATATTATGTGACACATGCTTTCTATTTAAATGCTAAAATCCCAGATCACTTTAGCTATACAAGACCCGAATACACCAAGACCTACATACCTTTACCCGTGAAAATCTATGAAAACATATATATATATATATATATATATATATATAGGTCTTGGTGTATTCGGGTCTTGTCCCGTGTAAGATTGAGAATACCTTGGCAACGTTTCGACGAAATCTCATCCGTCATCTTCAGGCTGGTGTCTTCAGCTTCACTTCTCCCAGAAGAACGAAGCTGAAGACACCAGCCTGAAGATGACGGATAGATTTCGTCAAACTGCCAAGGTATTCTCAATCTATGACAAGACCAATACACCAAGACACACACACACACACACACACACACACACACACACACACATATATATATATATATATATATATATATATATATATATATATATATATATGTAGGTCTTGTTGTATTCGGTCTTGTCCGTGTAAGATTGAGAATACCTTGGTGACGTTTCAACGAGATCCCACTCGCCATCTTCAGGCTGGTGTCTTCGGCTTTGTGCTTGTGCCAGCAAAGCGTGATTTGAGCTGCCTTCTCTCTATAAATACTGGAGGGGAGGTGTGGTGTGCTGGCTCTGCTGTAAGCAGGTTGGTTGGCTGTGTTTTTGGCTGTGTTGTCGCTTCTTGATTGGTTGATGGAATTGGTGTTTGCTGATTGGTTGGCTGTGTTGTTGGCTGTGTTGTTGCTTCCAATCAAGAAGCAACAACACAGCCAACAACACAGCCAACCAATCCCTTTGATGTAAGGGAGGAGGCACCACAGATAAAATCAGCAAAATTCTCCACAAACACAATATCAGGACAGCCTTTGGCACTGACCAAAAAATAGCCAGCATCTTAAGAAACCCCAAAGACAAGATCCAGCTAGAAAACCAAGGAGTTTATGAAATACCATGCAAAATTTGCCCAGCCACATACATTGGACAAACCAACAGGAGAATAAATGCTCGCATCGCAGAACACAAGAACGCAGTCAGAAAAGAAGAAAAACTTCCTCCCTTTTCCAGCACCTTAAAGCCACAGGACATGAAATTGATTTTGAGGGATCCAAACTTATCTCCAACACTGAACACTTCAACAAGAGAATAATTAGGGAAGCCATCAAAATAGAGAAACACCCCATAACATGAATAAACGGGATGATACTTCCGCCTACCAGACATCTGGAAACTAGCCCTAATCAACAAACGAGTCCCAGCCACAAATACCAACACCGGACCCAAAATAACACATGATGCCACCACCAATCTCCCTCACCAGACTCAAACCCAAGCCCACCCCACAGACAAAAGGCAACCACCGTCCAGAAACCAGACCATAGCTGCAACTCCAGCTGCTACACCCCCCTCCGACCCCAAACTAAGCAAACTGACACACGCTATAAACACATAGCCAGACCTCAAACTCGGAGCCAAACCAAGGCCCGGAATGTCACATCACAGCCTTCCACCCAGGATACTACATCATGGAACTCAGGAGATTACAACACAAAACCTCAGGAGGTTGCAACACAGACAACGACCCAGGAGATAACAGCACAAGACCAGGATGTCACAACAATAAAACTCAGAAGGTCATCACACAGCCCACTACCCAGGTAGCTAAAACACAAAAGGCTGAAGGACACACAGCCACTACCTCAGCCACACAGGCTCTTATGAAAAAGCCAACCAATCAGCAAACACCAATTCCATCAACCAATCAAGAAGCAACAACACAGCCAAAAACAGCCAACCAACCCGCTTACAGCAGAGCCAGCACACCACACCTCCCCTCCAGTATTTATAGAGAGAAGGCAGCGCAGATCACGCTTTGCTGGCACAAGCACAAAGCCGAAGACACCAGCCTGAAGATGGCGAGTGGGATCTCGTCGAAACGTTACCAAGGTATTCTCAATCTTACACGGGACAAGACCCGAATACACCAAGACCTATGTATGTATGTATGTATGTATGTATGTATGTATGTATGTATGTGTAGAAAAAATTCTGATTCAACTGAAATTGAAAGTTTTTGTCTGTAATGTGCAATTTGAGGCTTGCTTCTGTTGATTTTCTTGGCTGTGGCTTTTATTTTCTGCTTTATTTCCAGGGCTTCCTTGGTTTTCTTTTGTGTCTACGTGATATTTCTTGATCAGGGATTATTTTGGATTTCTTGTTTTTCAATTTGCTTGCATTTCCTCTGTTCTAGCTTGCTTACGTCTCATGTTAGCATGCTGATCTTCCGCTTTGGTGATTGCACTATTTGGCTTTCTTTTTTTCTTGTTTGTTGATTTTGCATCCAAGATCTTCAGTTATAATTACATCAGTTGATCTGTTTCTTGTAGTGAGCCAGGGTTTATAGGTGATATTATGGTACTGGCATCTTTTACAAGTTGCACTGATTTTTTTTATTATAAGCTTCTTATTCTACTGTTTCTGTATTGTTCTAGATGTTCAGAATATAGCTCAGTTACAAAGTATGTGTTTTACATATTAAAATGTCCTATAATCTTTGTCAAAGAATCCATTGTTTTAAACCTGGCATCCATCATATGTATTGGATTATAATTCCCATTATTTCCATCTAATGTGTTTTGGGTATCAGATTATACTTAATTAAATGGTGTGACTGAGCATGAAAGGGGTAGCTTCTTTCTTACCCCTAAATTATCTCAACACCAAAGGGTAGTATAATATGGAACCGCAGACTTAAGTTCAAGAACTTTTTAATAGGAGCAATTATTTGCTTCTTTTCATGTCTCAAACCCTCCCAAAGTCTGTCCTCTTAAGCCTCAATGTGGATCTACAATAAGGAAATCACTCTTAATATGTTTTCCAATCCTTGTAAATCAGTGTTTTTCAAACATGGCAACTTAAAAATGTGTTAACTCTCCCAGAATTCCCCAGTCCGCACAACTTAAAAGTTGCCAAATTTGAAAAATGCTAGTGTAAATCACAGGTATCCCAAATGGGATTAAGACATTCTAATAAGCAAATATATCTCTATTATTTTATTTTTTCTAGGACAGGGCTTTGTGTGGTTAAAAAAATGCCATAAATAGAAATTTCTGCAAAAGCATTTTTTTAACCAACATAATTTTTTGCGATGTATTCAGATTCAGAGCATGTTGGATGCAGTATCTGTCAGCATCTCTTTCCCCCCTTCCTCTTTTGCATATAGACAACAATGCAAAATCTTGTTAAAATGCCCATATTATCCCTGCTTACCAAATATATCTTTTTCTATTAGAATATACAAAAGGTTCACGTTCCTGTATTAATCCCGGGAGATTGTTTTTTAAAATTCATTTCCAAATCTGTTGCTCAATATATGATAAGGGAATGAGAATCTATCAGCTTATGGAAATGCAGTGAAATATGCCTACAGAAATGACTCCTCTTATGATGCCATTGCATAGACTTAACAAAATGTTATGCCAGAATACTCTTACAGGGTTTTGCTGAAACCATAAAATATTTACAAAGTTTACATTAAAAAGATTTTTGAAAACAAGCTTCAAAGCAACAAAATTTGAAGAACTAGGCACCACGTATAGTACAGAAAAATGCAGCTGCAAACCTTAGATTGTGCTTTATGCTAGATCCAGACCCAGAAAATGGGAAGGGGGCAGGCTTGACATTTGCAGACTAGATGGCCGAGTTCCAAACCATAATTTCCTTTTTGGTTTACTTCCTACTCTGGTTGAACAAAGGAAAGTCGATTTCTAGATAAAAGATCTGAACACCACTTCTGAACCCAAGAATATTTATCTCATACAACTCAGCAAAATAATCACGGGAACAGCATCTTCCTTGTAGTTTAGCTTCACTTACAGTCATCTTTAGTTATTTACTTGCTGCGGTTGTATAAGGGACCCATTGACATACATTTCTGGAAATGTCAGAAAGCAATAATTCCTCTGTATACATTTTTGTTGGTTTAACAATTGAACTTGGCTTGTGTCCAAGATTACTAGTTTATTTAGGAAATAAATTAGTGGATGAAGAACCCTCCTTTGAGATGGTAGAATGAACAGAGGTGTTTTGCAATTATAAAATGTACTTGTACTTAAAATTATTGTTTATAGCATGTGTATCTGTCTGGTTTAGAAATCTCCTAAAGTGGTTTACACTTAAAAACAAAACTGTTATCTGCAAACCAAGACAGAACATAGAAAAAAAATGAATAGGAAATTACAAAGGAAAATTAGTTGAGTCAATAGAGAAACTGAGATCCAAATCTAAAAGCCAGTTTTACCCACAAAAGAATTTGAAATAATTGTTTCCTTGGAAACAGTTTTGTCTATAAAATGAATATAAAATGACCTATCTCCAGAGCTTACCCTTCCCTTCCTTGGGAATGCAGTTTTTTTCCATAAAGAGGTGAATATAGACAGTATAATGTATATGGAATGCATCAGCAGGTAACTCTTAACACTGAATCTTTGCAAGCTTCTTGGACATAGGAAACTGTGAACTCAAAACCTGGTCCATCACAGTATTTTTTGTAATAAATATCTTAATTATTTAAAAAACCAACTTTCAACCTAACTTAGAGGTTAACTAAGTTTTTTGAACTGAGAAAATCACAGATTTACCAGACCTATTTATAACTACTGAAAATAATTCTGGTTCTCTAGAGGTGTAATTTGTTATTCCTTTTATAATAATTTACAATCTTTGGTTACTTTTTATTGAACTTTCTCTGTATTTTTAATAGGAAAGCTGTAATTATATTATTGATGATACATCAACGTATGTTTACATGTAGAAACTATTTACTGTAACTTCTTGATACACAGGGAATTTAGCTTCCCTTTCTACTTGCCTGTGTTAATAAAAGACAATAGCGATTAAACTTCAATATAAGCTGCTCTCAAAGACATGAACAGAGGCAAATCTGAATGTTTTCATGTATTTAATGCCATGTTACTTCAACCTCAACTTTTTGAGCTTCCCAAAACAACCTTAAAGTTGTGTGAGTGCAAAGTGAAAGAATGCAAATAATAAACTCAAAGTTTCACCTGTTAATGCTGGAGTGCTTTTAATTCTTTACATAATCAACAGAGGGTGCTGCTCAATTGGCAAAGCATTCCTAATGTGTATTATTATTATTTTTATTGATTCTGATTCAGGTTTCAGCTTTCTTAAAATGTATACACTAATACAATCATTTAAGTAATTGTAACCTTCAGTCATTCTAATTCATTGATAGTTTAATCAACTAAAACATCTGATTAATTTGTCACAACACACCTTAACTGACTGCCATGCTACTACGTATTTATTTATTAATGTGAATGTGATTTTCCATCATTTTAGACTTGAATAAGTAAGATGAGATGTATCTTGCAATTTGAGTAACAGATTATCACATTATTTCCCATGTAGTAGGAAAGGTAGTCATTGACTTACAAGCATTTGTTTAGTAACTACTGTTCAAAGTTGCAACAGCACCGAAAAAAGTGACTTATGACGGGTTTTCAGCACCCCTTTGATCACATAATCACAATTTGGATGTTTGGCAACTGGCCCAGATTTATGACAGTTGCAATGTCAATTAATCAACTTTCTGACAAGCAAAGTCAATGGGGAACCCAGATTCATTTTGTAACTATTTTACTAACTTAACACCTGCAGGGATTCACTTAATTATGGCAAGAAAGGTTAGTAAAACTCCCTGAACAACTGTCTCACTTAGCAACAGAAATTTTGAGCTCAACTGTGATTGTAAGTCAAGAACTACCTGTACAAAGTGTACAAATTTAACATGTTCAGATTATCAAAACATGAATATTCCAATAGGCATTTATGAATATATCATATACATTATTTAACTGGCTAAAAAGAAATTAAATATGGTAGATACCACTAGCACTGAAATATTCAAATCAAACTGTCAAGTTACCAAATATCAGGGAGTAGTTATTTATGTCCAAATATTTCCAAGTACCTTTGCAAAATATTTCAAATTAATATACATAGTACCTATTGTCTGTCACACATTTTTTTCAGAAAGATATTGCCTGGATATATGACTTTTATTAAATGGAGGCACAAACAGCCCTTTGATCATTTTATCCCAATCCGACATCCAGCAAATGTATTAGGATTATAGTTTCCAGAATGTGTAGGCTGAAAATCTGGTAGGCTTGGAGAAGGCAAAGAAATACCTGTTCACTTCTAAGAAGTCATCTAAGTCATGTAAGGCGTCAGCTACTAAATCTTCCACTTATCTACTTGCATTTATCCAAAACTTAGATGCTTGGAGTCAAATAGCTCAATCTGTCATACCCATCTGCTGTTACATATTAATTCATAGGGATCTGCATCTACATATCCTCTATCTAAATGTCTCAATCCCAACATTTTGTATCCATGTCTATATTAATTTTTAATTTTTTGAACAAGAATAAAACAGACAATTCAATCAGCTTGCTTATGGAGCCAATTAATTATATGATGCACTAATATACTTGATTTCCTTGTTTCCATTTCTAACATTTTTTTTTGTTCTCTCATCTTTGTTAAGCTTTTTGAACTGTATTGGCTTCTAAGCCTTATTAGAATTGTTTAAACTGTGCTTTCAATATTTCCATTTTAAAAACTTTCATTCATCTTCATTTTTCGGTTAAGCTTCTCCTGCCACAGAATTGTAATTTGCAGTTTCTGAGTTTATCAAATGTTCTAGTAAGCAGTTAGCTAAGCTCACTTCCCTTAGAATAAAAAAACATTGCACAAACACTTTCCCTAAAATTTCTATTATTTCTACTTCCTCAAAGAAGTCCTTCCCATTTAGTAGCACTTGGACAAGATGGTCAATTCTCTTGCGCCCTATTCAGTCCTCTGAAGAAACTTGTCCAGAAGACATCGAGAATTAGCTGTAGTTTTCTCCTTAACTCTTGAATGAATTCCTTTTATCCTCCCACAGAGTTGGGACAAAGAGTAAGTGATCTTGCTCTCAGAGATTCACCTTGAATATTGAAATAAATCTCTCAATCTTAAACCTCACTTAGGAGCTTACAATAGAAGAGTCAAGGACATAGCTCAGAAAGGGAAGTTGACTTTAAAACAAATATCAAAGAAGCTCTATTGTGAAGATGATCAGCTACTGCAGGGTGTAACAAAATGGTCATATTTAATAGTTAGGACACTGCTGGCCTGAAGGTAAGCAGAACTTTGAAATATTTTAAAAATTAAGCTATTCAATCAAAAAAAAAATCCACAGCAAGGGGATAGAAATAGGGTTCTCTCTCACCCTTACATGGTAACAGATTTCTTGCCATTCATTTATTAAGCTTTGAGTGTTAAAGATACCGGTAATCTTATAGCAATCCTATCTTATCTCAGGCTTTTGCTTCCAACTTTTGTTAGCTTCAGCCTTATCCAGGACATTTTATCCTTCCTTCTAGGATGGTTCACACACCACATCATTTGATACTAGTATTTGCTGCTCTTGATTATACAGTGATTTGAGGGAGAACCAAATAAACCAGCAACTGATCGCTGGTTCAACCACAGTTCTCTGTATTAAGATGAAAGCAGAATATAGCTGCTATCATTTATTGTACATGTAGTCAGTTCTGAAATCTGACGCAAGCAACTTATCTCTTCCTAATATATTACATTATAACTTCTAGAGAAGAAGCTAGAAAGAAAAATTAGGTGTGCGCTACTTGTCCAAATAAACAAAACTTACAAATATTTAAAGAGTTAAATTGAACAATAAAATAGTCTATATAAAGATAAAAATGCAAATAATTTGTAAGCCAAAATTACATTTCACATGCAGAACTTGTAAATGAAGCATGTGACCCAATTTGTTTCCTCGTGTTTAACAACATTGCAATTATTTTTTGTGAAATGAATATTAAAACAAAAATAAACTAAAAATAGATTCCTTGCCTCAGCTATTACAGCTGGAAAATAGAGAGTAAGGCTTTTGGTTGAGGTTTGCAATCATATTATTATCATTATTATTTTTGTACTTCAATTTTCTATAGATGACAAAACATTAACAAACTACACTTCGGTCCCAAGCATGAAGAAGGAATGCCCCAAGCATAATCAAATATAAAATAAT
The DNA here is from genome assembly GCA_009733165.1 of Naja naja. NCBI lineage: Eukaryota > Metazoa > Chordata > Lepidosauria > Squamata > Elapidae > Naja > Naja naja. The sequence continues at coordinate 126,416,795 of CM019151.1, read as the reverse complement.
ATCACACATACTAACATATACCATTTCATTGGCATTATCAATATTTGAAATGTGATTTAAAAAACAGGACAGCAAAATGAAGCACAATTTCTTTCTAAATGTTTGACATTTCTTTCTTGCCATAAACTGCTCTTTAACTTCATACACAGCTCACATTTCCATTAACTCCGTATTTCTACCAGAGTATTGCCATATTGATAATTCCTTCAAAAAAATATTTTCAAGACAGACGAGATGAAAATGGCCTCTGTAGCATAATCTCAGTGGTGAATTGTTGTGCGATTTGTCCATTTTACTACTGAGAATTTTTAAAAGATATAGGTATTTCTTAAACGATACTTCTGCTGCAGCTGAAAATAGATTCCTTAGTTTTAATTAGAAAAAACACACTATAAAATAGGTCCAGGAAGCACTATTTGAAGTCAAAATTCCTAACTAAATAGATATTGATCTGATGCACAATGGATTGGGTACCAAAAATGACATGATTAATTCAATTCACATAGCAGTTAAAACTTTGGAAAGTCTCTGTTAGACGAAACTCTATGAGGGTTTCAAAGTCTGGGGCACAATGGACCAGCGGTAAAAGCCACTGAGCATGTCAGCTGGAAAGCTGATAGCCCAGTATCAAGACCCGAGGACTGTAGAACAGGATGAGCTCCCATTACTTGTCCCACCAGCAGTTGAAAAGCATGCAAATGTAAGTAGATAAATAGGTACCACTTTGGTGGGAAGAAAACAGTGTTTTCCTGTGTGTCTCGGCACATAGTCATGCTAGCCACATGACCACAGAAATGTCTTCAGACAACACTGGCTTCCTTGGCTAAGAAACAGAAATGAGCACTGCCCCTAGAGTCAGACACAAGTGAACAGGGGAAACCTTTGCCTTATATTATCTCTACTTTCAAACTTACTTTTTAATGTTACATTTATTACCCATCCCTACCAAATGATTTGTAAGAAAATCTATTTTAAAAAATTGTAAGTAATTTGCAACAACTTACAAACTGTTCAGTCTTTCAAGGGCTGTCATATAAGTGCCTTGATCATTATATCTAGAAGCAAGCACTGGTAAGAAACTAGACACTGAAGCTAACAAAGTTAAATTTTATCTAATAGGATTCTATATTATTCAAACCTAAATGCATCTGTGTTAACCACCAAGATTATTCCTGAGTACTGATTTGCTTTTGACTGTAGTCTCAATATTGATCTATGGATTGTTGTTATTTGGATTGTATCCAAATATGTGGATATAATCATGTATTATAAATTCTGGAAGCTCTTTTTGCTGCAGTCTGAGAATCAGGTAAATTTTCTTCCTGTTCTTCAGTTTCCTTCAATTTAAGAAACATATCTGATTTCAGGAAGCGGTTGTAGCTGTCATATTTCATGAGGTTGAAAATCTGTATGGTAAGGAAAAAATACAATCTATTTGAAACTAAGCATCAAACAACAAAAAAGTTTTGCAAATGAGCTCCCCAATTAATCAACAATAAATCTGTTAAAAGAGTGCTAAAAAGAAAATATTCTGTTGCTCTAGCAGGATTTCCCCAATCAATGGTTCCCTTCAGGTATGTGAAATTGATTTACCAGAATTCATATCCACCATTAAGTCTACACAGAATCTTGGGAGTTGAAGTCCACATAGCTTGTGGAATCTAAAAACGAGCAAGACAATTATGGATTATGCTTTTCAAACATGGCAAATAAAATGATAATTGAAGATGTGTCAAAAGACCACATGAAAGACTACTTTTCTAACCATGTGATTTTCTCACATAAACCATCCAGTTTATATGCTGGTTTATGAACAAACATTTGTTATATTTCCTTACAACACTTTTTTTAAAGATGTCATCAATTCTGCCTGTCACTTTTTTGGTCTTTCTTTTCCTCCTAACTCATTCATTCAAGTTTAAGGACCAGTCATAAGTCTAGTTTTTCAATATCATTGTAACTTTGAATGGTCACTGAAATAGTGGTCAGTAATTGAGACTATCTATACATTTTGCAACTATCTCTTTTCTCCATATCATTATACTCTTTTCCTCATTTCTATAGCAATCACTCTCTTATATAATTTTTTCTTCATACACAGGCTTTTTCTCTTCATTGTTGTACCCAGCAACCTTTTTCACATTTCCCATTATTATTCCATAAATTAAAGTTTAATTACATGTGCACTACATAAATTACTGATGCTTCAGGATACTGAGTACAATATATAATGTCATAATCTCACCTGATAATGATATTGCTATTAATTCTTAAATAAACTTTGGGCATAATAAGGAGTCAACATAAAGATGGTTATTTTATACCATATATTGGTGCTGCAAAAATGCCAAAACAATATAGTCTTAAATAGATTTATAGACAACATAAGCCAAATGGACATTTTATTAGCACATAATCAATGGATTTAATCTCACAGTAAATCCACTAACTTTGTTATGCTTAGCAATAGCATTTAATTGTTAGCAATAACAACAATAATAACAATAGCAATAGCATTTAATTGTTCTTAGCAGAACTGTTGCATCCTGGAATGTCTAACCTATGAGCAACTGACAACATTAATGCAACATACTGGAAAGTCAAAATCTGACAGTGATGAACAAGATGCACCAAAAATCAAGCCCCACAGATAATTTATTATGCAAATTACATTAAAAGTTTGAAGAGGTTATCATTTTATTCTAAACATTTCTGTAATTTCTTCAGTGCTGTAATTTTTAATAACTTGAGATTTCCTGATTTCCTGGTGCCTTAACTACTAGGTCTGACAGGGTCTCACAGTTACCTGTAAAATTACCCAGGCTTGTTCCTTTTTTCTTCCTACAAGAAGATGTTGAATGCATTGGAGAGTTATGGATAAATGAAAAGTGACAAGACATAATGAAGTGTGTGTGAGGGAGTGGGTGGAGAGGACAAGATAGAATAATACTCAAATCTAAGTATCTGAGACAGAATAGATCTAGATTTAGAGAAAAAAAAGATGGGAAAGTATGGAAGAAATGGGTGTTATTTTTGAGTCAGTGGAAACATTAATTTGTACACAGTGATAACATGCATTCATCAAAGAATCATGTGGACATAAATAGATAGGACTGCAGTTAATTTATAAATATTTATATTAAATGCACAGATGAATAGAAAGCAGTGTCAGCCAGATTCTTCCAAAAGGAAAAGCATCAAAGTTTTAAGAGATAGGACAGCAACTTTTGAATATTCACTGTGTATATTCATTGTGTGTATATGCACTGCCCCAGCCATTGAAAATATTGCTCATGTTTTGTTTGACTGTCAAGGTCATGCTTTTCTTGCGTTTAGATATTTAACATCCCTACCCTCTCCCGCAGGCCTGCCAGCTGGCATTTTTAGCTGACGGAACCCGGAGACCGACTCTGTGGGATCTTACCGGTCGCAGGGAGACGCAGGGTAGGAGACGATCCTGGAAATAACCTGGTCCTGAGCCATATAGGGCTTTATAGGTAATGACCAACACCTTGAATTGCACCCGGAGACTAATAGGAAGCCAGTGCAGCTCACAGAGAATTGGTGATATGTGTGTGTATCTCAGGACACCCACAACAGCTCGCGCGGCTGCATTCTGGACCAACTGAAGTCTCCGAATGCTCTTCAAGGGTAGCCCCATGTAGAGTACATTGCAATAATCCAGTCGTGAGGTGACTAGGGCATGAGTGACTGTGAGAAGAGCCTCCCGGTCCAGGTAGGATCACAATTGGTGCACAAGACAGACCTGTGCAAAAGTTCCCCTAACCACGGCTGATAGGTGTTGCTCCAATTTCAGCCGTGGGTCTAGGAGGACACCCAGATTGTGAACCCGTTCTGAGGGGGACAATTTCTCCCCACCCAGAACCAAAGATGGAAAATCAACATGGTCCCTGGGGGGGCAGTATGCACAGCCACTCAGTCTTGTCTGGGTTAAGTTGAGTCATCAAATACAGTGTTTGAAATAAAGGGAAGTGTACTTTCACAAGATAATTAAGTTTCAGAATTTTACCTGATCTTGAAGTTTCTGAAACATCAGAGGGTGAGGTTTTTCCAGTATTGATTCATCCAAACGCGATTGTCCTTCTACATTTACTTGATAAGAAGCTTTATTTGACAAGAAATGTTTGTAAATTTCATTTGCCTTTGCTTTCATCTATGAAGAGAAGGACATCTTCACTAAGTATAGATACTGCCCAATACTGCCAATCTTAAAAATATTTTGTATTAACTGAACATTATTAAGCAGAGAAAAATTGCCTAATTTTCCTCCTGAAATCTCCCTGTCCCACACACACCCTGTTTCAGATAGTCTTTCCAATACTAAAGGGAAGAGGAACCTACAAGAAAGTGAAGAAGAGAACTGTATTCTATGATTAGAACACTATTCTAGAAATAAACCTAACTATAAACAGCCAACACAATCAATAAATTATTGTAATCATTGTTATATCCTACAACACTAATTAAAGGCTGTGATAGCTGGGGTTTATGAATCTTGTAAGCCAAGTTCCACATTTATTATGATCTAGCTTTGTATTAAAAAAAGTCATTTGAAACATTCTTAATTGTTGTGTATAGCTGATTCCTTGACTAAAAAGGATTGCAGCTGATTCATCCAATAGCTTTTGTTTCAGCAAAGATTATTACATGGTAAGAAAAACATGATGACTAAAGTAGCAAGTCAAATTTTGTATCCTATTGGAATCCTCATGACTCATAATTGTCCTTTGCAGAGTTAACAAAAAACAGTTGAATATGAAGTGTATGGTATAATTAATGGAATCATATTAACATTCATCTTGCTTCTTGATATGTGCAGTTCTGAAATTAGCACTTTATCTACAACTTGATCAACTGGATTGCTGTTCTTTATCTTCCTACTCTTATCATACATCTTCATCTTTTATGAGACCATCTTGTTATGCAAGCCATCACATGCTCATTTCTAGAAAACTAGTATATACTCCAACAAATTTCATGTCACTGCTTGCTGGTACCAAGATATTTAGACCAGGGATCGCCAACCTTTTGGACCTCAGGGACCACCAAACTCATAATTTTAAATGCCACGGACCACTAATATGAATTTTGACTAACGGTGGCTTGCTGACATTGGTGGGGAGAGAGAAATCTGATCTAATCTCGGGAGGCTGGTGATGTCTCTCTCTCTCTCTCTCACACACACACACACACACACACACAAACACACATACACACAGGTCCCTCACATCCTCCCACCCCCTCTGAGACCCTGGGAAAATCCCAAAAAAACTCTGCAGGAAAATTCCCCATCCTGTTTTCCTACCAATGAACCAATCTTTATTTGGGATCGCAGGATACCGTTTCTGGGGAGAGAGAGAGAGAGAGAGAGAGAGAGACTTTTGCCTTCATGCAAGGAAAGCAGCAGAAGCAGCAGAAGTCTTTCTCTCCCTCAAACTCCACCAGAAATGAGTCTTTGCCGGTGCAGCCTCTTGGAGCAGAATGCCTTGCAGAGTCCCAAAGACTCATTTCTTGCAGAGTTTGGGGGACAGAAAGACTTTTGCTGCTTTCCTTGCGTGCAGCCAAAAGCAGAAGAAAGAAGCAGCCTGGTGGCCAGGTGAGACGCGTGGGATGAATGGGGCAAGTTCCCTCCCTCTGCCCTTTCCCCCCTCCCCTCACTACCTCATATTGTTCGCAATGTGATGCAAGCCTTGTGTTCCCATGGACCATGTGGGCAGTGCAGCCTTGTGTTCCTGCGCAGCTTGGATTAATTGCTTTGGGGGGTGTTCTGGGGATGACATTTCTCTGCGGCCCATCAAAATTTTCTCATGGACCACCGGTTGGCGACCACTGATTTAAATGTCATTCATCTAGGCTAGGTTTCTTAAACTTGGTAACGTTAAAATGTGTGCACTTCAATTTTCAGCATGTTGGAAACTGAACTGAAACCCATACTTCTTAAAAGTTGAGAAATCCTACTTTAAGCAGCATTTCCAAAGTAATGCTTTTTTATTTTAAAAATGTACACTTATTTTTTTACAGGGTTACATAGTAAAAATTGAATTCGCAAAAATATGAAATCAGTTCTTTATATTTCAGTTTATTTCCCAGGGAAATATAAGATAAAATTGAGTTTACCTATCCTCTTCTTAAATCAGACAGCACTGGCCAAAAGAGAAGAAAAAAATAGTAAGAAAATTCTAGAAAAATATATGGTACTTTTAAAGTCATGTTAACATGCAATCCAGTAAGCAAGTAGCAAAGAAAAAAAATCCTTGATGAACCACCATAATCTCAACAATCATTACGTTTTTGGGATTTCTTGATCACTTCCCACCTGAATCAGTTTTGTGTGCTGTAACTATAATAGATGTAGATTGCATTGTTTTCTACGTATGTTCATATCAAGTGAAGTTCATCTGTGTTCTGCTTGATTTTGGAGTCAATACCTGTTTTTCATCTTGTATCTTCTTAAACTCTTCACAAGCTTGCCAGAATAAAACATTTTCTTCACTAAATTCTCTCTTTAAAAAGTCCTGACAGGGGGAAAAGAAGCTATTAAAATAAAGTACCATAAACTAGTAGTCAGCCTTTATTACTTTCATTTAAGGTTTTCATATAAAGAACAAAAAGATTTTCTTGCAAATTCAATTACAAACTCTTAAACATCTGTGTACAAAGTGTGTGTCTGAAGCAACATGCTGCTTTCTTGAATATCTGGCTACAATGCTCAGAACCTCTTCAAAGTTGTTACCAACTGCAATTGTTATTATGCATTACTGGAAAAATGGAATCACGAGAGAATATTCATATTACCGGTAACCATTTTTTTCAGGAACACCTTTACTTTATTTAAACTTTATTATTATTCATAACCACATTTATAAGGCTGCCAAAGTTATGCAATACCAATTCTAGGTGGCGTATAACAACAAAAAACAATTAAGCCAAAAATATAAATAACATTAAAATATATACAGGTGAAACTCGAAAAATTAGAATATCGTGCAAAAAGTTCATTTATTTCAGTAATGCAACTTAAAAGGTGAAACTAATATATGAGATAAGACTCTACATGCAATTTTTCAAGTTTCACCTGTATAATATATAAATAAAAGATAGAAAAATGGTGACTAAACACTTAATGAAACAACCAAAGGGAAAGCACTCAAGTGGCCTCTAATTCCTAGAGAAAAAGTCAGATTTCAACGTATTTCCTAAAAGTGAGCAGAGTCAGGGCCATTGTCTATCAGAGGAGAAAACTTTCCAGAAAACAAGGACAATTTTAAAAAAGGTAGTTCTCAACTAATAACTACAACTGAGTCCAAAATTTCTGCTGCTAAACGAGACAGTTAAGTGAGTTTTGACCCATTTTACGACCTTCCTTGCTACAGTTGTTAAGTGAAACACTGCAGTTAAGTAAGTTAGTTGTTTACTGAAGCTCATTTCCCTATTGACTTTGCTTGTCAGAAGGTTGCAAAAGGTGATCACATGAACCTGGAACTCCGTAACCATCATAAATATGAAATAGTTGCCAAATGTCTGAATTTTGATAGTCACCATAGGGATGTTATAACAGTCATGTGAAAAACAGTCATAAGTCAATTTGTCAGTGACATTGCAACTTTGAACAGTCACTAAATGAATGCCTATATGTCAATGACTACCTGTGTTATGTCTTCTGTCCCATAAGATGACAAGATTTAAAACCAGGAAGTGGCAGCATGCTATCCTTCCTCCTGCACTTTTCTTTGGAATGCAATCTTCATTGTCAAAGGTCAGGTGCTGATGTTTCCCTAAGAGTTCTGCACCTGGATCCTAAAATCTTATACGTCATAGTATAACTTTACAGTACAACTTTTTCTAGTCGTTTTCATACAATCTTGACAAGAGTATTAGAATTAGGGTAGAGGCTTAGCAATGGCTTTCAGGCAAAGGTTTCACACTCCTGTTTACATAAGCTTGTACACTTATTTAACACCTCAACAATTATGAATATGAACTTCACACATCTTTCTCCATGCCACTAAATGCACTCAAGACTCTCAAAAGAAATAACTTGCATATTATTAATTCATGTAATGGTGAATTTAGGTTTGTGCTGTAAGTAATAATTAAGATACGAACCCTAAATTTTTTTACACCTTCTGGATCTTCCAGCAAACTTTCCAATGACTGAGCCCATCTTGTGGTTCCATTGAGGGTCTGATGGCTACTACATGGCTTGCTGTCATTGTCAGTTATTTCTGAAAAAGAAAGTTGATTATGTTTGTGTATTTAAACTTATAGCTGCAGAACTGTTTCTATCTGTTAAAAGGCTGTGACACACCTCAATTAATTTGCAGTTTTGAAGATGATAACCAACAAAGATAAATTTATTTTGATGTCAATGTCATTTAATCCATAATTAACTGCAAATTTCAGGATTCAAGTTCAAAGGGTAGAAAAATATAATATAATATGAATATCTTACTTGATATAAAGTAATGTCTTATATTTCTGTACTAATCATGTTTTCCTGTTTTATATTACCCATAGCAAAGCTATAAAGCAAACTATATAATATCCAAATGAGTAAACATGCTTATATGGCGTATATAAAAGATTGTGAGTTTATTTAATGTGACTAAGATATCATTTTTTCCAAGTTTATAAAGTAGGTAGACCTTTCCAAGGAGCTTTAAAAAGGCAATAGTGTTAAGATAGGGATGGGATCCGACCAGTATAACTACTGGTTCTGTTGCTCTGCGTCGTGAGCGCATGTGTCCGCGTGACTCACGCGAGTGCAATTTACGACCTACTGAGTTGCCTGGACAGCTGAGCAGCACTGCATGCAAGCGTGCAGCGGTTGGAGAAGTCCTTTTTTCCTGCTTTTTGAACTGCAGCTGTGTCGCGCAAAGCAGCTGCGGTTGAAAATGCAGGGAATAAAGGTCAGGTAAGAGCCCGGGCGGGCGGGCCACAACAGCAGCAAACATAGAACCGGTTCTATGTATGCTCTCTGTTTGCTGCTCTTCAGAGCAACCGGTTCTACAGAAGTGGACAGAACCGGTAGAATCCCACCCCTGGTGTTAGATATTAAATATCTGCCTTGTAAACAAGTTGGAATATTTTCTAAAAGAGAATTCAAAGCAGAACAGCTACATAAATATACATCCATATGTTTTAAATATGTTTTCTATTTGGAAGAAAATGGGAAAAATACTGAATTTTAAAGAACTTTGCACACTAAAATATGTAAAAAGATTCAAATTAAAGGAAAAACAGACTGTTTTCTTGTTATCATTCTAGAATTTACTGGGTTATTTAAAAGTAAAACAAACATTCTTAATATTTTGTTTTTATTTGAAAGTTGTAGAAATAACTACAAAATTGGGTCAAACCTTCAACAGAATACAGTACTGTAATTTTTACAATTACAACTTTCCAGCACAACCTTTCCTTTCCAATTTTCCCTGAATGTGTAGCCTTAACATTTTGAAATAACCATTCATCCTCAGGCTTCATTTGACTATTATGAATTATCTATGACACTTTCAGAATTCATTTTTGTAGCTATTTTTGTACTACTACTATGTGCAATCAAGTTGGTGTTGACTCTTCCTGATCACATAGAATGCATGTTTTGGCTATAAGTCAATCAACTAATCAACAGTGGTTCCACAGAAAGGGAATTCCAGAATTTGATGTCACTATGAAGAGGACCCAAGCCAGCCGCTGCCAACTCTATGTTCCTCCCAATTCTATGGTTCTGTTAATACAGAACTGAAAACCCCAAAGTGCTTTTTCAAAAGGCAACTAGACTTTCTTCGTTTTTTCCCTTAAAATGTTTCACTTCTCATCCAACCAAGAAACTCCAGTTGCCTTCTGAAAGCACTTTTGACTTGAATGATTGAGAATCTCCACAGACACAGAACTGAAATATTCTTGTCAAAGATGACTAGCCACATTTAATACTTGTAAGGCTTGGGCTATCACAACAGAACTGAAAAAAATCTGGATAACCATTAAATGGCAGCAAAGATATACGAAAAGCACCAGTGCTTCTCCATTCTTATTGCATCCAGGATAGCTTTCTGGCAACCCCGTTTAAGACTTCCTGATTATTTACTTTACTTTTCTATTGAACAATTCCTGAATGCCAAGAACTGTGATTTAATGAAATGGTTCATGTTTTTATTCAGAGCTAGCTTTTGATTTTCTGAGGGAAATGTCCATTGTCCATTTTCTGAGGGAAATGTCCAGTTTTTGTTTAATCTCTGAAAAAAACCTTTTTCGGAAGCCAGCAATTATTTAGGAAAAAACTGCAGCCATAACTATGGGAAAGAACATTTTTCTAGATGTACATTAGCTTGTTTTTACTAAAAATGACAAATGTTTGATTTGTATTTGGGCTTTACAACCAGTTTTCCTTGTTACCTTTTAGGAGGAAGCCTCATGATATCCAAAGCAGAACATCCAGATTCGGTCACAGTTTTGTTCCATATAGTATCAACCTTGTGAACTCTCAAGGTTTCTCTTTCTGATATGTATTCAAGATGGACAACCAGATCTTGAAGGCTTTTGAGAATGTCAAAGGGATGGCACTAATCTAATTTTGGTGGGGGAGGGGAGAAAATCTATCATAAATTAATCAATTAGTTTCATCTGCTGCTTTATTAAGCCAGATTCTTAGTAGCTCATAATCAGAGTAAAGTCCGAAGAACTAATATAATACAATAACAGGGCAATCCTGATGTACAGTGTTCAGTGAGTTATGGTTATTACTAGATACAACTGAATCTTAGAACCCTGGGGAAGAATCTCAGAGCTTTCAGCTTGGCAAACTATTTAAATATTTAAGGTACACTTTGGTTGTTTCTGTCTCTCTGCAGGCACTCTGCAGTTATTCTGCCTATCTTTTCTCCTCCTTCCCACCCACTTTGTGGTAAGAAATAAAAGAAGCAATGCAAAAACATGGGAGAGTTCCAAATGGAAGATGTCATCTGAGCTTCCTATTAAACCCTATGTTTAAGACAGAATAATTATACAATAAAAACCTCATCTGAAAGCAGTTTTAGCATATCATCTCTGATTTTTTCCTCTGCAACATCAATTAACAAGCAAACAAACAGACAACTAGTTAATACTACTTGTTGGACCCCTAATCAGATGAATTTGTCCCACTGCTATCAGCAGAAATAAAATATAGATCCTACTCAATTAGCGTAAACAGCTTTGTCCCTTTGCTTCTGTTGTCTAAATAGGACCTCTACTTTATTTAAGTTATAAAACAGACTAGCTACAACCTTTATTGCTAACGTAACTTGCACAATATTTCACTCTCTATTCACAACTACATCTGCAATTTGCAGAAAAGTGATAACATTGCACCACATGTTACGATATATATTTATCCAAACATATGATGCATATTTATCCAAAACAAATGTCTTATACATAACATCTATTTACAATCATAGAAACACATTTTATTGCTTGAAATAAACTGAAGCTTGAAAGTAACAATCAAAGATGAAAATAATCCATGGCCCAGAAACAAAGAAACTTTACTTTCCATAGTCAGGTTTATTTAATTTTAACATGCCCAATTTTTTACATAGTACAGACAACCCTTGACTTATGTCCACATCTGGGATTGTATTTCTGGTTGTAAGTCATTCTGGATGTTAAGTATAGGCAACCACATGGACCACATTTTATAACTTTTTTTTTGGCCTGCTTGAGCAAATCTGCTGTGGGGTTGAGAAAACATGGTCAAACACCGTCTTCCAAATGGAAGGGCAAACACCGTCTTCCAAATGGCAAAAAATACCAGAAACTGCAAAAATACTACAATTGTGGTCATGTGATCACAGAAAACCATAACCCTTCATAAAGATGAGCCTTTAGCTAAACTCCCAAAATGCAGTCATCAGATCCTAGGGGATTAAGCACATTTTACGACAACCAGAAGTGCTTTATGAATTGTAAAGCATCCTTTCTAGGCTGTGGTAATTTTGAATGGTTGTTAAGCAAGTGGTCATAAGTTGATATCTACCTGTAGCTGCTTCTAAAGTACATATTTCTGTAATTTGTGTTTTAAATCTGTAGATTTGCTGAAATCATTTTCTTTGCAAGCATAGGTTTCAACTTTTAACTAAAAAGTACAGAAATTTAGAAGATGTTATGTAGGTACACAATAGATAAGAAACATTTTCAGACAAGAAGCCCTTGTTTAACAAGAAATAAACCAGGTTAAAATTACATGGTTTTTCACTAAGCAATACTGATGCCCTATGATTCATTTTCAACACCTTTCAGCTAAAGCAGCCCAACTGTTACTTGTAAGTTACTGCATTGCTATAATTCAATTTGACTAAACTAAACTATATAATTTGTCAGATCACTGAATATTTATGGGTAAATTATGTGATCTCTATTATTTCTCAAAAAGATGTTTTATATCTGAGTTTGGTATTTGAGAACAGGAAAACCAATCTGGATGTAAAAATTCTACTAAGTGGAAAAAGATTCAGAGAACCGCAACCAGAATAATTAAGTATTTGAAATAAAGACAGGCTGCAGAATAAATCACTGAGACTAGAGAAAAGATTGTAGAGATAATAACCATCTTCATAACTCAGAAAAGTTTCTGGAAATCTAAATAAGAATGGATCTTATTTAAGGTCACTTGCCCTGATATATGCTCCACAGACAAAAATGAAGAAATGTCCTGCATACTATAGATAGTTCAGTAACGGGCAGTAACTTTGCAGAGGCAAAAGGTAAAGTCTCCATCAAACTGAGTGATTTCTGGTGATAATTTAGGGTCATAGGTAATGTTTTGCAGCAATACAGAAGTAGCTTGATGTTGTCTTCTTTTAGGAAGCTTTTTTTATTTGCAGTCCAAACTATATCCTGGAGATTTCCTGTTGCTCTCATCCAAATCATGGCAAACAAAGATTAGCTTAAACTTTAGCTTAAAATAGATAATAAATCCATATTGTTAATGCTGTATATAAATACTTCCCAAGTAACTACTTCCCAGCCAGATTTACTTTTTTTTGGTTCAGTGATCATATTCAGGAATCCTAGAACAGAACATCATGTTAAAATCAAAACACAAATAATTTCCACTATTGGATGAAAAATACAGTAATTTATAAACAAAGATATGAAATCTAGGATGTACTGAATCTAACTTCCAATATCCAGTATCGTTGTTAAAGGTTAATTGTTTCAAGCTATTCAAAAAAAATGATGCATTCAACTTTCACAAAGTTCAATAGAATCCTGATGACCCAATCTTGAGAATGGCTGGACTATTTAACTGGAATATGAAACGTATTATTTTCCATGCAGGACAGTACTATTCCACGGGATGTGGAAAACTATTCTATCATTCCTGGAATAATTCCTTCATCTCTAAATATTTTCATACTACAAAAGTGATTTACATAAAAAGATGGAACTCCAGGATTTGAACAAAAATAAAAGTGAACTGAAGCTGCCTCAACAGGAGCCAGCGTCTGCTCTTTGCTGTACTATTTTGTATTACCTTTCTGATTCGAGCTGACTATTCAAAGAAATGTAAAATTAATGGGATATTTCCCCGTCTGCAGGAGCAATCCAACCTGTTTGATTCACAAGGAAAAGAGTCTCATTTTTATCTTGCATTTCTTGCATGCTCCTGAAACCATTTCGGTATCTTTAACTATGCAAGAGCTTTCAGCTCCGAAGTGCGTGCCTGTCTCTTTCCCTCTTCCTTTTTTTTTTGACTCGTTCGTACTAGTCTGTCTGAAAATCCCACCCTGCCAAATGGCAAGCCTCCTCAGCCTTCCTCTTTCGGGTGCAAGACTTCCCCTTGCGTTTGCCGACTTCAGAGAGCGAAAAAAAAAGCGGGATGGAAAAAAAACCTAGCAATCATAAATCTGAAATATATTTATAGAGAAAAAATAACAATAATGAACCAGAACAACAAACTTAGCAGCCGATGAACCAAGCCCAGGAGTGCTAATCCACCTCTTTTCCACACCGAAAAAGCCACTTTGCAAACTGCAAATCTACCCTGGTCCGAACCCTCCGCTTGCAAGAAAACTAGCAAAACAGCCCATGCTGCAAAGCTGGGACTGTCGAGTTTTCTTTCCAATCCATCACCACACATCTCTCACTATCCGCAACATGGCAACAATTCCCCACCCGCTCTAACGGCCGCTTATACCTGACGGAGGCCGCTTTCTGCTGAGTCTGCTCACCGCCCTGGTGAACATCGCCGGCGATGATCTCCCCGGCGAAGAGTCTGGGGAAAGGAGGCGTATCCCCTCAGCCTGAAGCGCGCTCTCGGCAGGCGCCCTCGCTACTTATGGGAGGCGCCTGGCGCGGCCCTGGGAGCACAATCATCTCTGGCGCGCGTCACGCCCGCTCTCATCTCCGCGGGAGAAGAAGACGGGCTCGGAGCGAGTCGCGGCTGAATGGAAAGCTCAGCCCGCCTTATATTTGGCGGGAAGGAGCACTCTTCGGGCCCGGCTTGCTAGCGTTCCGGCTCACGTTGAAGTTTTTGAGGCGCCTCTTCCATTCAACCTTCGAGAGACCTGGCGGGTCTCCACCGCTTATAGAGAGTTTATGAAAGCGTTAAACGTCTGCACGCGAATCTCTTCGAACACGCGTCTTACCGCCTAATGGGTTCACGGGATAGCGGTGGGTAGGACGGTGCTTGTCAATGGCAGGTCGAAACGGTTTGCCGAAACGATGCATGTTAATTATTATGTTCTTCGCGGTTTGCTTAGAAGGCGCATTGCCTTCATGGAAGCCGTACGGAACTGTAGACTTGAGTTGCGAAATAAAGTAAACGAAACTGTCGTAAATTAAAATTGCCCCGAAGACAATTAAGCGTGCTCATTTAAGCAATTACAGATGGGAAAGATATATCATTGCAGCAGTGTTCTGCTAGCTAAGTTAGATGGCTGCATTTTATAAGAGGTATGCTTCCTACATCTGTGGTAAAACTAAAAGATCCTGAAAGCATTAAAAATAATGGAAACATGATTACCACATACTTTTCTTGCAGCTAACCAGAATTTAAGATACATAAATATTGGCAGCATGATTGCTTACAATATGAGATAAAATAATACTGTTGCTCCTTTTGAAGCAAGGTGAAAAATGAAATCAACATAAGATTTTTAAATGAGATTTTTAAAATAACACAGTAGCTACCACAACATCAAAGTGGTACTGAAGAGCACTTTAATAGTTAAGAGTCCCCAGAAATAAACAAATATTGATGGAAAAGGAAAAGGGTAAAAATTCTTAGAACATTGTATTTCTAAGGTGTGTTGACTTTATTTACAATGCACATACACAACAATTGTTTTGCCTTATCAAACAACTACAATCAATACTGACTGGTATGGCTCCCAAGAAGAAATCTTCCAATATTGTGCCACTCAATACCAAAATGATACGATGGTTGATGGCATTGAAAGTTGCTGAGAGACCATGTAGAGCAAGGAATAGATGCACTACCCCCATTTTGCTGATGCCATAGATCTTCCCAAAGAATGACCAATGCCATTCTTATCCCATGTCCAGGCCTGAACTTTGAAAGGGGTCCAGATAATTCATTTTGTTGGGATCTGGTGAAACTATTATATGATCATCTTCTCTACAACCTTCCCCCCCAAAAAAGATTGGACATTGGACAAAAATTGTCCAGTATGGTAGGATCCAGCAATGATTTTCTGAGGAGGGAGTGAACAATGCCTCTTTGAATAACCCCCTCTTTCAAGGATGAATTCAGCACCACCAGAACCAAGCCACATGTCCATCACAGGAAGTCTTAGCTAGCCAGAAGGGGCCTGGGTGAACGAGCAGAAGGGGAGGAGGTGAACGAGCTTGCAATCATAAGGACACTGTCCATTTAATCAGTCCCAACAAATTCAAACCATTCTCATAACAGGCAGGACTGAACCCCAGGCACTACTGCACTCATACTTGACATCTTAACTGGGAACAAATTTTTAATGATTTTGTCCAATAGACACTAAGAAAATCTCTCCACCCACCCTTGCAGGTGAATTGCTAGTTTCTCCTTGCCCACAATGGCTTGGCTTGGGCCACCCAAAACAAGGCCGCCAAACAGCAATCTCTCTATGCAATAAGGATAGAGAAATAGTTTCATTTCACTGTCCTTACTCCACAAGGTAGGCCTTAAGTGGCTCTCATGTTCAATCAAGTTCATGCTTCGTTGACTTCCGTCAGTGTTCCAGATATCTCCCATTTTCCTCAGCTCTTCCATAAACTGCACAGAGCAACAAGATCCGTGGGAAAAAGAGAGGTTGCATGAGTGCAATCTGATCTAAGGCCACAGCTGCACCTTCATTCCAAGCAGCAACTAAGACCTCAATTGGACCATGCATCAGACCATCAAGAACCCCCCCCCCCCAAAAAAATCTCTCGGAACCCTTCCCGGGTCCATTAGTCACTGGTGGTGGACCAATCTAAGAGGTGCTGCCTCTCTGAAGCAAGGGGAAGGTCAATGCCAGAGAATCCCAGGGTTACCAGGCCATGATCTGACTATAACAAGGAGGTCATAGAAAGTTCCCCCAATTCCATTCTGCTTCTACTCCAACAGGAAATTAGATCAGGTATGTGACCGCATTCCTGTTTTTGGCTCTAGATAACCTAGAATAAGTCTGTGGTTTTCCTAGAAGACATGAAGAGCCACATCAGACCCTGCTCCCAAAGAAGTCAGATTGAAATTCTCCAGGACCATAAACTTGGGAGTTTCCATTGCCAACCCTGGAGCTGGAGACTAACGGGGGCAGGGAGGTTGCTACACAGAGGCTGATACAATAGCAACACACCCAACTGATTCATGCTTTGGATAAGATGCATTCCTTCAGATCTTGAGCTGGTAGAAAAGTTTGCCAGCTCTGCACTGACTTCCAAGCTCTATTCAACTTGAGTGAAGAGGCTGGTGACTGATTAATGTAGAATAAGTTAAAGAATGTGATTTTTCCTGCTAGCAGAAAAAACCCACCTCTAATTGTTGTTAATATGGGCTGGATTTTGATTGAAAGGACTCAGAGATCCATTTTCACTCTTATCTTGCAACTGCCACCCACTATCAGTTGCTTTTATCAGTCTAGTAGTTTCCTGAAAGAGTGTTAAACTATGTTTAAAAATATTTCCAAAACAGCTGACAGACATTGGGTGAGACCATGTGATATCTCTTCCTGATTTACTAATAATTGCCATTGTATAGCTATCAGTCACAAATTCATTTTCAAAGGATAACATAGTGAGATTGCTTTCCAGCATCCCCAATTGCTCAGTGCATTTTTTTTTATATTTATTTTTTTCCCTAGGAAGAGGATACATTACAAAGATTCAATTTTTTATCTTAAAACAATTATTATAGTGCCTGTGACTTTGCAGCATGCAGAGTCTCCTAAATTGGTTTTTTAAGCAATAAAATTAGGTAGGGCAGGAGCTTGAAGATACGCTTGAGAGATCTTGAGGAGCAACTTCATCCTACTTCATTATTTTCTTTCAAAATTCTTTAATCATTTCCTGTAAATCTGTAAACCCAGCAGAACATATAGAAGCAAATCATTGAAAAAAAAATAAAATTGATTAGTCTCATGCAAGGAGAATAATGGGTCCCTTTATTCATCTTAACCATGACACAAACATGGACTTGAGAGCACCTTTTTTTCCTATGTTCCTATAATTACTCTTATCCCAGTTCATGAGTGAAAGGGGCTTAATTATCCTTCATTGGGCCACCCTTATTTCCAGCAGTTTTTTTCCCTTTACTCTGATAGCATGCAAGAGAAGCCTGATATATAACATTTTTAGTCTTTGCCACCATTGCCTTAAATGGAAGTAGGTGACTGCTATGACTGGAATCAGAGTCAACAAAAAAGGGATAAGGATTGGCATGGGGGCAACAAATTGTGTGTGATAAAAGTTTTGTATTGATTCAAGATGGGCATAGCGCCAGTGCCAGCTCAAAGAATTTGGCATCCCTAGGCCACAATGATGGTGCCACCTCCCACAGATGTGGAGAGCTTCATTTTTAGAATGATTCAGGAGAAGCAGCATTAGTGCCCAATGACTTTGGCACTCCAAGCCAATGCCCACTCCGCCATAGTGTAAAGCCAGCATTATAATACAGCCTTGGAGAAAAACCCATTTTTTTCAAAGAAGTACTAATAGTGAAATAGTATTTGGAAAATAAGGGATATTGAGAAAAATATCCTGTGTTCACCTGCCCTATTTAAATATTCTAAGCCCTCTATACATGAAGTAATACAGTGGAAAAAATCCTCAGTCCTGTTGTTCACAAATTTGTATAGATGTTTGTTTTTAACATGATATAAAAGCAACTGATAAAAATGTTTAGAATTTCTATAAAAGAAATAGACCAAGTACTCCTGAAGTCTGTACTCAAAAACACGGCTCATAAAATAAAGTTAGAGTTTATTCCTTGGTGGAGGAACCCAAAATTAAGAACTTTAATTATAGAAAATATAGGTATAATGATCAGATGATTATTTTTTTCTTTATTTATTTCTTGTACATTGTACCATTTATGATTGCAGACCAAACTATGTAAATGCCTTGGCAAATAAAATGTAATCTTTCCATTAAATGGATTACATGTTTTAATTAAAAGGCACTTCCTATGTTTGCATAGAAAACATTGAATGTTATTCTCAAGATCTTGCACTAAATATACGAAGATTACTCTTTTTAAAAACTGTGTTGACTTCTCTTTTTGACTGGAACTTAACTTAGTATATAATGAGTGTGTGAACATACAACATAAAGGAAACTATGAGAACATTGCTACAAAACAACTATCAGAAGAATTTTGGTGAGAAAAGAATTTATGTCAGTAAGAACCTACATAAAACAAACTGCAAGAACCAACAGCAAGGACAAGCACAATTTTCTTTTTGGCAATATTTTAATAGTACACTATTATTGTAGTCACCATCAGAATACTGAATAGCATAGTGATTGGAGATAATTTGCATGGTTGGCAATAATTTTCATTATGTTGGAATCCCATGCTATATTATCCTTGAGTAATCCTTTTTGAAGCTTTCTTGGATATCTGAATGAATCATTTAACTGGTAGCATTTATACTCTTCTTTGGCAGATCTTGAAGAATTGGGATGGTTCTTCCCCTTGAGAATGTTGAACTACATAAATGAACTGCAACATTGGAATGTTCACGGATATTTGAATAATTGAAGTATTGCATTATACTGGAACCTTTGAACCCAGTTACTGAGCAGTAGAATACAGGTAATCCTTGACTTACACCACAGCTGAGCCCAAAAATTCCACTGCTAAGCAAGGCAGTTGTTAAGTGAGTGTTATCTCATTTTACAATCTTTTTTTTGCCACAGCTGTTAAGCAAATCATTGCAAGGGTCAAGTGAATCATGTGGTAGTGAAGCGAATCTGGTTTCCCCAACTGACTTTGCTTGTCAGAAGCCACTGGGAAGGGTTACAAATGATGATCACATAACCCCAGGACAGTATAATTGTTATAAATACATGCCAGTGCCTAAATTTTAATCATGTGACCATGCTGCAACAGTCGTAAATATGAAATCCAGTCATAAATCACTTTTTTTCAGTGTCTTTGTAACTTTGAACAGTCACTAAGTGAATGTTACCTGTACAGGAAAGAGAACCACAGTATTAGCCACAAGGGAACCTTGTGTTTATGATGTGGCAACACCACCTAAGCATCACACTGGAATATATTGGTCAGACGCTGTCTAGAGTCACTTTGCATCCTAGTACAGGTAATCCTCAACTTACAAACATTCATTTAAGTTGTTTGAAGTTACAAAGACACTGAAAAAAATGCCTTACGACCATTTTTCACACTTATGACCATTCCTTTATCCCCATATGATTAAAATTTGAACACTTGGCAACTGGATTATATTTATGACAGTCCTGAGATCATGTGATCACCTTTTGCAGACTTCTGGCAAGCAAAATCAATGGGGAAACCAAATTGATTTAACACCCAGCCCCACAATTTATTTAACTTAACAACTGCGCTGATTTATTTAATAACTAGCAAGAAAGTTGTAAAATGGGACAAAATTCACTTAACAACTGTCTTGTTTAGCAACAGAAATTTTGGGCTCAATTGTGGCTGTAAGTGGAAGACTGCAGAAGATTAAATTATACTTTCCTGTAAGTGTAACACCTGCTTGGGAGACAAAAAAAAGCAATTGATGATTTAGTAAAATACAAAAGTCAATTGATACACTTAATGCTAGAAAGGAAAACAAGACTATTATGTAGCCTTTTATGGCTTGTTTGCTTGTTTAAACTTGCAAGTTGAATGTATACTATTTACTTGGGTCAACAAATGCAATTCCATCCTTGGTAAAAATAATGTATGGAAAGTTGCAAGGAAAGAAGTTTTGCAAAGATGGGTCATGCCTACGTGTGAAGAACAGGTGTATGTCAAGAATAATGTTTATTTTAACATTTAAATAACTTCTAACTAATGAAGACCAAAATGTTCGTACCAGAATAGTTTATGCATAAGTTATAAATGTTATTGATATACTTAAAAATAATATGCAACATATTCATGGACATATTTAACAGATACATTTTATATTGTGAGGTTTTCAGAATTACACTGATAATCCTGAAAAACCTCACAACAGGATGTAAGCACAATGGAAGCAACTACACAGACACACAAATCAAATTTGTACTTAATTTTTTCAGATGCCCTAACATGCTTCTGTTTGCTGATATAGGCTTTGAATCAAAATTCTTGTGAGGGGGCAGGAAGTATTCCTGTGGCCCACCTCTGAAAGAGAGCCAAGGTAACTGAGTGCCAAACCAATTCAGCACAGAGGAAACCCGCCCCCCCAAAGAAAGTTGGATTGTGTTGGCTTTAGTTTTAAAACAGTTTCAAATCACACCAATCTCATTTCTGTAGTTTATCTGGACCACAAGTTAAATCTTTTTTTTAACTAATTAAATAAATCCCTCCAAAGATATAATAGTTTTCCCTGAGTTTCCAGATCTCCAGAGACTCTACATTTGCCAGAATGGAGCCAAAGCTTTTACTTCCCCATTCAGATCCACATAACCTTCACAGATTTGGGAGGGGGAGGGAACTCAGTGAAATCACTTGGGCGACCCTGTACAATGGGGTATCATCAGCACACTGCCATATCTAACCTTGTATTGATGGGTGTCCTCACTCAACCATTTCATATAAATGTTAAATGGGACAGGAGGGAGATTAGAGCACTGAAGTATCCCAAAAAGCAGGATAATTCTCCCCCAACCAATATAAATAAAACTAATCATAGAGTCTGGTTGATGACCTCAAAGCAAATATTCAGAAACTATTACAGGTAGTTCACATTTAGCAATCACAATTGGAACAATTCAGACAATAAGTTATATTACAACCCCCCCCCCCAAAAAAAAGGTTTGGTCAGTAACCTTATTTAAGCTGTTGGTTATGTTCGATAGTTTTCTCAGCATTCATTTTCACCTGAAGAATTAGCTGTACCTTTCAGTATTTGCATTCCACTCATAAGTTGTCCCATCAGATTTAGATTTATTTCTTCTCCATACTCTGTATTTGTACAGAGATGCTGGAATCCTTGAGTTACATAGCTAAATCCAAATTCCATTTTGGGTATATGTGTTCCTTTTTGGGTGCCTCCACATTCTACATAGTGCACGCTTCCCGGTCTATTTCCCAAAACTTGGTATTCCACTATTTTCCAGAATTTCTCCATCTTTCACATGAAATGGTTTAAAGCCACTGAGATATTAATATCTCTGTGTTCCTGAGCATGGGGTGTTAAATCCTGTTTCTTGGTTTTACTTTTAACTGGTCAAATAGCTTGACTGTTGTGTATATTTATTTTGGATGTTTTTAACTGTTTTTAAAATGCTTTTTATTATTTTTGTTTTTTATCTTTGGAATTGTATGTCATCCAGAGTCATTGATTGAGATGGGCGGCTATAGAAGTTGAATACATAATATTCCAATGCTGTGTTACATAATACTTGCAAATAACAAATGTCCATTTTAGAAATACTGTGTAGTTTTTTTTAATCCTTTCCAGCAGCCGGAGCTTTAATTATAGCTCAGTTTGAGCAAGTTGTTCATCTCAACAAATTTATGTTGTAAAAATTATTTAAGCTATTCAAATTATTTTTCAGGATCCTTTACTTTGGGAAGGGACCATATTGCAAACTAAGTTAGTTGCAAGATCTCTATACTGTATCAAGAAGAGAAAAAATCTTTACAGTGACCATGCACTATATTTAGAGCACCAGATGCCCTGCAGGATTGAACGGGTAGTGGATATAATTGTAGATAGATAGCAAGATACACTTGCTAAATTGCTTGCCTGCAAAAGTGGGTTTTGCTGCATTTTCTGGATAAATTATATTTTATAAAGAACAAAGGAGATATTAAACTCAACAGCACATGGAAAGTGATTTCCTTGTGCTTGGCTTGTTCTTCAAAGAATTCACTGATAATCTATTTGGTAACATGCAGCCTGTACTTCTAAGACTGATTCCTATACTTAGAAATAAATCAAAGAATTCAACTGGGCTTACTCCCATGTAAGTGCTTACAGATTTAAAAACAGCTGAACTGAAGTATAAACACTATGAACTCATGCATAGTGGCACTTGGCCAGTGAAGATCCATCAGTGTTTTATATCTGTAAACTGAGAATAACTTCTTTTTCTAAATATTTTGTAAAGCTTTGGACTTTAAAATGGACTCTTTATATAGTATAGCATGAATCTTCCTGGAAAATCTCAGAAAAAAGAATGTGTCAAAACTTGGTGCCCTGTAGCAAAACACAGTAAGAATTCAAACCCAAAGCCTTTTTTTTGGTCAAAGATTTACATCTAACAAGGTAAAATCCTATAAAACCCATTACCAATATTTAAGTAAAAATTTACATTAAAAAAGAGGAAATTTTAAGTTATTTTTACATTCATGCATTTTTAATGTTTTCTATCATCTCATGAATGTAACCTTAAAAGGAAATCTTTCACCATGGGAAGTTGCTACATTTGGTAAGTTCAGAATGATGTTGACTAAATCCAAAGTCTAAATCCATTGTTTTTAATGTAATTGATAAGGATTTGCTTTTAATATAATTGATTGGAATTTGTTTTTAACTAATGAGAATTTGATTTGATTAGAAATAATTTGAATGTAATTTATTACATCTGTTTTTTTAAAGCCACTTTTGATATTTCTTTTAAAGGACAAATGATAAATATTAAAATAGAAAAGCCACATCCTATGCAACTCAGTTTGTTGAATGTTGGGTCCTTGAGTCCTGTATTGCATAAAGGCCAGATTGTAAATGGAAAGTGAGCAGAATAAATGTTTTACTTGAAATAAGATTGTGTTACCACATGTGGTTCTAAGAATTGTAAATCAGCTTGTGGGATAAAATCTGGCAAGTTTACCAGTAAAGTAAGTGAACCCATCATTATTATTTTTCCAATGGCAATGACTTAGAATTCAGTACAGTATAATTTCTGCATTTTGTATACTAAAAACATACATGATGTATTATATATGTCAGTTATGTCTAAATGATTAAGAACAAGAATTGGGATTGGTCTTGTTTTGCTTATTTTGAGCTTCCCGGAGATGATGAAATTTAATTCCTTTCTAACAATGCTGACCTACTTCTCTCTTTCCACCTTCCATCAGACTCATGTGAATGCGTAGGATTCCCTTTGGATACATATGAAAAACTTTTTCTGATATATCAGCTACATATCTTTTTTCCCCTTCAAACCTCATTGTATGGATAACATTAACTTTTCAAAATTACATTTAACACAAGAAGTAGTGTTAAATTGATTACAGAAGTACTAATATATTATTAGAATAAGTGAGAATTATGCATGCTCCTAATAGTTCAGCAAACGTGATGGCTAGTAAATTCATGGTTTTATTTAAATTTATTTCACTGAATGGAGTATAGTGATGTAGTTGATTTGTCTCACTAAATTTAATAGATCCACTCTGAACATAATTAATTCTAGATCCAAACTTTTGGGTACATTTTGGTGAGCTTTAGAAGGAATTAATACATCTATGATTTCATTAAAAATATTCTTCGATTTTATGATTAAATGTACAAGATATTTGGTTTGAATAACTGATTTTTAGAATGCGATTAACAAATACACTATTTAAAATTGTTAATATTTTTCCTTGAAAACTCTAAAGGACAAATGACTGCTAGTGGTTAAATACTAATTAGTTAACCCAGTTAAAACACATCCACACCTAACAAAAGCTGCTATTAATTTATTGGCAACCTACCTTCTCATATTACAATATGTTAGAAACAATTTAACACTCAAAATTTTCTGAACTGAAAATTGCTTATTCCGAACTTATTAGAAACTGTCTTTACAGACATTGTGGACATTGTCACCATTTCAAGGAGGAGCAAGACAATAAATGGGAATAATTTACACCTTCACAGGATCATAAGCAGATTTTCACTTAAACCTAATCATTTCCTATTTTTATGCTTAATTTATTCTAGTACTTGCTCCCCAGGTATTTCCAATTCTCTCATTTACAGGTCTTGGTTAAATTTTTTGTACTGAATCAAACTATTACACAACTTCCTAATATTCTTAGTACATCTTCTGGTGCTGATGAAATGACTTTAGTTGCTCTAAATCACTTCACTTTTGTCATTTTTTACAATCTTTTAGCTTGCCAGCTCTTGACAAAATATCTATTTTAGACTGGTAACTTATTAGATAACAAGCTTCAGCACCCTCTGTTATTTCAGTATCTGTTGCTTCCTTTGTTTTTACTTTTCTTCAGCTTAATGCCAGCTGCCTTCTTGGCTTTCAATATCTCAGCTCTTGTTTTTTACCATTCCATTCCATGTCATTTCCTTTCAAGATTCATGCTTGCTTGCTTCCTTCTAATGGAACTGTAGCTTTCAACTCATACAGACCAGCTTCTGCAATTTCAGCTCCAAAATGTCAATTCCCAGCAAAAAAAAAACAGGACTCCTTCTATTTCTATGCTATCTTTTTTGTATTAGTAACTGGCTGGTAGCTGGTACAGTTTTTCTGTTTGGGACAGAGAATATTTCCTGTTATTTTGAGAACAATTATACATCTACCTAGCAGAAAAATATGCATTTGCCAAAGCTCCAATTTAATTACTAGAAAAGAATACTAGTGACAGAAAGGATTACTACTTTCTAGCCCTACCTTAGTTTGGGCATATAAAGGAAAAGAAAATGCAGGATCCAATCTGGGTCAGTCACCCAGACCAGAAGTTTTGTCTTCCAAGCTTTTGGACTCTTGCTGGAACTACTTTCCCGAAAATAAGACACTGTCTTATATTTTTTTTGGCTCCCAAAAACACACTAGGTCTTATTTTCGGGGTAGGTCTTATATATTTATGGTGCCAAATAGTGGGTGTGAGTGTGTGTGGGGTGTTTCATGGTGCACGGTTGCTCCCTGAAAAGTCTTCCTGGAACTGGAGATTTACACTAGGTCTTATTTTCGGGGTAGGTCTTATATTAGGGCAGGTTTAGAAAATAGTGCTAGGTCTTACTTTCGGGGTAGGTCTTATTTTCGGGGAAACACGGTAGAGAGAAGTTCCCTAAAGATGGGCTCCAGCACGAATCTGAAAACTCAGAAGACACAATCTCTGGTCCTGGTGACTGACCCAGATTGGATCCTGCAATATTATCCTGGGACAATGCCTTCATTCTTGAGAGAAAATTCACATATTCCAAAACGCTTTCCAGTTCAAAGCAGTCTCGTTTTGAACTTGCAACCAGTGTTTGAGGCTCAAAACAAACCTGTTTGAAGCTCAGAACACTTCCAGAATAATCAGAACTGTCTTGAACTCAGAACAAAGTGTTTTAAGCCAAAAATATTTCAAATATGAAATGTTTTGTCCACCCCTAAGAAACACACGGTGGACAAAACATTCTTGGATTTGGATTTTTTTTCTGCAGTCTCATATACAAAGTATATAGTTACCAAATCTTTATTCTCATACTGCAATATTTATAGAGAGACTGATGACAATGTTTGCAATTAATCATCTTAATACTGAGCGTTCATGGAACAATCATGAAGAGTCTACAGTGTGCTCTCTGAAAAATATACTAAGGAGAACTTTTTAAAGGGTGAGAGCAATCAACCAATGGAAAAGTTTGCCTTCGTAAGTCGTGAGCTCTTTCACATGAGGATTTCAAAGAGCCTGGACAACCATTTGTCTGAAATGATATGGGTCTCCTGCTTAAGCAGACGCTTTGGAGCTGAAATTGCAGAAGCTGGTCTGTATGAGTTGAAAACTACGGTTCCATTAGAAGGAAGCAAGCAAGCATGAATCTTGAAAGGAAATGACCTGGAATGGAATGGTGAAAAGCAAAAGCTGAGATATTGAAAGCCTTCTGAGGACCCTTCCAACTCTATTATTCTATGTTCTATGAATTATCCATACCAAAGTGATCTATATGGTTGTTTTTCCTCACGTTTTATCCGAACAAGAGTGTAAGAAATAATTATTATGAGTGACTCTGAGTTTCATTGCCAACCAGGAGTTGTATCTAACTCTTAAAGCAAAAACTTAACAGTGCTCCAGATACTGAAGATTCTTAGTTTGAGAACTAGAAATATATAAAATTTGGGTTTCTCTTTAGCATGACACTGAAACTCTAAATATGATCATTTAAGAAACTCTTTTAAGCATTTATTACTATAAAAAGCTAGCCAGCTGGTGAACTGTTCAAACTCTGAAGGTGTATAAAAAGCATGCCTTAAACATTTTTTGCAGAAACCAGGGATTATCTGCATTTATTTGCTGCAAATAAGCCAATAATTTGCAATAACTACCCTATTTAAAATACCTGTGACAATGAAATAGAATATGGACAAATCTAATCCAAATTCTAGTTAGTATTTGGATTATGTTATACAATATTAACTGTATTTTTCTGAGATGATTCAGCTACAAAATATTTGTAACTCTTTCTGCAGTTAACAATTTTTGCCAATATCCAACAGGGTGGGCATATTCAGAGCAAGCTGAACTAAAAGATGTTTTTCTTTTGAAAAATTTAAAATCAATATAACCTGGAGCACTTAATTATAATTCTGCTGTTTTATCCAAGTTGGTTCCCATGGTATCTAGTGAGCTAATGTGGACCTAATGTGCTGAAGATAGTATTTGGCTGTGATTCTCTACAAGAGTTTTATTAAGTAAGTATTCATTACTTGATAGATTAAAGAGCCTTGGTGGTACAGTGATTAGAATGCAGTACTGCAGGCAAACTCTGCCCACATCCTGGAATCCGATCCTGATGGTGCTCAAGGTTGATTCATCCTTCATCCTTCTGAGATCAGTAAAATGATGACCCAGATTGTTGGGGGCAATATGGTGACATTATAACCACTCAGAGTGCTGTAAAGCACTGTGGGACAGCATATAAGTCTAAGTGCTATTGCTAAATAAAACTCAATTTGTAAAATGGCCTCTCCTGCCCTGATACTTCCTTCTCCTTGGAACCAACTTAGTTCATACTGTCATGCCCCTGGTAGAGACTGACTCTGAGGGAGAGGAGGAACAGCACACAGAGAAGTGTAGCTCCGGAGGTTGTGGAGAAGGCTGGGGAAGGGCAGAGGCTGGCTTAGCAATCAGAGGAGGACCAAGACCCATCCCCTACCCATCTTAGGGCATGCAGGGAGGAGAGGATAAGGGAGAGATGTGGTCTACTTGGGAGGAGAGGGCCTTGATCCTTTTCATGGGCTGCAGCTGTGACAACTGAATGAGTATGGACCTGCATCCTGGCGAACACTGGAAACAAAGTGTGTAAATATCTCTAGTTTATAGTTCCTCTCTGAGTTTGGCATCCTTCCAAGTGTGTTATCTGTGGACATCCTCCAGCCCTTATCTTGCCTGATTTGTGTTGTTTTTTTCCTTCTTTGTGTAACTGTATGGGAGTTTTTTCGTCTTCTGTCAAAAGAAATTCGGAGCTTGGAAGCAAAGTGAAGGAATAAAAGGGGCTTCACCTGTTTTCTGTGACTGTGTTTGTTTTGTATCCCACACTGGGTCATCACACATACAAGAAGCAGGAGCTAAGCTGACAGGCTACTTTCCTTTGAATTGTTTACTCCAACGCTTTGTCATAAACTGCTTTTGAAAACAGTTCCCATCCCAACTTCAAATGAACTAGCCACACAACTCAGGAAGGGAAAAGATATTCAAGAAAAAAAATATTGGATACAACACATTTCATAGCTTTTCATATGGCTATGGTATTGTATCCTGACACAAAATGATCAGATTAGTTCTGGTGGACTTTTTAGGAATTCTTTAGATCCCGTTGTGTTCTGGGGACATGAAAGGCAAATGTTCAGAAGCCTCTAATTCTGGACACAGGATGCTAGAAATTAGACCTCAATCTGAAATGCTATCAGATCTGCTAAGATCAGCAGCAGTCCACTGGTTTGGGAATCTTTTTCAAAGGCTAGCTTAATATTGATTAATCTACATGAATTAAGGACCTTTTCTAATTGAAGTGTGTTTTTGCCATCCGTCAGCTCAAGACTTTATCTGGGGTGAAACACATGAAAGCCTTCCATGTAGCTCTATGCATGCAGTTTTTAAGTATATAAGTTGCTATCCTAACTCAATAATTACATTAGAAGGAAAACACTGTATTTCCCACGAGATGAAATAGCA
The DNA here is from genome assembly GCA_009733165.1 of Naja naja. Classification (NCBI taxonomy): domain Eukaryota; kingdom Metazoa; phylum Chordata; class Lepidosauria; order Squamata; family Elapidae; genus Naja; species Naja naja. The sequence goes on along the minus strand of CM019151.1, from coordinate 126,388,015 downwards.
GCATAGCAGTAGCAATGCTTCATTAATCCTGGACTTTATAATTAACTATCATTGAGCATTTCTTTTGAGAAGTTTCTATGTTCACTTGCACCAGGCAGTTTGCATAGATTTTCTTTTAGCTTGTTCCACAATTTAAAAGCTAAGCTGGACTGCGAAGGATAAACTATAAATCACCTGAATATAGGGTAAGTTTCAATAACACTAAATAAAACATATGCAGATGTAAAATTATAAAAACTTCATTTTTATCTTTTACTATAACATACATAAAGAACAATAAAGATTACAAAGACTTCGTATGAAAATTTTGATATACTTAGGGAAACAAAGGCATTTTCTAAATATAACAAATGGGCAGAGTATTAGCTGTTACTTTATGCATTTTAATTATGTCTTTTCAATTCATATTTCCATGGCAGAATTCTGTTATCGCATCCAAAAAGTAACATATATATGAAATTTTTGTTTAATGCATATATATATATAATTCATATGGTGTGATGGAGTTCCAAACTTATTAAAAAGTACCATTGTAGATAGCTGTCCATAAATTGTACCTAAACATGAATTGTTAATAGCATTCTTGCTTAATGTGAAACTATCTGCTTGCAGTAGATCTATGTTCTTTATTCAAAAAATATAGTCTTTATATGAACACTTGCAAAACATTACTTCTTTATCTGCATCTTATAGTACTTATGATGTAATTAGATCCCTTTCTTTATCTTTGACCAAAAATGGACATTTTAGCAGAAAATTTGGATTTTAAAATGTATATCTATCTGGATAAAAAACAAAATACTTCTGTCTTGGTTAATATATTCCAGGCGAATAATGACATAAATATGGAACGTAAATGTTTAAGATTGCTGAGAGAACTCTACTTTGCTTTTAATATACTGAAAAGTAATCTGTAAATTATATGGAATGCAGAAAACTAATGAAATTCTATTTGTTTGATTAAGACATTTTCTATGGACGTTGATTGCAATTTTGGCTCCAGTTGCTCCATGAACTCTATGAACATGTTTTCATCACCACACTACTAAACTCTTGTGGTACAACAGTAATTGTTTTTATAGCCTTCAGAAAAGGTTCACTATCAGCATGTTCAATTTTTAAGTAACATACTTGGTTTTGTACATTGTGCATAACTGAGCTTTTAGCTAAAAGCTCATAACATTGCAAGTACAGTACTGCTCTTTTAGATTCTTTAAACATAAACTATCAGAAGTGCTTAAATACTTTTGTATGCTATGCATAGAAATGTGACTAAATTAAAATCCAAGAACATTATAAATAAAAATGAACAGGGTTTAAAGAACCTAGTTATGGAAGTAAATGGCAGTAGATGATTTCACTCGTTTTCTTTTTGCTTCCTGTCTTTATGTAGCCTGAAAGTAAGCCTTGCAGAGTCAAATTGATTACACATGGGAAAAGAGAAATGTTTTGTTTTGGCTCTACTCACTGACATGATCTGATTTTCAGTAAGTTTCCCCTTTTTCTCAGTGTCCTGAGAAACATTCTACAAACTTATTAAGTATACTGTAAAATAAGAAAACTTGAAGAAATTATCCTGAATTTGAAGAAATATCTAATTAAAAAAATAGTTAACAGAGCCTTAGCTGAAAGCATAAAATAATGTCATGCTGAGCTTCCGGGTTGAGCCCTCCTCGCTGATGGACCATAGATCACGATGGTCCATTGCTACGGCCCATGCTCTTTTGTCGGAGAGCCCCAATCATTGCAATTAGGGGCTGAACTGCCTCAGAGGGGTGGTGGAGAAAGGGGAAGCCGCCAACCAGGTTGAGCATCTCCCCCTCTGGGCTTGGCAATTTTTATCCCCCGAAGACAAGTGAAGCGGTGGTCTAAAATGGCCACCATGAAGAGGAGGACTCAGCTGGACTAAGTTTGTGCAGGAGTGAAGAAAGAGGTGGATAGCATGTGAGCCGGGACAATTGGGCACAACAACCAAATAAAAGGTACCCCAGGATTAATGTAACAATGAATTTCTAAAAAAGAAAAGAAAGCAGCGGAAATACAAAGGGAAGGGAAAAAAAAGAAAAAAAAACTTTTGACGGCTAAACGGGTCTTCGAACCGGGAAAGGAAGAAGCCGGAACAAGTTACTTAACTAAATTGGATTAAAATATTTTGGCAATGAACAGGCGTAAATTAAAGCTGGACATAAGAGTCAAAAAAAATAAGGGGGGGCAAATATACAAACTGGAGATTTGATTGTATTGGAATATTGAGGCTCGAAAAGCCCCGAATAATAAAACAGGGGAAAAAGGTGAAGACTTTGCATAATGGAGAGTGCCATCTGGTGGACAAAAATTTAAATTTAAAAATAAAAGGGAAAAGATCCTATTTCTTTATGAACTTGAGTTGATACAATGCTAAAGAAATATTGAAACAATAAAACAAGAACCCTAGAAAGCAAAAGTTGAACTAGAATAAAAGAAGAAGTAAGAAAAGATTGACTGTGGGACTAATTGGTGATTTTGGTATAGACCCAGTGTTGGAATAACTGTGAATCTAGAAAGCCTGAAGAAGAAAGAAGGAAAATAAAAGTTTTTGTGGATTTCAGCGATTATAAAATATAAGAGTGTGCAACGATGATATCTCTTTGGGAACTAAAAATGGAACTTAAAAATATGAAAGAATTACTTCAGGAAAAAGGTTAATCACTTGGCTCTGTTTTAAAAGCTATGGAAATGGCGATTGATGAACATGAAGAAAGAACTTCGGAGAAGGAGGAGTTAGTTCAAGGAGAAGCTTTCTTAAATAGACAATTAACACAAAGAATACCACAAAGAAGAGGGAAAAGAAGAGGGGTTAAAATTTGAGATTCAAGAAGGTAACTAAAAGGGCTGTGAAACTAGGAAAGGCAGAAAGGAGCAGCAGGAAAGGGGAAATAAAGAAATATGGGAATTATAAAATAATGAAAAGAAACTGTTTACATCGAGATAATGGTTAATGAATTAAAAAGGGGGATTCCGCATAGAGATGAGGGGTAATAAGAATATATTTGCAATTACAAATATTTAGAAAATAGGGAAATATAGATTATCAAAGGAGGGATGGACACTGATTTTTTACTAGGTGAATGTGTACTTTTATTCTTATTTTTAAAAGGAATGTTAATGTTTATTAAATAAATTGAAATAATTGAAATGAACCGTGAGGATGTTTAAAAATGAGATTAATATCAGCGATCAGGATTAGTTAAATGGACTAATTGTTTTTTTTCTTATCTTTGTTTTGAAACTATAAATAAATTCTATGAAACTAAAGGGGGAAAATACATTGCAGAATCTGATTGAAAAAATATGTTATGTAGGTTTTTTTAGGGAATGACTAATATTATAATTAGTTAAAAATAAATGTTTATTGGGAATTAAGATGAGGGAATTAGGGTATATTTTAACCACTGAGGTGACACACTCAAATTAATAAAAGGGGGGGGCTTGTTTTTTTCCTCTTGTGTAAAAGCTTATATTACTTTAGAACTTATGGAAAGAATATGCGATGAAATTGCGATTCTGACAGATAAAAGAACTATTTAAATGAGAAGAGTATTTTGGATAAGGTAACAATAAAAGTTTGTAAATATAAATTAGTCAGTTAATAAGGTAATATAGATTATTTAAGAGGAAGGAGGGACATTGATAATTTTTATTAGGCAAATGCATATTGTTATTTTTATTTTTAAAAGAAATATTAATGTTTATATTTGAAATAATTAAAATGAAATGAGAGGATGTTTAGATTGAGATCAATATTAGAGACCAGGATTAATTTGTTTGTTCTTTTCTTCTGTAAAAGTTGGAATGGAAAAGGTAATAATAGAATTAAGTAAAAATTGGGTAAGATAGGAAGTTGAATATAAAAAATGAATATATAACTATTGTCATATTTGCATGTAAAAGTGGTGATCCGGAAATACGTTGTTCACTGAAAAGAGCTTTTTTGTTTTGTAATTCATGTGAAAAACTGAATAAAACTTGTTTAAAAAATAATAATAATAATAATGTCATGCTAAAATAGTCGGGAAAAAATGTTTAATGGAACACTTCTTACATTATATGCCTCTCAGAGTCAGGATGGAACCATATGTCTAATAAAATAAATATTTTTGGTTTATTGCTATATTCAATTTGAAAAATAAAATCCAAATATTTTCAAGTTTTTCAAAGCAACTGCTAGGGATATGTAAACCATGTTAAGCTTCAACACAAACTGTGTTTTTAAAGTTGACAACATTCGCTTGTTTAAAACTGTCTTGATCTCTGAACAAACATACTGGTTTCATTCCACACTGAAACACAAAATAGTGCCACTTCTGTTTCTTAGCCCCACAGTGAGATAGGGACCAAATAAATTTAACAAAAACCAATACATAAATGTTCAATAAGGTTTGAATCCTATGACTGACTTCCCTTTTTAACATTTTTATGTTGAAGAGCCCTGAAGTTACAAGGACCAGTTGTATTTCTGTTGCCATTGGCTGAGATGTGAGGTGACAAGAGGGACAGGAAAAAACAGTAGTTATATACTTAGAAATATAAGCTATTGTTGCTGAACATGTCACAAATGTTTCATTTAAATAGGAAACATATAGAAACAATACTGGATGGCTGATTTTAAACATAATTACTGAGAAAACTGTTCCTAGTACCCTAATAAGTAGCGGTAGAAGCTCGTATGTATACACTGTAACATATATTTATTCATTTATTTGATTTATATTCCATCTGTCATCAGGATCTTAGGTGTGCTTAGTACTTCCTCCTCCAATTTCTCCCAACAATAATCCTGTGAGGTCGGTTGGGTTGAGAAAGACTGGCCAAAGTCACTCAGTGAGTTTCAATAACTGAAGGTAGATTTACTTTATTATGCCACTCTATCAGAGATTACTGAATTTTAATCAGATAATATACACATACAATTTGCCAAATGTATTTTTACTAACAAAGAGATAAAAGTGAATCAAAGACTTCTACAGTAGGATTGAAGGAAAACACACTGTATTATTTCATCATTACCTATACCCATTCTTCATTGACACGTTTAATAAACAGAGTATTGTGGTGTTTTCCTCAAACAAAATGAAAAGAAAATCATATCATATCAATGTAAAATTATCTACTGGTACATATCTATCAGAGGGATTGGAAAAATCAATTTGGTCTTGGCAATTAATAAATCCTAACTAGAAACTTAATTGTGTCTAAACCAGATTCCAAATCTAATGATGCCTTTCATATACACTGAGGACCAGAAAAAGTTTAGACTGACTCATTTCTGGGAGTCAATAGGCAAAGATCCAGGCAACAGCTGAGCCACTTTTGCTTTGGCATTTGGGATGACAAATAATGGCTCTTGGGATACCTAAAAAGATAGCCCACTCACTGTGTATTTGTCCATGTAAGTTTGGCTACTTTCTTACCTGATAGGTACATTTATAACTTTTTAAAAAACTGCTATGAAAAAAAATGTTAGTATGTCCCTGTGCTTTGTTATTTTTGTTGCTGTTTTGACAGAATAAAGCTGAACTTGGTTGTTCTTGAAAAGATGGACCTTATTGGTACTTAGATGGGAATCCATCAGGACAACTGTGAAATGTAGGCTAGATAAAGAAGTATTTAAAAAATCCTGGAAAAAAGAACTGCCAAATCACTTCATAATGTTGCCAAGAAAACTACATGGCTGTTTTCATGACTCTAATAGGAGTCAAAGTAAATTTGAAAGAAATGCTACTTTTTAAAATTTAGGTCAAACATTTTCGAAATCTGAGATGTAATGACCTTGTAAAATAAATGAATTATGATTCCTCCATGAATAAATATACCATTTAGTTTCAATAATTAAATGCACATGTGAGTTCTGATGGTGATACAGCCATAAACTCTGCTTTCCAAAAATAACTGCTGTGCTTTGTCTATAGCCTTGTCCGATTGTGCTCTGGACTTTACCTCTTGCTAAACTTGACAGAATGGAAAAAATGTATCTTAAATTGTTTATTTATTTAAACCCTTCTTTAAAAAATACTTTTTGACCAACTTTGCTACAAGTTGCGGAGCAGAAATTAGTCAGGATGGGGGTCTGAAAAATGAGGCTCATCTTGTTCCAGGCTTCCAGTGTTCCCATATGATATAGAAATCAAACTGTTAATGAGTTATGTTTTATGAAGAACACTCAAGCCACATTCAGTTTTATTCCATTGGGAAACTAACCAATCTGGAAAAGATCGGTTTGTCCACAATCTGAAAATAAACATTGTTAACACTGTATGTATACCAACAAAAATTGTTTGCTTACAACTGCAGACTTAGTAGATGTCTGTGAATACTATTTTAATCTTCCTAACCTCAAACAAATATAGAAATTCAGAATTCCTAAAAATAATCAAAGTATAGATCAATAAACTGCATATAGCAAAAATATTTGTGATATAACTCTATGATCACTTATTCAAAAAGAAAGAGATACTAGTTTAAGCAACTTTTCTCCCTCCTGGAATAAACATTTTTTTTCAATATCTACTAGGTCTGTAATGTAGTACATATTTAATAGTGATCTATTAAACAACACTTTTCTATTCAGAAACCAACCAAGCATATATATATACTCATACTTATTTTGGCCTAGAGTCCACCAAGATGCAAATCTCTTTCTATTAATGGCACATATTGTTCATCTCAAGTGTTCAAATTCAAAGATGAGTCATTTGCACCACCTAGCTGTCACAGATTGTGTAACCTATCCTGCATTAACTTTCAACTTAAAATTTATGTATAAGTGTATCCACAAAGTAAAAAGTAACCCTATGTAACATTTTACCAACTTCATTATTTATCCCAATAATATTTAATCTATAAATAACCTAGCTTCAATACAAATTTGTGAAATGCAAGCCCAAATAATTAAAAAACAAATACACTTAATTCATACTTAAAATTGTTCATTATTCCAAATGCAGTTCTGTTAAACATATATGACATTATTAAAATGCCTTACTTTAAAAAATTCCTCAATCTAATTAAAATATTTTGGTTAAATATTCCTACATTTTAAAAAAAGTGTCATTTTAAAACATTCAGGTACTTAGAGTAGCCTCATTATTTACATAGTAAGTAGCATAAAGTAAAAAATCTGTTTTCTCGTGACAAAAGGATTTATTTATCCATTTAAAAATAAGGCTTTTTGAATGTTTTTCCACTTTATGTAGTTTTGAAAGTGTTATTTTACTCCACTGCAAAAAAGCAACAGAATAAAATAACTTTCTGTATAAAATTGCTCCTTCTATTTCACAGCATACTAAATACTGCAGATACTAATATGAAGGCGGCAAATATGATGCTTAAAAACAAAATTAAAAAGGCACCTCTAAAGTAAAAGCAAATCTGTGCTTCAAGTATATTAAATTTGAAAAGCTGTAGTTTGTTTCTGGATGTGAACAGAAAGTACTGATAGTACTACATCAGACCAAACCAAAATGTGTACACCAGATTTAAGTTTCTTTGAATATTTCGGAAATTAAGTTAAAAATATTTCCATGAATATTTCTTCTGAATGATGGCTCTGAAATTAATGAAGAATATATTGTTGCCTTTGATCTTTGGTCCACAGAAAAACATCAGGATTTAATGTTCAATTAAAAGAATCTTTAATGTATTTTTTTTCAAAACCTGATATAAAATGCTGAAGACAAAAGAAAATGGAATGGATCTAAGAACCACAATGTTAAGCATTCCTTCCCAACATACCAAATTGTGCAGTCAGAATTGTTTTTAATGACTTTATTTTAAATTTTGTACATAAAGAAAACCTGTTCATATCCATCATGAACAAAAAAGGCATACCTTGAAGATATTTGTGTCCTTCATCAAAGCAAATGCTGTGTTAAAGGTCCAAACATTTTCATTCTTCCAAATAAATATTCTTTGTTTCTTTCTCTGTCTCGGCCCCCTCCCGTTTTGCCTCCTTTCCCTCTTGTCCCCAGTGTCTGTATTTCAGGCCTCAGAAAAAATCATTGGAAAATGAAACCTGCCTTGAAATCACACTTCTAAGTAGACCTCTAGCTCACTGTGTTTGGTAACTTGCCATACCATAGCCAGCCTGATTAGGTATTACCGGAGCAGCTTGTCCCTGGGCAGGCTGAGCAGCAAATCCACTCATCCAGGTTGCAGGTGGTGTTTGACTAGTTTAAGAGGAAAAGAAAATTGTAATTATTCTCATCTGTTTCAATTTTAACCATAATAATACCTATTGCTACTTAACCCCTTGTAATCCTTTAATCATGATAGAAATATTACTTGTATTAATCAATATGTACAGCATTGTCCAGAACTACCTCGCAAAACAAACTAATTAGCAGAAATTTTTCTGTTGTCTTTGGTAAACAATTTATTCAGAATAGCAATTGAAAGGTAGACTAGTATACCGGATAACATATAGATTTGGATTTAATTCAAGATAGAGTGGGATAAATTGCAACTCAAAAGTGTTTACTTCATTATTACAAATTTAGTTATAAAAATTCAAATTATTAATAGCCACATTAAGCTTTGGCAATCAGCTACTCTAAGCCAGGGCTATCAAACTCGTAGCCCGTAGGGCAGATGCATCACGCTTTGGCCAAGCCTAGTTTAGTGAAGTGGAAAAAGTTGTGATACATCATGTAATGCTGCCATGATGATAAAACCCCTGCTCTAAGCAGTCTGATTTGCATTTTCATCTTTGATTCAACTGAATAGAACAGAAGTCATTGAACTTATTCGAAAATATATTGTATTAAGTTAGTGCAACCCATTTTGTTTAGATTATAGCTGCATGATTTTGCTTGTGCAAAATCACTCACATAGTATTATAATTAATCAGTCTCCCTCCAGAAATTCATACTTAGTGAAAATTAGCACATTACTTTAGAAACATGATAGATGAATTTTAATATATACTGTGCTATAAATCTCTATAAATCTCTATCAGATATAACTCAGTGATAATATAGCTGTATCTGTTAACAACATTGTTTGGATCAGCAGGATTTTCAACTTCTGAGACACACAAAATACTAGAACTGGTTGAATCTTTTAAAACTAAAAATCCTACCATTAATTTATTCAGATATTTGCTATCAATAAATCAATTTGACATGAAAATAGTAAGAGATGAATAGAATAAAGAATTAGGTTCCTATATTGCCTACACAAATATTGCCTTAAGTTCTTTATCTAGAGTGGCAGAGGACCTTAACCTACAATTTATACAACAAAAAGTAATATTTAAAATTTATCTATGCATTTGTACAGAAAAAGATTATCAGGACTGTATTTTGTTGGGAATGTAATAAGAGCAAATCTTCTTTAAATACATGTTTTTATAATGTAAATTTAGACTTTTTTTAACAGTTTTTATTTATTAAAGTTTGGGGGAAAGTAGTGGCTAAATAAATGTGAAGGTAACAAAAGCTAAAATTTTTAGGGGTTGTCCTCTTGACTTACATACTTAGAACATGAAATTTGACAATTGGATAACATAAATGGATTCTTTGTGTTCTTATTATATAGTTAAAAGACTGATATTGCATCTTGGAAACATAAATCCACATACTAAGTAGATTGAAGATATGATTATACTTGCTACCTGTGAGTGGATTGCCTATAGATGTAGACTGTATGAATATATACACATATATAAAGAAATTGATTTATACAAATTACACTACCTTAAAAAAAGCATGTGATGCATAAAGGACTCTCTTTCTCTGTGTATGACTGTATTAAGATAGTTATATAGAACTGTAACTGTTTATTGTTCTAACAACGTATTATACTCTATTTCTTATTAGTTGTATTTTTCACTTATTTTTAAGCATTTATTATGAACTTTTTATAATGTATATTGTGTTTTGTTTCTTTTGCTTTTTTCTATTATTTTAAAAACAAAAAATAACCACTACTTTAGAAACAAAAACATTTGTCTTAATGATGTACAAGCAAATATCAAGAGTTCCCATCCCAGGAAAATGATATATGCAAGCATCAATTTCTGAGCAGAAGTACTTACTCAACGCCAAACCCTTGTTGATTCCATGCTTGACCATACATTCCATAAGATGGCACTTGCCATCCATTTGTCATATACTGCCCATATTGCTGTGGATTCCCATAAACGTGACTCCACTGCCCCCACTGACTGTATTCCACCTATGGATTTAAACAATTGTTTAGATAAACAAAAGGTAGAATATTAATTAATATGTGCTTATGAGAAAAATTGAGAAAAAGCCAAAAGTAGTAAGTTCTATGTCTAAGGTTAATTTCCATGTAGGATTTTAATGCATAAGATTACATGCACTGATTTTACTGATGCACACAAATGTGCATCATTTGTGTGCACACAAATGCACACAACAGAGGTGCATTTGCTAGTGTACCAATTACCTGCGGGAATTCTTTTGTTGTATCTGGCGTTTCTTTGCCCCAGTAGCATTTAACAACATGCCCTTCAATTGTAGTTCCATTGACTGAAACAATCGCATGTGCTGCACTTTCATGAGTTGAAAACCTGAAGCCCAAAAAAGTGGTATGAAATAAAACGTTATTGTATTATCCTGCTCTAACCTTGTAGGACTAGTTTAACAAGAATAATTCATTTATCAATAGTTTATGTTTTCAGAAGATATAGTACAGTTAAAAGGCTATCAGCCAATTGTTTATCACTAAACCTGATATATGTACCATCAATATGGAACTTAACAGCAACATATCTTTTCTTAAAGAATATACCAAGTACATTTCAACAGTGAAGGAGTTATTGCTTCAGTGTATGTAGTTACCTGCCGGTAATCATCCAGAGAGATTAGCTTCAGTCTTTAAGGACCAATGTATTTAAATTCTTAAAAATATAATTAGGTATGCCATTGACTTTGACAACTTCTTAATATAATTCCATTATATATAAGGCTCCATTTTTTAAACATATATGATATTGGATATATCCTGTATTTCCTTTTGTAAATATTTTACAAAAATATGGTTTACAGATGAACAAAATGGGACAATTCCTGGTCTTAAGCTTATACCCTACAAAGATACAAACTTAATGAAACAGAGAACATGACGCCCCCCCCCACAACACCAAGAAACCTCTGACATAATTATTGATGTTACAAGTAGTCCTTGACTTACATCATTTGTTCAGTGATTGTCCGAAATTACAACAGTCCAGAACAAAGGGATTTGCAACATAAACTGTTGCAACACCCTTATGGTTACATGCTGAAAATTAAGGCACTTGACAGTCCATGCACATTTATGACCACAGGGGTGCTGCAAATGCCCTTGTCTGCCTGTGTCTCCTCCCATATCAAACTGCCATGGCCTGTAGGACCTCAACCTGGTCCCTGGCTAACCAGGCCCAGGAGTCTTAGCCTGCTCCTTTGCTACTAGGCCCAGGAGGCTTCAGCCTGCTGCCTACTCCACTAACGCATGCAAAGATCCCACTTAAGCCTTTTGTTTTTCTCCAGTACTGAAGGTACTGGAGAAAAACTATTCTGAAAAACTATGTGACTATCCTGAGGTCTCCTCATGCCACTGTCCAAGCAGGCTCCATAGTCACGGTGATTCAAAAGTGTCATTCTCCAAATCATGTGAACATCCCCTATCTCTCTAATTAATCCCTGTGCTCCTTATTTTGGACTATGCCTGCTTAACAACCCACAAGGTTATTTAACCAGTGCAACCAGAGGACCTGGGATTGTGGTAGTTGAATGAAGTGGTCACATGACATCTTAATATCTGCTTCACTCAGCAACCAACATTCTGGTGCCAATTATGGTAATAAATCAAGGACTACAATATAGAAATACAATGTAAGTAATTCAGATTTATTGTAATAGCTAAAATATAGTTTTATGTTTGCTTGTTGCCAACATGGTACTATATTAAGTTCATAGCAAATAATGATAATTCTCCTACCTCACAAAAGAATAGCCTTTAACTGGAAAAGCTCTGGTTTCCACAATCTGCCCAAAAGGGGAGAATGTCTGTCTCATCAACTGATCTAAAAACATTAACATTTGTGTTAGTCATGTCAGTATTCAGTAGTTCACTAAAAACTATGCAAAGATGATTGTGACTCTCACCTGTTAATCCAGAAGCAATTCCTCCACAATAGACAGTACAGTTTTTGGGGCTTGACTGATTTACTACATCCTCAAATCTCAATTGTTTTGTGTTGTCTGCAAGATACATTTTTTTCTTGTTACTACCATTAATGAACATACAATATGTCACAATATCACAGCCTATTATATTTATAAACTAGAAAGACCCTAAATTCAACACTTTTCAAGTAATTAAATCATTATTTGGTAGTTTATTCAATCTTCATAAGTAATAGTTCATTCAATCTTCATAAGTAATACCATTTTTAACATATTTATTAACGAAACACTGAAAATGTTTGCAGATGACATAAGGAACAAAATCAAAACTTCACTGAGCAAGAACGTTTCTTAAGCATTATCTCATGGCAATAAAAGTGGCAAAATATTGAGCAGGGAAGTGCCCTTGTCATGTAGATGAAGGGCTTAACTGACAGCAGTATTTAAGTTGAGTCACTTCCTTTTGGTTAAGAAAGAACAATGGCAATATTTACAGATCACTATGAAAATTATTCTACGCACCTGCCAGATTGGTTGTTTGCTTGGTTTTGCTTAGCCTCTAGCTATAGAGGTCTACAGAGCTACTTGAGGATGGTCTTGCCTAGTTATCTGAATAGTTTGAATCTCTTAATGCTGATGAAATGGTCTAGGTCCTCAAAGCTGTAAGCTAGGCCTATCTATATTTTTTATTCATAACTCATCTACTTGATCAAGACCTCCAAAAGTGAGGCAGTTAAGTCCAAGCAATAGTTAATGCAAGAATGGTTTATACCTATTGTGAAAGAAGGTGTGTATTCTCTCGAGAAGATACCACTAGACCCAATGGAACTGGATAATTTTTTTATACAGCCTCCTCCACCTTTCCTTCTTTAGGGAAGGTTACTGAAAAGAAGACCAGCTTGTGATTCTGAGAGCTCAGGATGAAATGGATTATTTTGACCTTTTTAGCTAGGGTTTAGATCTGGTTATAGCAGTCACATAGTACTGATCACATCTGTTGATGAGTTTGGCAATACTAGGCTAGAGGCAGTAGATCCATTCTGGCCTTCCTTGATCTCTCAGTACATTTCTGAACAGCCTCAAGATTTAGAGTAGAAGGCGTGGAGTTATAATGGTTCCCTTTCTCCATAACCGGTTCCAATCAGTGTGCATATGAGTCAGGAAGGGGGCAGAGATATCAACCAATATTTCTATTTTGCATACCACTTGCTCCTATCTGACATATACAGGTACATGAAGCTAGTGGATGAGATCACCTGTTAGCATATAGTATCATTAGTATGCTTATAATAACCAATATGTCCAAGATTAACCAAGTGATAATATCAAGGTTATCTCTTGGTATTTGAAGGTTTTGGGGGGGGGAGTCTGGATTGGCTTAACCCTGGCAAAAAAAAATGGCTGAAATTTTGAAGCCTGTCAAATCAGGATACTTTTCATCTTTAACTCTGAATGGGGTTGCATTCCCCACAGTTGGAGTGCAACTCAGAGATCTTCTTAAGAAGCAGGTAGGAGCAAAGAATGGGATAGTCTTTGCACAGGTTTATCTTGTGCACCAATTTTGACCATTGCTGATTTAGGAGGTCCTACTCATGCTAACTTCTGGCTGTAATTCAAGATGCTGATTACTACCTGGAGGGATTAGAGCCAGATTATTGCTTGAAGCACTTGTTTTTGTTTCTCCATGCCTGCCAAAATCAACAGGGTGTGGGTATTCTTGGGGTCCTTTTAATTATATTGCCATTTTGTGGATCTCTATCTATGCAAGGGCATCCAGACACATTCCCCACCAACATACAGATATCTTGATGGCCTTTTGTAAAGCATGGAGCTAAGGGAAGCATCTGGTTGTTTCTCAGGTGTCTGGACTGGAGTGAGCTCATTTGATTGGTTATTTTTGTTTCTTATTAATTGCAAATGAAAATATCTGTTTGGATCTCAACCACATGATATATTGACAACAGTTGCAATTTTGTTTCCTAGTTAAAATTTCTGGTTACTGTCCAGACTCACAATAACAAAATGGAAAAGCATATAAACAATGAAACAATATATGCACAAAAGCAAATATTACAAAGCTATCTATGGAACTGCAGATACATTTGTAATATCAAGAAGAGATGTAAAATATTAAATATCCCTATTCAATATTGCTGTCAGATATTTATATAGACAGGTAATCTATTAGAAATCACTCTGTTAATATAATTAAAAATGGAATTTCATTCTTGTCCAAATTCACTTACTTTCTTGTGTAGTTTTAGGAGCAGGTGGCTTTCGTGTTGCCCAGTTAGTTCTGATCTGACGACCTCCTAACCACTGGCCACCCATATGCACAATTGCATTTTCTGCATCCTAATTTAAAAAAAACACGGACAAAAACTAATCATAACTTTGAAAGAAGAGAATTAAAACATACACTCTATTTTGTTGCTTTGTCTTTTGGACAGAAAAAATAAAATTGACCAATTAAGGTGCTAACAGCTTTTCGGAAAAATTAATGTAAGGAAATTAATTCACTGAATGAAGAAGATAGGCCCTGTGGCTTCCAGGTGCTGCTGAATTTGAGTTTCCAATAGTTCTTACTATTGGCCATAATGGTTGGGCTTCTGAGAATTCTAGTTCAGCAACATCTAGAAGGCCACAAATATTCCATCTCCCATTTAGAGAACTCAATACATTTAAGACACTTTTAGGCAAAGACTGACAATGTACCATGTATATCCCAATACAGCTCTCCTTATTTCCATAAGAAGTAACTGCCCTGCAAAAGATATCTGTACTCTTATTACTAGTAAAGTTAAAAATAGGCATATTTTTGTCTCTTGTCTAAAGGATCAATATAACATTGTGTTTTAACTTTGGGTTTTTAAATTCTATTTGACTTGTACTTTGTTTAATTTGTTTTTAGGTAATTATTTATTGTTGTGTTTTTAGTTGTGAGCCACCACGAGTCCTTCCGGAGAGGGGGCAGCATAAAAGTCAAATAAATAAATAAATAAATAAATAAATAAATAAATAAATAACATTACTTCAGCTATAAAAAGTTCTGCCTTTCACATGACATAACCAACGGGTTGTAAAACGGGGCTATGCACTAGCATCCCACAAATGTCTGCCTGCTTGCATTGCATCCTTCATAAATTAGGCTCACAAAATATGAAGCAATCATTTATATTGTTCAACATACTCACCAATTTATTATAAAATGATACAAAACCATATCCTTTTGATTTTCCTGTTGTCATATCTTTAACTACCCGTGCATCCCTGGGAAGAGAAGCACAGTTATATGAGGAAATATTATAGATATTCAAAATAAAAACTAAAAGGAACCACACACACTGTATTGTGAGCATAGTTTTCCCTATTATAAACTCAGTAACCCCTAACTATAACCATTCCTAATTCTGCCTAATACTTCTTTACCTGTTAGAAAAAAGCAGGACAAAAATAAAAAAATAACATGTAATAAACATGCAACCTATCAATATATCCTGCACTTTCTACAACTAAATTGTTCAAATTTGAAATTTTAAAAGGAACAGAATTTCCTTTTCTAATTATCTATTGACTAGGGTCTTCTAAGGTTTACTGAACTATAAATTACTGTAACATTTCTATCTATGTTTACCATGCATTTTCTAAATAAATGCCCTCTGCCTAGTGATATAAAATATGAAATATTAAAAAATTGAAAAAGAGGAAAAAATAGGAATTAAAAGGCATACATGGCCTGTTAACAGATTTCTTTATTTTTCTTGGTCAATTCTCTACCATCATTTTGGAGTTTGGGCAGCTGTAAATTTTGAAAAATTGACATTTTCAGAAATTTAAGAAAGGCGAATATAACTAACAACAATGCTAAGTTCACCAATATGAAGACAACAAATTTTACACATAATTTTTAGTGAGTAAGTTAAAATGATTGGAAATATAGAACTGCACTGAATATAGAATGTTAAAATGTAAATACTAAGATATGTATATATAAATAATGTATAATAAGAATAAATAGAAATGAGAAAAAAAATCTACAACTGAGTTCCAGTGTGCACAGTTCCTTGCAGTTAGCTTCAAGATCCTGTCCATTCTTATGAGCAATTCTGCAAAATAATCAGAATGCTATTACTTTTAATTGTGACTTGGACTTTAGAAAAACTGCAGGTCTCAGGTATAAATCAAAACTGAGAAATAGCAACCTGTATTAAATTTTTAAATATTGGCTTGCAAACAGTACCAGTACTTACCACATTGAGATAAAAAGCAAAGTAAATCAAACAGACAAAATAAGATTTTGTTGCATTTGAAAATATGAGAAAACATAGAGAAAATATGCTTTATAGCAGAAATATATTCCTGTAAAGTAACACAAGATGTTCAGGTTTTGTTTTGATGTTGTTAAAAAGACAAAGAAAACAATAGGAGAAAGTTTTTCAAGAAATTAGATTAAATAATAAAAGAAACACACATACTATAGCAGTTGAAGGAACACTTGCAAAGTTTAAAATGTTCATTTACAAAGCTATAGATATTTGGAAATTTAGTCCCAAAGTTCTACTATCAACAGAGAAAGATACTTTTGACTGGCATAATCAATGTATCCTTAAAACAAAACTTCTTTACTTAAAAGTTTATCAAAAGATATGAATTTTAATTTTCAAATTTAAAAATCCTAAATGTAGCGCTACATTTCAAAAATGCACTGAATGAAGTTTTACAACTGGCTATGAACTTACACAGAGTCCAACACTACCTATTGTATATAATTATCAGACACTTCCAGCTTCTATTAGTCAATGCTCTATAAGCCACAAGAATCAACAGGTTTGCTTTCATTTGTCCACAACATACCCCAGTCCATAAAAATGCATATGGATTTGCAAATGTGAAAACCACACAGCTTTTAACAGAACTAATGCAGAAACCTTGTTCATACTTGTGTGGAATAATGCAATAAAAGGACAAGATAATTCTACACCATTCATGTGCCATTATGTAAACAATTCTATGTCTAATAAACAACAGTGACTTAAAAGAAGAACAATCTTGTGTTTTAATTCTGTTTGTATTACTGATTTAAAATAAAAAGTATGGTACTTACGATATTTTACCAAAAGGAGCAAATGCTGACTTAATATCTTCTGTTGTTATTTCTGGACTTAAATCTCCCACAAACACATGAAAATGATCTGGAAGGAAAAAATAGAAATGCATTGCTACTATATCCAAAAAGTTTAGCTTTCTTATACTACCAAAGTAAAGCAATGAATACAATCCAACTGAATACATGGCTTAGGTAGTGTTGCTTCAGAACATATTACTTACTTGAAGTATCTTTTTTTTGGCTACTTGGTGTTGTTGCCCAGTTAACTTTTACTTCCTAAAAATAATGAAAAAATATCAGTACTGGCATAATTCTTATGTAAATGAAGAGGCTGTACAGTCTCAATTCCAACAAAACGAATGTTTCTCTTTATAGAAACATTGTTTCAAGGTATTGCTAATTAAAAACTGGGACAAAAAATCCTTGCCATGAATCATAACCTATTTACTTAATTTGCTACATGTCATTCTTTTTTCTTTTGCAACGTACCTTTCCCAAAATTTTTCTCCCATTCATAGCAGCTAATGCAGCAGCTGCATCCCTGTGTTCATAAAATTCCACAAAGCAATAAGGGTCATTGCTTGTATGCTGCAAAACAGAAAATCCAACAGAAGAGTTGACTCTTCTGCTATCGGGTTGCTGAGAAGAAAATCCAGGAAAATATATTACTTAAAGCTAGAAAAGAAAGTATTACCATAAGTGCTTACAAAGTAGCTGTAAGAATATTCTGTCAAAAGAATATCTCAAATTATAGCATCCACAAAACTACATCTAAAGGCTATCATGTATGAAAGTGCAGGTTTAATTCAGAAAAGCCTTTTTTGAAAATTCATCACACTGTTTAGACGGATCACACACTTAGAATCAAGAAGTTTTAACTGCAGCTTGTGGTCCTAAATGGAATTAATTATCAACAAAATTAGCCTCTGAACTTGAATGCTGCCAGCTTCTATCGAACTGGATCCACATGACACTTGGGATAAGATTACATCTAGTATGTTAGGTTATACATATGTATGCTTCTAAAATGGTTCATTCCTTCCTGTAAATTTTACAAACAGAATTAAGTAAGTTTGGAAGGAAAAAGGGGCTTAATGATAACTGGAGCTATTTCCTTTGCAAACATTTCAGCTCCAAGTACTTACCAATTTCAAAGCCCAGATTTGGGAGGATGTATGTGACCAT
The DNA here is from genome assembly GCA_009733165.1 of Naja naja. Classification (NCBI taxonomy): domain Eukaryota; kingdom Metazoa; phylum Chordata; class Lepidosauria; order Squamata; family Elapidae; genus Naja; species Naja naja. The sequence goes on along the minus strand of CM019151.1, from coordinate 126,369,550 downwards.
TTCAGATTTCAAAAGGCATTAAAAGCAAGAATGTGGGTTAGAAAATTACAGCAAAATGCAATAAATCATTTAAAATTATTTGATTTTTAGTTTCATATTTTAATAAATCAGGTTATATATGTAGATATATTACACTTAATAAATAAATATTAAAATGCAAAATAAATGTTACCAGTTATCTATGGATGGTTGCTAAGAAAGAAATAAAAGGACTAAATCTTTAGTATTTAAAACACAAAAATCCATGTTACAATCTATATGCCCAACCTCCAGAGAAATGTTACATAGAACAATTTTCACCAATCTGGAAAACAACACAATTCATGTACCAACAAAAGTATTTTGGTCTAAATTTCTAATGAACTATCTATTGTGCCATTTTGTTTTACTGATACTATATAAGAAGCCCCTTGAAACTGCCATTAAAAAAATCAGAATATGAATTAGGAATTAAGAAATATATTTCCTTTGATATACCATGTGCACAAAACAGGTTGTTATGAATATTGAGACAACTATGATAAAAGTTAAGACATTACACTTAGCTAAAAAGGAAAATTATGATTTCAATTGGTATGAGAACCAGCCAATGGCTATAAACTAGTGAAGGTTGATAAAGATGATTATTTTCAAAATTTCAAATTCTAGTATTGGACTGTGTCTGTTGTAATTTCAATCCATTTAGAAATAAACCTTCAGGATTAAGAAAAGTTCCAGTACTTCCAATAGATCCCTTCCCTGGAGATATTAAAATAAAATAGGAGGAACATTCTTCCAGGTTTTATAGTCCTAATTTCTTAGCGCTTAAAAAGAACCTAATTTCAAATGGCCATATATTCCCCCAAAATCTCTATTTAATGAAAATGAAAAGAAAAAAGGCAGATTGTAAATTTTTCCTATTGAAAATACTAATTTCTATCATTCAGGTAGATATTTATGCAGAGGACTTCAAAATCCACATTCTAGTTTTTCAGTAACATCAAAATAAAGTTTTCTTTTTTAATAACGTAAGATACCACTTGTTAAAAATCTCTAAATGAATCCAACAGTCAGATCAATTTCAATAATTCAATACACAATATTGGTTTTCTGTTTCTGAAATTCCTTCCTCTCTAAAAGGAAATATTTTGGTCATCCATGGGACTGCAAAAGGACAAGGCTAAATCTTAATAAAACATGTTTTATTCTGATCTTCATATGAAACTATTCATGAAATATAAATTATTCAAATAAAGATAAAAACCATAGTTTTTCTGTCATAAAGTAGGAAAATGCTGCAATCGAAGTAATCTTTAAATAATGTATACTATCTTGTAGAAAGAATATTCCTTCCAGCCTTCATTCGAAAGAGTATAGTTGTAGGTAAACAAAACATTACTATAGACAGAAGCAATCTTTCTGGTAGGCCGAGAAGAGTCAATAAGCATATATTTTAAGATATACAAGAACCTTTTTCTAGGTGATCAACATTTGTCAGTTAAATCAATTAACTAAGACTATAATCCTAGTTAATGCTTTCATAGGAGTCCTCCTTAATTAAACTGTCTTATTTCATGCTGCAATCTTGATTTTTTTTAAAAAGCAGAATTAGTAACAACTTTTATGTGAAATGTTAAGATATTTCATATACATTAGATTGTAAGAACATATTACCTCTGTTATCATTTTACAGCTTTTGCAAGGTCCAATTTGGCTGAATAATTGAAGTATAAGGACTTCGGTCACATCTCTGGAAAGATTTCCTACATAGCTAGATTTAGAAAAGAAAAGGTAATATTAATGCCATTAATTTATGTCTTGCCAAAATACTCTGCAAGAATAAAAATCAATTTTATAAATACGCCATAATACTTATAAATATATTAAAAACATTGTTAATAAAATTCATTCATTATAATTTACCAAACACTAAATACTGCCACTGAAAAACTGCTACTGCAGTTAACTAATTAAGGTATAAAACAAGAATGCCCAAAGTATACCTCCGTGTCTTGGATATAGTCCCAAAGTCTCCATAAAGATTTCTTTTTTTTTTAAATTCACATTTATATGCCGCCCTTCTCCAGAGACTCAGAGCGGCTTACAATCTTAGGAGCACAACCCAATGTGCACAGCCTTCATTCTATTGTATATGCTTGTTTATTACTAGGGCTTTTTGCACGCACACTTCCAAGCGGCATTTTTACAAAGTCAGCTTATTGCCCCCAACAATCTTGGGTCCTCAGTTTACTTACCCCGGGGGGGATGGAAGGCTGAGTCAACCTTGAGCCTGGTAGGATTCCAGCCTGCACTAATTGCAGGCAGCTGGAGCTATGTGCTAGGTGTTTAACAGCCTGCACCACCAAGGCTCTTTTGTGTGTGTCAATGTTGGTTACTGCTTGCCTGGGCAAGTCTTTGCAATTTCCTTGGCAAGATTTCAGAAATGGTTTGCCATTACCTGCTTCTAGAACTCAGAGAGAGTGACTAACCCAAGGTCACCCAGCTGGCTATGTGCCTAAGGTAGGTCAAGAATTCATGGTCTTCTACTTTCAAGCCTGATATCTTTGCTATACCATACTGATCCTTATATTAATGTTTCTCCCATTTGTCAAATTTTAATGACACAGAAGGGGAGAATTATTAAATTCTGACCCCATCACTGTTTGGAAATACTTTCCAGATGCACCATTAAACAGGATCGTTTCCCTCAATACTCTGATAACTTATGTAAAGGAACAATTACAGTATTTATTTGCTATTTTTAGGCAAATTAATGCTACCAAAAGATAATAAAAAACAGATCTGCCAACATCTAGAAACAAGTAAAGTAATAACTAGCAGTCAGCACAGGTTTGTTAAGAACAGATCATGCCAAACCAATCTTATTTCATTTTTCAACATAGTGACTAAATTAGTAGACCAGCAAAATACTGTAGACATAATATATTTAGATTTCAGCAAGGCATTCAACAAAGTAGACCACAACCTACTTCTTAGTGAGCTAGAAAAAAGTGGAATAAATAGCACCACCACTAGATGGACTTGCAACTAGCTGACAAACCGTACTCAATGAGTAGTCCTTAAAGGGTCTAAGTCTACATGGAGGGAAGTAAGCAGTGGGGTGCCACAAGGTTCCATCTTAGACCCAATACTCTTCAATATCTTCATTAATGACTTAAATGAGGGAATAGAAGGGGAACTTGCCAAATTTGCAGATGATACTAAGCTGGCAGGAATAGCTAACACCCAAGAAGATAGGCTCAAGATCCAGATGGATCTTGACAGACTAGAACACAGTCCTCCTGAGCTCCATTTTCACTGGCAGAGGGTTACAGGAGGTTGTCCCAGCCAAAAACAGAGATTGGAAGCCTGTTTTCGCTGGCAGAGGCATCGTGAACGGGTCCTTTGCTGTTTCCAGGGCAGCCCCACAGGCAGATCTAAGCACCCTGTGGGCCGGATCTGACCCACAGGCCTTGAATTGAACACCCCTAGGGGATCTAGAGGGATATCAGGGACACAGTCACAATAATCTATCAACTTTCAAAGCAAGTTTGTAATACACTGCTTTTGTTAAGATTATCTTAAATATAATAAAGCATTCAAGCTTTCAAATTATAACCTCTCTGCATCTACAATGTATTAGAAAAAAACAATGGCTAAAGTAGGCTGTCCATTGGAGCAACTGGGCAATTAATATCAAAGCCTCAAACACCAGTGTTATAAACTAGATGATATTGGTTCAAATCTAATTGGACGAATTCCCTATCCAGAAAAATACTGCACTCACTGTTTGATGAATGCCAAACATACTTTAAAGGGTGTGAAAATTCTCAGAATAATCTCAAAGTGAAACTCCATGATGCCATATGCAATGCTAGTAAGTTTTAGGAAGGAAAAGAAAATGGAAGAAATAAATTGAATAAACTCCTGAAGTCAAGCCATACATTTAGAATAAGAGAAAATACTACGTTCAATTTTTAACTCACTGAGTAAGAAAATGAATAATTTGCTGAATAGCAAAGAGTATTTTGAACCTGTAGTCAATAAAAACAACAAAAACGTATTCTACAAGAAAAATGATCTACTTTTATGGACATAAATTAGGATAGGATTGGTCAATATTCGGACACATTAATATATCAGTACAAAATCCAACTTTTCTATAAAAGACTGTAGGAAGTTAGCACCCACCTGTCTCCTAGAAAAATGAAATATCCTAGGAAATATTAAAAAGGCAGAATATTTCCCCTAAAAAGAATAGAAACTCAGAAGCAGAAACTCACCTCAGAAGTAGAAGCTCACCCCCACCTTTGTTAATGGGTGGGCCATTAAGGCCTGGGCCAGAATACTTTACATAACAAAGATCTCCAGGTAAAGCTATAGCAATTGCTCAAAAGCCCTTTCAGTGCATCATCATCCAGCAAGGCTCAACCAAGCCTGGAACTCAGGACAGCCTACAGAGTTGCCCCTGCATGGCCCCATGGGAGTCTGACAACCAATCAGAATACAAGCTCAAATTCAAATCCCAACAAAGGTTATAAAACCCAGGCACTTTCAGCACCTCAGCCCTTTTTCTTGATCTCTTCCTCCACCTTGAAGCATGTGATCATCCTTCCTTTTCACTCTGGAGCTCAAGGCCATGTGGTCCTGTCCACCATTAAACCTTCCAAACAGCCTCCATGTTTCCAGTGTCTTTCCCCACTTGGAACTGAACCCAGAAGGATATTTCTTCCAACAATACAATAGATTATCACTCAGGTAATGGCATTATGAATATGGTCTTTTGTTTCTATATAGCTGGCCATAACATCACCTCCATTCTATATGTGTGATGAGCCCAGAAGACTTTTTAGCCAGTACACCATTTGACACAGCTGGGTCAGACACTGGATCCAGGAACATTATGAGTAGCCATGCATACAATAGGTTGAGTCAGTAGGATTGAGGATGGGTATGGGAAGTCATTGGAGCACTCATGAATTAAGCCTACTGGAATCCAAGTGCCAGAGACGAAATAAACCCAGATGTAGTCTCTCAGGAACTGAGCCATGGACTTGTTGCACTATGACTTCTCCAATATATGAATGTGCTGAATGTTACTTAATGTCTTATAGACACTGACCATTAGGTGGGTTTCTGCCAAAGGTATGGAGATAGAAATAAAAGGACATCCTCTAGTTACAGGTTTGGGAAGTCTGGCATCCTCTAGTTACAGGTTGAGAAAGTCTATCAGGGAAGCAGAGAATTATTTTAAGGGAGACAAGTTGTTCCAAAAATTCAATGCCCAAACAGCAGTAATGGGGGGGGGGGTGAAGTTTATCATCTAATGTGCTCTGGAATATTAAATTCTTTTTAATTCAAAAGAGGTCTGTTTTGAAAAGCAAGGAATGAGGACTTGGGGATGCCTTTCTATTTCTAACTAAAATCAACATCAGACTACTAGTGAATCAAATTTGAAACTACACTGGAATAAACTATGGAGGTTGTCTCAGATACAGGCAGACAACCTATTACTTATCAGCAGTCACCACCTGCAGAAGCATCAAGTATCAGCTGAGGAGCCCAATTTGCTTTCAAGATTCCAGTTTGTCTTTTTCTATTGGTAGCTACATCCAAAATGGTTCCTGTGACATTAGCTCCTTAAATGCCTACTGCTTTGCCCCAAAGGGCCTTGGTGGTGCAGGCTGATAATAGCCTAGCACTTAGTTCCAGCTGCCTGTAACTATTGCAGGCTCGAATCCCACCAGGCTCAAGGTTGACTCAGCCTTCCATCCTCTCGGGGTAGGTAAATTGAGGACCCAAGATTGTTGGGGGCAGTAAGCTGACTTTGTAAAAATGCCACTTAGTAATAAGCAGGCATATTCAATGGAATGAAGGCTATTGCTGAGCGCATTGGGTTGTATCCCCAAAATTGTAAGCCGCCCTGAGTCTCCGGAGAAGGGCGGGATATAAATATGAGTAAATAAATTTTAAAAATCCCTCTCCCATATTATTCCCTTTGCAGCAATAGGAATATGTGGAATCAACTCCCCTTGGACCTTCGTTTGGCTCCTGATCTCCACTCCTTCCGCCATGACCTGAAGACCTGGTTATTTCAGCAGGCCGGCCTGGACTGAACCAAGGGGGGTTGGTTTCTTCTTTTTAAATGATTTTAATTGTTTTAATATTTAATATTGGGCTTGTATCATTTAATCGTTTTTTAGGTAATTTATTGTATTGTATTTTATATTGTGAGCCGCCCTGAGTCCTTAGGGAGAGAGAGCGGCATACAAGTCTAATAAATTATTGTTATTATTAATATGATTAGTCCACCTTCTATACTGACTTTGACAATAGAATAACTGAAAATATCCCAAATCTAAGAAACAAGACAACATTTACAGCAGCTAAAACAGAATGGAACATACAAAATACTTTGTCTATGTGGAACAGCTGCATTTTGAATCATAACAGAACAAAACATCTGAAACTGGTATTTGAGTTAATGGCATGGACCACTATGTTGCATGTTACATTGGCTATAGAAATGAAACCAGCTAATGTCTTAACAGTTAAAAGGGATATTAAAAAAAACAGAAGAGCAGGTTAGATAACTTTCCTATTTTGATTTACAAAAGAGACATGTTAAAGCTTTGAAGTAATTTTTGAGAAGAGACAAAGAGAAAATGAAAAAAATTCAAGTTATAGGACATTATTTAAAGAGATAAATGATCAAGATTATTAAAAGCAAGGAAAAAACTATGAAGCTAGTTTATTAGATCAAGGTTAAACTATGTTATTGTTTCTGGTAACCCTTAGGAGACTTTTGCTGATTAGGGCTGAGCGAAAAGACTTTAAATAGTCTATAGATAAGAGATGAGATTAGGGGAAGAAGAGATCTTTTGTAGCATGGTAATCTCCAAGGTGATAAGTTACTCAAATTTTTTGTTCTTGTCATGATGATGAGGAAGTTATTTCTTTACAATTGTCTCTTTTCTTTAATATATTTTTTTTCTCTGCACTTTTTTCTTTTTACTCTTTATATACTTGCAAGAACCCTTAAATTAAAATTTTCAATTTTTTTACTCTACTAAAATGTGCTCTTTATTCATTTTCAACAACACAAACTTAGTAACAGATAAATTTTTTATCAGTTTTGTTAATAATATTATCAAGGTAGGTTTCTCCGTCTCTCATCAGCTAAGAATCTGTGTAGGCCACATAAAATGTAAAACAATTCTAACAGCTAAACTATACTTTCTTAAACAGAAAAGTTACAAATTTTTACATGTTTCTCCTCAAGCTTAACCTAATGCTGTTCTGCATCTGATTTTGTCTGGAGGCTCATCACTGCTTCATCTGAGCATGTAACCCAGAACAAAAATGACTACAGATCAATTACACACTTCCTTTTTTCCTAGTTCTTCCCATCTAAGTCAATAAAGTTCAAAAGTTTTCATTATTTTGTAAATCTTCAATAGGCCTTGCAAAATGGCCTCTTAGGATTTTGATTTTTTCTCTTGTGATAAAGCATCACTACTCTCATGTTTTACAGTTCTGACTTCTGGGATGCTTTTTACATACTAATATTTTTGTTGAGCATATCCTCCTTTAACTAAGACCCTCCAATTTTCACTTACAAAGTGGTTTATTTTGCAATCGACCTCTAAGTTATATTCTTTTTACTTGCTATATTGTTCAAACTTTCTAAGTTCCAAACCTTGCAATTTCTTAATATATCATTATTAAATATTATCTTACTAACATTATTTGAGAGATTACCTTCTCCATCTCCCTGTTCCACATGCTCCCAGAGGGAAGGCATGCTCCAGGTTGCTTCTTTTAAACTCACTTTATGGGACCTAAAGCATGCTTTTTCTGTGGTTGCCCCTGCCCTCTGGAAAGATCCACCCCCCAAAACAGGTAGTCCTCAATGTACGAGTTTGTTTAGTGACCATTCGAAGCACTAAAAGTGACTTATGACTGCTTTTCACACATACAGCTGGTGCAGTATACTCAAGGTCATGTGATCAAAATTCAGACACTTGGCAACTGACATGTATGACAGTTGCACGGCTCATGTGACTTGTGTGACCTTCCAACAAGCAATGGGGAAGCCAGATTCACTTAAAAACCGTGTTACTAACTTAACAACTCTACAGTGATTCATTTGACAACTGGTTAAAGGAAAGGTTGTAAAATGGAGCAAAACTCCCTTAACGAATGTCTCACTTAGCAATATCAATTTTGGGCTCCATTGTGGTCATATGTTGAAGACTACCTGTATAGGACAGTCCTCCCACTCTCCTTGCCTTTAAGAAAACTCTTAAGACCAGGGTCTTCTTCACAGGGTCATTTGAGTGGGAGCTCCCCTCTAAGGTTTATTATGGTCTGTGCTTGATTGTCATATTTCATATTTTTAGCTACACTGTATTTATATATTAGGTGCTGATTGTACAATGATATGTTTTTGTTGTAGGCAACACTGCCCAGAGTTACACTGTCTGAGTTAAGCAGCTTTACAAATCTTTAAATGACATACCTACTCATACATCAATTTTCTTCTGATCTTTCCCATCTTTCTTTAACTGGCAATGTATTTCCCACCTTATGGAGGTCCCTCATTACGAGTAAGATTACTTTCCAAAACTTTTCTGCTGCCAGAGGGAATGCCAAATCTACAAATCTATGCCACAAGCCCCACCAATTGGCAAAAGGCAATGGCCCTCCTGGTAACCATCCCACAGAAAAGGCTTTCTAGGTTTCAGGCACGCCAACATTTATCCAATGGCCGGTGCGATTTGAATATACTAAGCTACTGACCTACACGTTTCGTTAAAAAAAAAACTTTCCACTAACCTCCCCCGTTACCAAGAACACCCCACCCTCCCGGTCTACTCTGGGGTTTACATCCTGCACAATTTATCACCCGCCCTTATGACATTTTGTGGGAGATGGGGAACCTCCAAGTCCTCTGCAACCTGTAAACTGAGGCCAGGTATATTTCCTTCTCGTGCCGCGATTCCCCTCCATAACCTGGGTCCCGCTTTCTTCACCCCTCACCCTCCAAACGCTCCTTCAGAGAATCTAACCCTGCAGGTCCCCCTCTTGTCATCGTTTCTTGACCCACCTACCGAGCGGTCAACCCATTCCCCGTCCCACTCACAGGGTCTTGGGCTGTCCGTCGTCTTCCATCATGCTACAGGAAAGCTACTCCCAGGCAGAGCCAGGATGCTGCACCGAAGGTGGGGGGAAGCGTAGGGACTCGGGAGACTCTGACAACCGATTAAAACAAAAAACGAAAACAACCGAGCCGCTCCAGGCCCCTCGTTTTTTTCTTAGGCCGCGGCAGCCCCCAAGGTAGGAGTCAGAACGCTGAGGGGGGGAGGGGGGCGTTGAACCAAAGGGTCCACAAAATGGCCGCGATCGCCAACCACTCAGGAAATCGTGCAATGCGCAAGCGCAGCTCTCTCTCCCACCTTCCTCGGCGTGACGATAGAAAGAGAATATTGGAGCCGCGTTTCTTAACTTTGACGGCTTTCAGCTGCGTGGATTTCAACTCCCAGAATTTCCTGCTGGCTGGGGGGGGGGCATTCTGGGAGTTGAAGTCCACGCACCTGAAAGTTGGTAAGGTCTCCGAGGCATATTGCATTGGAGGAGTGTTTTCCTTCCTGGTTCACGCCAGGGATGGGGAAAGAGAATCCGTGTTTCGTATGAACGGGAGGGGGAGCTGGTAGTTTCTTGGTGAGGCAGGCAGATTGGAAGGAAGACAGTAGGATAATTGAGAGGGGAACTTGGAAGTGTCTCTTGAACTCCTTCACTTACAATCGGTTGTGCCGGAGTCGGAAGGTGTAATAATGCCTGTTCTTCTTTTGGGCTCGTCTGAAATGCGGGAGAATCGGCGCTCAGGCAGAGTCACGGGAAGGTGCAACCAAACTTTTTTCATGCTAGCAGGTCTTACACCTATTTTCCCAGTGTTTCGTTTAGGCTTTATTATAGCCTTCCCTAAACACGTGTGGTCAATTTTTCACAAAATAGTTCCCCTTGAAATCTGTATCCAGGTTATTATGTTTACTAATAGTCTTCCGCTGAGTACGACAGAATGGATCAGTTCTCTAAATGTTTGCCCTAATGCAAAATATTTCCCTTCTTCTGATCTTCACTTGTAATAAGGAACATTAATTATAGATTAAATGCAGACTGGGAGTGCTGTGGATAATTTGCCTGCCGAGATTATTGATCAAAATGTTCAGAGGAAAGCATCAAATCCAATGAAAATAGCTTGAAGGAATTCATAGGCTTTGGTGGTGTTTAAGGATGATGGTACTATATACTTCAAATATCTGAATGACTCTCACATAAAAGTTTAAGGATTAATTGGGCAAGGACTTTCATAGTGAAGCCAATTTTTTTTAAAGAAATGGATGTTGGGTTTTTTGTGGGAGATCTTCAAATAGAGGTTAATGATGCTTTTGTTGTATGTTCTACATCAAGAAGGGATTTGAATTAAATGCATGGAAAGTATCTGTGTAACCACACCATCTCCCCCCTTTTTCCATGTTGGAGGCATAGCTATGAAGTCAGCAGAGAAGAATCTTAAATGTGTTACCCATGTGCAGACATTGCATGGATAATATATACTATGGAGATTATTTTTTCCATAGTGTACTTCCTGCATATTAAAATAAAAGTGTATATGTGTGTGTTGGGAGGGGAGTGTAGAATGAGGTGAGTGGCAAAGGGAGACCGATTTTTTTCAGTGATGGCACCTCAATTGGATTCCTCAAAATCCCAAATGTTTATTTTCAATCAAATTGTTTTATTTTTTTTATAATTTTGTATCATTTAGCTTTTTTACATTTATAATGTAATTGTTTTATGAGTGAAATATATTATAAAAGATGGTTTAAAACATGAATGCTGGTATTTGTGTATATTGTTATTTTCCTTTTAAATCAATCTCCCATTCACTCCAATATGAATAAAATGCCTGTCAACTTCAAATTCTTCCTTCAGTATTTATTTTAAGGCTAATTGCTGTCCTTGACTTCAATAAATGTTTTCAGGACAATTGTACTTTATCAAAGTCTTGCCTTCCAACTCTCAGTGCTGAGGCATCCATACCTTTGTTATTTTAAGCTTTAATCTCTGCAACAATAAAGACATGGCTTTATCTGTATTTTTCATAAGTAGATGTAACTTCATTAATATAAGAAGAGATTATCTTGCTGTTAAATTACACGATCTACAGTAGAGAATCATAATGTTTAAAAGATCACTTCTTCAGCTGTTTTTCTTACACTGATATTTTTGTAATTTTTTTTTTAAATTTGATCAGGACTGCTTCTGTATGTCTGAGAAGTTCTAATGAGGTGTCATTCAGTAATGGTTGTTCTTCATTATGGAAATAAGAAAAAATAATTTAGATATTCATGATAAAAGTACAACAATCAGTGTGACAGATGATTCCTGTTCTCTCTATTCTCTATTGTTACAAGATATGTGGCCTCATGTGACATTCTTATCTGAACTAATAAGAGATGTCAGGTGTGGCAGGTTTGCATGAAAAATGTAGACTAAAAAGGACATTAAATTTTGTTAGAGCGGTTTATATTTAATACAAGAGCAAAAATCTGTTTTAACAAAAACAATATTTTGCCCAGATGCCACAAGATGGCTCTATTTACTGCTTATCTTGCACATTTTCTTAACGAATCACTAAGTAGCAGATTTGGATGGCTTTCTGAATCTGAAGATATATTTATTAATATATTATCTCTTCTGAACTATAGCAATAGCACTTAGACTTATATACCACCCACAATCATGATATATGAATGGAGAACGTCTTAGCTTTTTCACTATTACAAGTGAAAACTACTATTGTTCAAAAATAAATGATTTAATGGTCTTCACATTTTGAATATAGTGCAAAATAATCTGCACTTACCTTTGGAATAGCTTTTATTAGGAAGTAAGTGTTCTGACAATACAGAACTTTAATTCTGTTTAAAGTTAAACAATTTCTAATATTGTAATACAGGAATAATCAGCTATGGCATTCTCTAGGCTAGAACAATTTTACTCTTTTGGCAATAATTTGGAACTATAAGAGTGAATATCAGCTTCCATAGTCCCAAAGGTGCTTTTTTAGGAGGCAACTGGACTTGCTTGTTTTTTCTTTTGAAGACTTGGATTCTTATCTGCTATCCTGTCAGAGCTTAAGAAGCTGCTTGAATGAGAAGCAAAACATCTTCAAAAGAAAAAACAAGAAACTCCAGTTGCCTCCAGAAAAAAGCACCTTGGGGACAACCATGACCTGGATGACTGAGAATCTCTACAGACTTAACAGCTTCTATACAAATAGTCAAATTCTTTAATTAACACCACAATTTTAATTGTTGAGTGCATTCAATCAGGCCTATGCATGTATGTATAATACATTTTTGAAAGATTAAGGGTATATTTAAATTTGAGAAATGTGTGGTTTGGATTTTGAACTATGAAAACAATCTTTCTGTTGTGTTCTGGTGAAACTGTGCAATCAGATTATCTTGGATAATATCAGGGATGTGTATCTGGCTATTGGTTCCATGTGATCTAAGGGCAATTGCTTGTATGATTAAAAACAAAAGTTAAGTTCCATTGGGAGGAAGACAATAAGGTTATATTATTTTTTTAAAGCTAGTGAATAGATAATGCAAACATGGGAAGGACGGCTCCCACAAAAGCAAGCCAGATCCAGAGGCACACATAAACAGTATCTAGTTTGATGATAGTATTGGAATACATTTCCAGGATTCTTTTCAATCTGAGTCTAAATATTAGTCAACAATATGAGATGAGTACAGAAAATGGCAATTCAGCTTGGGATATATTGAATAAGGAATACTGTGTCTAACTCTGGGTGCTACACTTGGGCAAATTGGAGTAGATTCAGAGGGCGTTGCCTCAAATAGCTTCAGAGGGAAGCAACTATGATCAAGAATTTAGGACTGGAAACTAAATTCTCTGAGAAAAAAATGAAGCTGAGTATACTTAACCCTGAGTAGAGAAAACTAAGCAACATATGCCAACATACTTTTCAAGCATCTGAAAAGTTAGCTTGGCCATAATCCGTTTTCTCTCTGCCATTCTGGGCTACAAGGCATTGAATGCTTTTTTCTAAACTACAGCTGAATTTTAGGAAGAGATTTCTAGCAAGAAGAATATTTTGACAGTTGAATCAATTACCTAGGGAAATGGTAATGAGCCACATTTCATGAATTAGTTCAAAGAGAAACATCTCTTGGGGATATTTTAATTTATATTCCTGCATGGAATAGACTTAGAGTTTTAAATTCATATTTCAAGGCTCTGGTTTTAGTAATCATTGCCTGCTTAACTCCTAAATCCCATCATTTAAAAATATGTACAGGTAGGTCACAATTAGTGCAAGTTCAAATAGTAAAATATTTAATTTAACACGAACTATAAATTGATACTAGGTTACATTGAATAAAAACCAAAATTCAGTTAATGTGTGGCTAACTTAGCATGCATACATAATTGAGGGTGGTGCATTCCCAACTGCAACTGGAGTTTTAAATGCTAAACATTTTTTGTGCAAAATGGAGAAAAGGAAGGTTCAGTTAAAAAAAGTTCAAAAAAAAAAGAATAGGCTCCATTTGAAGAACTAGCACAAAATATTATCAGGTACACTTTATCCTCTTTTTTGTTATACAGTATTTCATTAAAAAAATATAAAAGGTTAACTTTAAAAATGTTCTTTGGCTATTTCTGTGGCTCTGGAACCAATTATTTTTCCCCATAGAAATATTACTTCAAACAGTGCAAATTCAAGTAATATGATTATTTCATGGAATTGATTAACCACCCTAATCACGATCTGTCTCTATAACATAACTGAATCAATTACCTGCTTAGCATAACTTCATTGGCCTTCATTTAAATGAGAGCTCTTCAGCCATTTGGAGGGATCAATTATCCCATTATGAGTTTTACCACTGTGAAGTCTTGTGCTGTCAAACAGCTGAGTTTTGAAACATTTTATGGAAATGCAAAGCACAAGTTTACCAAAGCAAACTGATAACAGTTGATATCTAATACAGATCTTGTTTTTTCTTTTAATGACCAGTAATCCCTTACATTGGGGTGGAGTTAGGCAACTGAATGCCTAACACTGGGGCAACTAAATGGAGCTGAGTGTTTACTGGCCAGATGCCCTTCCTGTCACCAATGCAAAGTTCACAGCAGATAATAACTCATTGTGCCCAGAGAGAGAAATATCTGCCACTACCTAGGATTGAACTCACAGCCTCCTGTTCGTGAGGTGAGAGCTCCACCTTTAGGCCACTGCACCACTTTTGGTGTCTAATACAGGTGATATTCTCTTAAGGACCACTTGTTCAGCAACTGTTGAAACTTGTAACAATACTAAACAATGGGTGCTTATGACTGGTCCTCAAATTTTTGGCATTTCAGCATCCCTGCAGACATACGATTATGATCTGGGTGCCGAGCACTCGGCTCATGATTACAAGATTGCAGCATCCCACAGTCACATGGTTGCTATGTGTGACCTTCTTGGCTGGCTTCCTACAAAATCAATAGTCAAGCTGGTAGGAGATCCTAAATGGCGATTATGTGATGTCCTTGTTTAATGACTAGCAATAAATTGCTTAATGATGGCAACTGGGAAGTGCTGGAACTGCTGTTGTTAAATTACATGATCATGTGACATTGTACTGTGTCACTTAGCAAAGAAAATTCTGGTCCCAACTGCTGCCCTTAAATGAGGTCTACCTATACCAGCTCCCTAGATGATCACTATGCAGATCAAATCATTGGATTGCAATGTCTTGCTATTTTTACTTCCTAACAATACCTATGGAATACATTTTCAGGGCCCCACTAGCATTTTTTTTAAGTAACATACTGCTGCTGCCCAAAACACAAGCTGTGAGTACCTCCAAGCTTCACCCCTGCAAACTCTAGTTCTGTCAAACAACTGATTAGGGCACTAAGTATAGCTTTGCAATATGCTATGCTTTTTAATGTACCAATATGGCCTTTTCTCTTCCACAAGTTGTGCAAGTCTGATCTAGACCTTGTATATGAGAGGAAAACATTGAACTGTTTGCCCTTCTCCGTTTAAATACAGAATATAGGTAGTCCTAGACTTACAACAGTTCTTTTAGTAACTGTTCGAAGTTACATCACTGAAAAAAGTGACATGATCATTTTTCACACTTATGACTGTTGCAGCATCTCCATGGACACATGATTTACATTCAGATGCTTGACAACTGACTCACATTTCTGACGGTTGCAGTGTCCTGGAGTCATGTGATCCCCTTTTGTGACCTTCTGAGAAGCAAAGTCAATGGGGAAAGCAGGTTCACTTAACAACTGAGTTACTAACAATTGCAGTGATTCACTTAACAAATGTGGCCAAAAAAAGTAATAAAATGGGGCAAAACTCACTTAACAAATTTCTCAGCAACACAAATTTTGGGCTTAGTTATGGTTGTAAGTTGAGGACTGCCTGTATTTTTGACAATGCTTCAGCTCCAAACTATACAGTATAAATGCAAGCAATTATCGGGGGGCATGGTCAGCTCTACATCACTTGTGTTGGGGGCGCCTGTGGTGGCCTGAGCGCTCTGCCAGCAAAAAGGGGCTCCGAAGTTCCGTTTTCGGCTGCGATGGCCTCCTGCAACCCTCTGCTAGCGAAAATGGCCCACCTGAGCTCTGTTTCACTGCAGAGGCACTGTGAGCTAGTCCTTCACTGTTTCCAGGTCGGCTCCGCGGCCCAGATCTAAGCACCCCATGGGCCGGATTCGACCCACGGGCCTTGAGTTTGACACCCTTGGTGTACAGTATCTGTTCCTTTTGTGGTAATAAGAAGGAAATTTCTGTGTCTTGCAAATTCTCCATATATTGTATGTGTGCATTTAAAAAATAGCTTATATTCTCTTGGTAATTTTCAGATGATAAAAGAATTAGAATGCCAGTCCCTTTATTTTTTAACTAGTCAAACTGATTCAGAATATTACATTGGAACATGATTCCTTTGCAAATTATCTAAGAGGCACCTGGCCATAGCAACTGAAATACTGTCACACTGCTTTCAGTAACTGAGCATTGGCCAAATTGTATATTAAATAGGATTTGAAGTCATTATGACAATGGATATTCATTCAATCAATATGAATTTATTGCACAGCTTAATGGGCAAAAAACCCTCAAAATATTTTTCTACATAAAAAGCATTGCTTCTCCACTCCCCAAGCTTTAATATTGTTATTTTAAAAATTAGCATTTCATGCAGCAATCCAACTAACTTTGCAATTAGCATTTGTTTGCCATTTTGTGAAATTGTATTTATTGCTTCTATTTCTCATTAAAAGCTTACTGTTCTTTTCTGTTGATCATTTAACTGGAAGAATTGTCACATGGCTTTAAAAAAAAAACCAGGTAGCCTGTCCTTGAAGCAGGGATCTATCACTTTATGAATTTTCACATTCTTATTTCCCTGACTTTTTCTTTTAAATATAGTACTTTCAAGCTACAGTATTGCTTTCCCAATCCAGCATGCAACATCCTTTTATGGTAAATGTTATTTTATTACAGTATATTACTACAAAATTAACTTTTATGCATGCTGAATAAATGTCTGAATTGATTCTTAAACGAAGAAATCATTTATAGACGGCTGTTTTTTTTTTTTTTAAATCTGAGTCAGGGTTGTCAAACTCATGTCATCATGGCGTGATGACACGTGATGTATCAAGACTTTTTCCCCCTTTGCTAAATCGGTTGTGGGCATGGGCAGTGCATGATGCATCTGGCCCATGGGCCAGGAGTTTGACAGCCCTGATCTGAGTCATTCTATGATACTGAGCATGTTGGCCCAGAGCAAAGGTCTATCCACACCATCATCCTGTTTCTGCCAAAGCAGCAAAGCAATTGTATTCATTGTCCATATGGGATTGGCAAATAACGTCTTCTACAAATATCACAACACAAGTGCAGGTTCTGTTATTATGATAAATACTACAGAGCTACTGACGAAGCTTTGGATGATTTAGTCATTTCAATACATCAATTTTATATATTGCTAATTCCATAGATAATAAAACTTCAGAAATGTCCTTCCTTAGCTGTTCCTTACTTTCCAGTAGTACTGCTCATGCCTACGCTTTTCCCAAAGTTTCTCCTCAGCATTTTGTTTCTCAACAGAATGCTTTGCATTCAGCTTCTTCAACCAGTCTGCAACCTGCTTCCCAAGAGCCATTACTTGGTTTCCTTCATAGCCTGGCATTGTCTGTCCTGCCTGCCAAGTATCCTACTTCTTTCCAGCTCTTACTGCCAGAAACATACAGCTGTTCCTCTCTTCAAGTCTTGAGTCATGTATTTCAGTGCTTTCCTAATGTTATTTTGTTTTCTCTTGTTTTCTGTTTCATTTTATTGTTTCATTTTTTTCTTCAAGTATCTGTCTCCTACCTACCTAGTATTATTGTAAATATTTGAAAGAAAGGTGATCCTGAATTTAAGACCCTCCATACCAAAAGAATAGATAGAGAAAAGTCTTGAATAGTATACAGATACAGATTCTTCTATTTCTTAACTCCAGTTAAAAACCAAGCATTTATACAGTGTATTTGTAGTTTGTATGTGTGTGTGTGTGTGTGTGTGTGTGTGTGTGCAATGCCCTCCCCTATCCATAAATAAATATAATTTCTAGAAGCCACACTCCAAAAACACTCAGGAGAAAAAACAAATAAATCAGTATGTGCTATTTTATTTTCAATCTTTCATTTGGTTTCAAAATTTAGAAATGTTTCAAAATTTTGAAAAGAGTAAAATAACTCAAATGCTTTTTTTAAAACGTAGAATAATAAATGCAATAAAACAAGGTGCACATATTTTTTCTTATTTCAGAATTTTTAATATTAATTTGTAATCTGAATATTTTGAGTATCTGTACTCTGTCCTGTATGTAAAAAGAGGAAAGAAAAGAATTATCTTTTAAATAAAATGCAAAATACATTTCTGCCCTTGAAGAAGCTGCCATTTTCACCAGCAAAGGAAAAAGGATTTAATGCCTAATTTGCTTATGGACTTCTCTTTTGCTGATTTTTTTATATAGAGTGGTTCTACAGTACTCTTGACTAGGCACTGAATGTTTTTAAAATACCAGAGAATAAACTTAGCTGGGTAAAGGTGTAAACATGGCTATTAAATATATATTTCAATGTTTTCTAATTTTGCTGGTTTTTTAAAAAACAAGCTAGAAAAAATATGTTTACAAAATTTTGTATCTGTGGCTGGGTTGGAAGTAATATTTATATTAATCAACAATTAGAATTGTCTATAAAATAAGGCACATCATTTATATAATTGATTTTCTATCTACATATATCAACTATTGTCCCATCCACAAACCAGTCTCATGCTACATATATATAATATACATGGTACTTCTTTCATTCCAGCAGAAATGACACTAGTGAATGAAGGAAAAACAGGATGGAAATAGGGTAAAAGAAAATTTGTAAAGGGAAGAGAATGGGAAAAACAAATCTGGATGGCATTTGGGGTAAGGAAAAAATATAACCAAATTGGGAATGAAATGAAAGAGAAATCCTGTTTAATTTAATCCTGTAAAAAAGGATTAAATTCATCAAACAAAAAGCAATTAGTCTCCCATCTTCATAGACATGGTAGATTTTCAGCTATGACTTTGCTGTAATTTGACTCTTCTATCAAATCCTTGTACAGCTTTTGTTCTCATCAGTGCATATAAAAGAAATCTTTCCTTTATTCACAGTTAATTTACCGGGTGGGAAGGAGGGGAAAACTTTCCTTCCTGTACACAAATATAATAACTTCCTGTTTCCAGCCCTTCGCTGGCAATCATTTTAGCAAATTACTGATGACCAATCTACCAAAGGGACATAATTTCAATGAACTTCAACTTACAATTTCTAAATGAAAAATTAGATAAAAGGTTTGATGAATTAATAGCAATCTAAAATCCATCTAAAGAAGACATCCAGACACAGGTAACAGCAGTTAAATCAGACACACAACCAGTTGGGCCAAAAACTAATTTAACAGATTTGAGAGAGAAGCAGGTTTGTTTGATAATTGGAGGCTTGCTAGAGGAAGTTGAAGGGAGCATTAAAGATTCAATTATAACATATGGATGGATGAGTGATGAACTGGACTTTCTTAGGAAAGCGGATGGAGTTTGCAGAATATACTTACTATATGTAACCAAAAGACAATTGTTAAGAGATATTGAGTTCCTAATTTGTAGGACGATCTATTGAACAAGTGCTGCGGATATATTCTCAATCAGTCTTGTAGACTTGTAATTTTGAGGAGTGAGATGCAGTTGTTTGGAAAGATCATAGTTATAATTTTAAAGAAAAATACATATGGTCAATGGAAGAAGTTATTTTTACTGTTAAGTATCAATCAATGGTATTTAACTCTAGACTGATCAGAGATATTGGTTGTAGTAGGTTTATGGGAGATTAGAAGCCATTTGTGGACTTTCTGTGAGTAAAATAGAATAGATCATTAACAGAGGGCTCTGAAGTTTAGCATTGTTGGGATTACTGGTTCCTTTTTTTGCAGTAACTAAAATGATAGGTCAAATTGGTTGATCGATAATAGATTTTCATATTTGTAGTATTTTTAATTTTATATAGGAATATAGCAAATTTAAATGTAGAAATGTAGAAATTGTGGACCTGTTTGGAAGAGATAAAAGAATTGTTGAAATATATTTATCAGTATTCAACCCACGGGGGACATTTTATTTGTATGTTTGATATTTTGTTTTATACATTTTTTTGTCTTCGGTGTTTTTTTATTTTTTATTTTTTGTATTTTAACTTTGGAAATAAATTAAAAATTTTTTTATGGCAGATAACCAAGTATCCTGGCTGATAAAAACCTGCTTTAAAAGCTGTGGAAGGGGACCATATCAGAGTTGTGCATTGTATTGTTTCTCTTCCACTGGTTTCTCCTGACAGTATCTTTGCCTAAGATGAGCTAAAAATATAGTTAGCCAGCTCTTTTGGTGGATAGAGTTACAAAAGAGAGACCTCTGAAATATTCTGACAAGTGTTGCCAGAATAAGGAGTTTGTGGTTGTTTATATTTCAACAGCTATAATAACTGCATATTAAGTGTTTAAAAGTTAGTATAGAATCTACTGGGGGGGGAGTGCTCATTTTACTGTAATGCATTTATAAGAGGAATATAATAGCACCTTTTCAGAGTAACAAATTTTATTAAATGGCTTTTGTGAACTGAAGCTGACTTCATCAGATGCGTGGACACTTGGTAGATGATTTTTATGGTTTATGTTTGCTTATTGTGGATGTATTCTGTTATTGTTATTTGTATATATTACAGAATTTTGACCTGAAGTGACTGAATTTTGTATTTTATTAAATAATTAAATATCATTCATAGATTGAACTATGCTAATACAGAGTTTAACTTCACCAATAGAAGAGATAGGATCACAGTTACTTAAGAGTTGTATTGTATTACAGCATACGTACCTTTTTGTGAGATAACAATATAGCTTGGATCTGAAAAGTATTTGGCAGGAATGGAGTGAGATAACCTTCTAGAAAGCCCACAAATATTGTCTTGAGTTCCAGAGTGGAAGCAAACTATAAAGTATTATATTAAGTAACTACATATCTAATCGCTGGGTCTCCAGGCACTGAGGTGTTATCTATTAAAAGCAACTTAAGTTAGTAACAATTCATAAAACTTAGTTCCATAGTAGACCAAATTGATACAATGCCTTGTAAAAACCGGAGAATATGGATACACGATACCACTTAGCAAGGAATATTGAGATTGTAGTGTCATTTCTTTCTTTTGAGAAAGTTTATGATTTTGTTTTAATGAAGGAACAATGATTGTTTATTTATTTAAAAGAGAAGTTATTGTGTAAAACTTTTAATATCACCGAGTACATTTATTCGTAACTATTTGTCTGTGTGGCTTATGCGGGGATTACTGGGCCAAGGGATTACTACTTTGACATAATGAAAGGGCTTAATAGTTCCAGTGGCCCTGAAAACAATAATATCAGGTGATATTATCCTGCCAAGGATATTTTTATTGTTTGATTAAAAGGAAAGGGATGAAAGTAATAGTACTCCACTATTGTTGAAAGAAGCCAATTTACCCAGAAGAAAGCCTTCAACTTCAAATTTGGAATAAGGAAATTATTAGGAACGCCATGTTGGCACGTCCTAGGTGAAGGCAGCTCTGACTTCACCCAATTTGCACCTTGCCTCTGATCCTACTTCTCCCTCTTCCAGTATGTGTTCCATCACATTCCCCAATGAAGCAATTTCACAGGTTGCAAAAGTCACTCCCTCTACAACAAGTGTCTTGTTTTGACTGAGGTGTGAATTCCTTGGAGAGCTACAAAGCGCAATTCCCCTCCCTGCTTATGGCAACTTAGGAGCAGGTCAGGAAAGCTTCACGAGTTGACATTCGGCTTCCCTCACTTCCTGAAGGCAACCATCAGGTTGTTTTTTCTCTCATCCTCACTGTCATAGTGTTCCAGTGATTGGCTGTCGTCAGTTGGAGTTCTCCCCTTCACCTGAGTATGGAGGGACCTCTACAGCCTGGAGGGCCTTTCGGGACTTGTTGGTGGCACGCCTGGGCCCTTGCTCCAGTTGTGCCCTGGGTGGCTTCTCTGGCTTGGGTTTTGGAGCTGGAGTAGTGCAAGCCGGTGCAAGGTGGCCTATTCTTCCACATCTATAGCATTTCAACTGGTCTTGGGGGAGGGTTGGTCTTGGGGCCGGCTGGGTTGCTGCGGCATCTCATCGGCCAGGTGGTCTCTGATCTGGTTGTCCTGTTTGGGACCCAGTTGCTTTTGCATGTCTTTGGTGCGCAAACTGCAGCCAATCTTCATGGCTATTCAAAACCAGTCAGAGAGTCAGTTGGGAATGTCCTGATAGATGGTGTCTTGGGTAATTTGTTTGCCTAGGCTTTCTCTGAAAAAATGGGCTAGTAGATTCTCCAGCCAGAGCGGTAACTTTCTCTTCTGAACTCATGGATGTATTCTTTAATGGGCCACCCTCTATGCTTTAAATTCAAAACTCATCCTTTGCATGTTGATCCTCCTCCACCTCCTCAAATCTGCACACATTGGTGCGCAAACCACAGTCAACCTTTATGGTTACTCAAAACAAGTCAGAGTGTCGGTTGGGAATGTCCTGATAGATGGTGCCTTGGCTAATTTGCTTGTCTAGGCTTTCTCTGAAAAAAATGGACTAGTAGCTTCTCTGGCTAGGGCGGTAGCTTTCTCTTCGGAACAGATAGATGTATTCTTTAATGGGCCTCCCTCTCTGCTTTAAATCCCAAACTCATCCTCTGCATATTGATCCACCTCCATCTCCTCAAATCTGGTTTCCAGCTCTTGCAGGAATTCGTTGACATCCTGCAGCTGGGGGGCTCTCATCCTATGGAGTGCTGCTAACCATTCCTTTGCTTCTCCCTCTAATCCCATGGCGATGGTGTTCACCATGCTCTATGAGATGGGTAGAGGTGTCCATAGCAATCTAAATGGGCTCCCATGGAGTCAAAGAATAGAGTAAACTGATCTGGGTCCCCATCAAACTTCCCTCTGAATCTGGGCAGCTCGTTCAACACTGCCAGCGTACACAGAGTACAGGGGGAGGTTCAAAAATTATCCTCATGGTGCCTAGAAAATAACCTGCACCTAAACATCAGCAAGACAAACGAGATGGTGTTAGACTTCCAGAAGAAGATAAAGGAACCCGCCCCACTTTACATTGAGGGGAGTTGTGTGGAGAGTTTCCTCCTTTAAATTCCTGGGAGTCTACCTCAGTGAAGATCTTACCTGGAAAATCAACACAACCCGGAATGGAAAATAACTTCCTGTCAATGTAGTATGATAGACTTGTGGGGCTGGCACGTTGTGCAACAAGGTCATATAGTGTAATAAGATTGGGACTGGATTGGGACAGTCCTCACTATGAGTTGTGTTGGGGGTGGGGGTGCATGAAGGGAGGCTCAGCCAATCTCATTGTACATATGTTGTACACTGACAATAAAGGTGGTGGCAATAATAATAATAATAATAATAATAATAATATAATGCCACTGTCCTATTGGGCCCCATCTGCCGGCGCTTGGTGTGCTTGGTGGTCTACATCAGCTCTATCTTGTGGAGATGGGTCCGGGCCTCCCCCTTCAATGGGTAACTTGTGGTATGGGGAAGCCACTGGCAGCAGCCTCGGACTGAGTTTTCTTCTGGCGGGTGGAGAGGGAGGGCTGCATTGTCTGCCTGCCCATTTGAGGGTGGGTAGGTGTGCGTGGACACCCCAGTCTTGCTCTGTGGTCAGCTCCAGTTGAAACTTAGGGATGGCTAATTGGAGCTTAGCGGGTTGGATTTGGCTTCTACTCCTGTCCAGGAGTTTGATTGCAGCCCCCATCTCTTTCCCCCTTTCTTTTGGGTGGCATGACTGCCCCTCATCTTGAAGGATAGTGCAGTCGAATTCCTACCTCAATTGCTCCAAGGATTCATCTAGGGTCCCAAGTAAGGATTTTGGGGTTCTGACCTATTCCCACTCCTTCACCCACTCCAGTCTTCCTAGTTCGCTTATGGGCTGCTCCAAATGACGGGAGCTAGCATAGGGGAATTTGGCCTCGGCTGCTTTGGGGATTTTTTTCCACCAATACTCATCCCTTTCTGCTTCAGTCGCTGAGGCAGGCATCCCGGATGTCTCAGTTTCCAAGGTCAGAGACAGCTGCACTTGGGTTCTGACTGGGCTGCTGGTTCCTGGAATCCCTGGATGGGAGTAGGATTTGCCTCCTTCTGGGTTGCCAGGAGCAGGCTTTCTTAGGAGATTCTGCCATGGTGGCCTGAGTTTCTCTCCACACACCCCAGGTATTGGAGAGCAAGTGAAGAGTCCAGGGTTCAGGAATCCCAGTTGTTTTTGGTTAGTTTTGGGAGACCTGGCTTGATATCAGTGTTCCGACCAATGCCCTAATAAAATTAAGAGTCTCAAGACATTCTGCAAGAAAAATCCAGTTGTTTATTAGAAGCACCATGTTGACACGACCTAGGTGAAGCCAGCTCTGACCACACCCTGTTCAGTCTCAACCTTGAGCCTGCTGAAATTCAAATTGTCAAATTGTAGACAGCCGACAGTCAGCGGAAATAGCCTGCAGATACCCAGTTTTATAGCTCCACTCCAGATTGAATGGGGGTATCCCTGATGTCTTGAGCTATTAGGATCTGGATGGAGAGGTCAGACTGTAGTGGGAAAAAAGAATAACCTTGAGAAATAGGAGAAAGACAAAAGAAATCTGAGTCCAGGGCAGAAATGTAATTTGGGAAAGCACTTCAGACAGGAGTCTCCCTAGCTCTCATGAAGATAAAGGGAGGGAGGAGGAAGGCATATTCAGACTTGCAAGTTTGTTAGTGTAGCCTTATAATAAAAATAGTATTACCATTCATAACTTAGGTTTTCTAATCTGCTCTACCTTGAAGGCCAGACTTGAATCTTGTAAGTCTGAATACACACGTCATGTAATGCTACACATTGACCAGGCCCATTTTGCTTGTACGCAGCCTAAAGTACGTGAGTTATTTAGTTAGTTTAATTAATGACTGGCACAAATTTTATGTTTTACCTAGTCTTTTATCTACATGCAGTTATTTCACTGTTTAGGTGTTTGGATCAGATCTACCAGGTAATGTTCCCGGGAGGGGGAGGGGGAGGGGGAGGGAGGGAGAGAGAGGGAGGGAGGGAGGGAGGGAGGGAGGGAGGGAGGGAGAGAGAGAGAGAGAGAGAGAGAGAGAGAGAGAGAGAGAGAGAGAGAGAAGAACAAGTGATATAGAGAAAAAAGAGGAGCACAGAACTGGGGAAAGAACTTTCTCTTGTATAATCCCGCATTTGTGACCTCTCAACTGGGCTAGGTTTGGATGTGAATTTAGTGTGGTTTTTTTTTTTTTGACAAAAGGACCTGTGTTCAGAAGTGGCCTAACAGAGATAAGAAATATAGAAAAGGGTTTTAAGGAACTTTGCCCTGAGCGAGGCTCTTCTTGTCTGTGACCTGTGAGCTGGATAATTTCTGAACAGGCACTCTAACACTCTTTTCAGGAACACTGAATCCATGTCCCAAAATAGCACAGCTGATAGTAATGCAGGCAAAGAAGAGAAAAATGGAGGTGAAGTGGGCAGAATAAGAGACAAAAAGTAATGACGGAGCAAGAGGTTCAACAAAAGAGATACAGGTGGTCCTCAACCTATGACCACAATTGAGCTCAAAATTTATGTTAATTGATTTTTGCCCCATTTTATGACCTGTCTTGCCTCAATTTTTAAGTGAATCACCACAATTGATAAGTTAGTACCGTGTTTCCCCGAAAATAAGACCTACCCCGAAAGTAAGACCTAGCACTATTTTCTAAACCTGCCCTAATATAAGACCTACCCTGAAAATAAGACCTAGTGTAAATCTCCAGTTCCAGGAAGACTTTTCAGGGAGCAACCGTGCACCCGCGAAACACCCCCCCCACACACACTCACACCCACTATTTGGCACCATAAATATATAAGACCTACCCCGAAAATAAGACCTAGTGTATTTTTGGGAGCCAAAAAAAATATAAGACAGTGTCTTATTTTTGGGGAAACACGGTAAGTTGGTTATTAAATGAATCTGGTTTCCCCATTGACTTTGTTGGTCAGAAGGTTGCAAAAGGGGATCACGCTACCTTGGGACACCGCAACGGTCATAAATATGAACCAATTGCCAAGCATCTGAATTTTGATCACATTACCCTAGGGATGCTACAATGATTGTGTCAAAAATGGCCATAAATCGATTTTTTCAGTGCTGTTGTAACTTTGACTGGTCATTAAACAAACTGTTGCAAGTCGAGGACTATCTGTACAACACAAGACAGCAAGGGAATGTGTGACAGCCAGAATAACTTCAAACTGAAACAGATCAAGAAATCTTTAAACTGCCTCCACAGTCAGCTGGGAATGACATGAACATAGTAAGGACATGCCATATAAAAATACCAGCTCCAAACAAACCACCCACCGGTTATCTATTCTACACCTAAATTTAGGAGTTCACATGCTGGGTAAGTTATGAAGAGTGATGGCTCCTTCCATTCAGATGAGCTACTCCATTTTCTAATAGGTATAGTAATGGAAAATGGAAAAGGAACTGTTCCACACACTAAAATGCCTGACAATATTAAAACATGTAGTTATAGTGGGGAAAGTATTAGTTAGATTTATGATGCCAGCATTCTCTGATTATATTGGGATATGGAGGATGCAATATTTCGTCTAGAGAAGAAAGCAATTTTTCCTTCTCATTAAGGCAAGGCCTTTCCTAATGCTATTGCAGCTGTTTTGTTGAGTCAGAGTCATGGCTTCCTGCCCAAAATCTGAGTAAGGCAATATAGTCTGTGACATGCATTTATTATTTCTTTTTGCAATATAAGGGCAGAAATGTAGCTTTGCTCGGTAGGGCTAATATATTAGAGCACTGGTATGGGTTGGTAAGACTACATGTATACTGTTTCAATAATTGAAAAAGTCTGTACAGAATTTTGCACAGTGCAAGTGCCACTGATGAAAATGAAACTGATATGAAAATATTTTTAGGATTGCAGCATTTCTAATCTAAGCAGCAGCCATTATTCTGAAACACTTGTTGCAAGTTACTTCATCTTTTCACATGGGCAGCTATGCTGCCAGGCCGTAACTGTAATGTAAACTATTTGCAGGTTCCAATCTGGGTCGGTCACCAAAACCAGAGGTTTAGTCTTCTGAGCTATTTTAAACTATTTTTTAAAAGCCAGTAGTAAGGAGGCAGACTCCTTTGTTTTTCCAGGCCTGTAGGCCTCTTAAGAAAGGTAAGAGACAAATGTCTATGGACATCCTCAATCATCCAGGTTGTCCCAAAGGTGCTTTTCAAAAGGCATCTGAACTTTCTTGTTTTCATTGAAAACGTTTCGCTTCTCAACCAAGAAGTTTCTTCAGTTCTAACTGAACTGAAGAAGCTTCTTGGAAGAGAAGAGAAACGTTTTTAAAACAAAAACAAAAACCGAAAAAAGTTCAATTGCGTCTTCCAAAAGGGATAACCGACAAATGTGCACTCAGGGTAGAGAAACCCACCTTGAATTTCAGAAACATCTCACTTAAGGGAAGGCAAGATTTCAGAATGAGGACGATTTCCAACTCGCCGCCCAGCAGGCGGAGCGAAGGTCCTAACTGATATACTGCTGAATAATGACGGCGGGTAAGAGTGACTCAAACGAGGAGCTCCCGCCCCGGCTATCCAAACGCGCTGGAGGCGCCCAGAAGTTTCCAGCCAGGCAGCTGCCCCGCGTCTCTCCTCCTCCGTCTCCTACTCCTCCACCTTCCCCTCCTCTTTGGCGCGGAGCTGCTATTTCCAGATACTTCCACCCCCTTCTATGTCTCCTCCCTCTGGATAAAGGTGCCCGGCCGGCAAGAGCTGCCTCGCTTAACTCCAGCGGATGACCTAAGCGGCGGCTGCAATTTCTTCCCGTGTTGCCTTCTTCATCCGAGCATTTTTGCGCTTCGCCCCCCTGTCTCTTGCGCGCAGCAATGAGCGCAGCTGCTCAGTCTCCCACGCGGATGCAGGTGGAGGCCGGAGGCGGCGAACGGGAGCCTTTGCCTCCGGGCTGGGAGGTGAAGATAGACCCTCAGACCGGCTGGCCTTTCTTTGTGGATCATAACAGCCGCACCACCACCTGGAACGACCCGCGCCTCCAGGAGGATCGCCTGAAGGTACCGCCACGGGTTACGTGGATTTTCCTTGGCGTGGGAAAACCGGCGTTAGTTGGGACCGTAGAGTGAAGGGGGTTGACTGGGGACGTGGAGCCATCGCTCTTAGGCTTCTGTCCTGCCGTCTCGTTAAGGGACGGAGCCAAGGTAGAGGTTGGGTAATTTGGGCTTCTGTCCTTCCCGTGACTGAGAATCTCTATAGACGTCCTTCCCATGACTTTTAAATAGTTTGTCCCGCTTGCTGCGCTCCATAGCTCGCGTGTATGTTGGGGACAAGAGGGAAGATTTCACAGGACACTAGTTTCTGGTGGGAAGTGGAAGGGACGCGCGTTTCCTACAACGTAGTTTTGGGGAGGTCAAGTGCCAAGTCTTCTTTCGGACGCCCAGCGCTGGGTCTAAAGGACAACGCGCACTGTTTCCACTCTCTAGACAAGGGTGGGTGTACGTGAGGAGACGTTCCGCTCGTCAAGCGGCCGGGGGGTGGGGGAACGGCCCGTGTCGGGCGCCAGAGTTTTTCTCAGTATATGGCATTGTTGCGGTGACTCCACAGATAAAGTTGAAAGGCCTTCAGTGGAGGGCAGAAGAAACGGGGGAGGTGGGAACGGTGGGTGGGCTCTGCTCTGCCTGCACCTCCCGGCTGGCGCCGTTTGAAGGACAGGAGCCGAACACTTCCCTGGGGCGCTGGGTGCAATAAGATGCAGTGGGGCAGTGCCAGGAAAAGTCTGTCCTCGTTGCCTTTCCAACCCCACCCCCTCTCCCGTCCGGACTACATGGCTATGCAGTGAGGCTAAGAGCTGGCTTTTGTCTCTGACGCACTGCAGTCGTTTCCCTCCCGTTTTTGTGCGTTAAATCATTTGATACTTCGCCGTTGCGACGTTTATTTAAAGTTGGCGATGTCCGCCTCGATTTGTAAAGAGGCGATTGTAATTAGCTTGGCTGTACTACAAAGAGGAAGAAAGTTGGTTCCCCCTTCCCCCAACAGTACGGTTTTCATAGACTTGTCTTGGTATATAATGAGGGCTCGGTTTAGGTTGCTATCCTTAATGTACATTTTTATAGATATCGGGTTTTTAAGTGGTTTTTATAATATGGATTCTAAGACATCCTGGGGAAAGTTTCCTTACTTACAGAGATTCCTTTTCTAATTTCAAAAATAATTTAAATACTTCATGAGATTTCACCCTTCTTTAAAATTCTTATTTTTTCTGTTATTGTTTTTTGGAACATAAATTGCTTACTTTAGTTCCATTTCTGCCACACTGCTTATTGGTTATATAACAATCCAATGATTAAATGAAGGAGAAAATCAACAACCTAATGCAAAATAATGATTAGATTTTAAAATAATTGCTTGTGTTCATTTTAGAGCACTGATGGCGAACCTATGATATGTGTGTGTCTAAGATGACACACCACGCCATTTTGGGTGACACACCATCCATCCACCAACCCTCAAGTATGACTGTCAAAAACACAACTGCAAAAATGTGTTTGCTCTACTTGTATTTCATTTTTGTAATTATTGGATTTTTTTTGTATAATACACAGCACAACATGATTGGACTATTTATGTTTTTAAAAATTGTTTCTACTCATTTGGGGCAGGGTGCTGTGACATGCCAGAGAATGAAGCTAGGCATTTTCTGAATTTTTGACATGCCGAGGCCAAAAGGTTTTCCATCACTGCTTTAGAGGTAGCATATTTTGTACAGCTCATTTATAGCCCTTTTGGAGTAATATATTCCTAATATATTTTGCTATTCTGCAGAATCTGTAAAATCTTGATAGGCTTTCCTATCCCAAAATATTTTGCTGAAAATATGGCATTTTTGCTAATCCATATCAACTAGTTTATTTGGAAGTTTCTTCCTTACTCCCTCATCAGCATGCCTTGTAACTGCATTTTTCTTCCAGGTCCTCATGATAGCTCAGGTGACTTAAGGGTATGTTTGAGCTGTTCTAGTTGTAAAATTTTCCCTTTTTTTCCAATACAATTTTGGCTGTGTATATGGTCTGACAATCTATAAAGTGATAATGGTTGCTGAAATAGTTAGGAGTTGGAATCTACCCAAGTCATCCCTGTAGACTGCAGGTGGCTGTTCTTTTAAACCCTGGGATCTGCTCTTCATGGCCATTTGTCTTGGAATGCTAGAGGGACCCAGATCCTTGATTTCCAGGAGGTATCTACTTGCAAAATTCCTAACTGGAGCTTGTACCTGGAACTTTATCAGGTTTTTGGGTAAACTTTATAAACATAGGTGTTATGCTATTCTGAGAAATTGATGGGCCTTTTTAAAAAAAGCAAGGGTTTAGTGCTGTTTGTAATTTAAACTTACTTCTGCCAGTTGGATACACTAGTTCTGTCTCCTGTCATCATAGGTTTTGGGCTCCTTCAAAAAAAAATTGGCCACATGTGTGTGTGCGAGAGAGAGGGAGAGAAGGAGAAAGAGAGATTACTGCTTCTTTCTGCTTTTGGTATCATTACACGTATTCTGTGGCTTTGTACTTGATATTCTAGGTGCTGCCACAAGATTAGAACTAGTTTCCTTGGTCACATTCTTTAAGCACTGACATTCCATTATTATTTCTCTCTTTACCTCACACTACTTCTCTATGTCATCTCTCAGGGCATTTGCGGGCATGGGTTTAGTGCTCTGTCAGAAGCTGTGCACCGTGTTTAGAAATAACAATAGAAGACAGGTCACATGAAACATAAGCACTGAAAGTGCTATCTTCCACTTCATCCCATGTACCCATTCACCCTGGTAATTTAACAGTGTGAAACCTGCCATTCTAAGCATCTATCTAGACTTGCCCCACCCCACAATAGGAAGAGTGATAGGTGGCTATTTTCTGCTGGTGAGTGGGGGAGAAATGAAATTTGGGGAATCTCATTCTTTGACTTGTCCTATCCTGGGTACAGAAGGATAACTTCTTTGTCTTCATATCTTCATAGGGACAGAATAGGAAGTAGCAATGGGGGAACACAATTTATGCAAACATATGTTTCTGCCAATTACCTATATATTAGGCAGGGGTCTCCAATCCCCACTGGTCTGTGCCCCACCACTGAAGCAAGCAAAGCCCCATCTGTCCATGTGCGGGATCAAGGTAGCATGAGAAACTATATCCTCCCGGTCCACAGAAAAACCGCCCTCTACAGAATCAGCCCCTGGTGCCCAAAAAGTTGGGGGGCTGCTGCATTAGGCATCTTTTTTCTATCTGATTTAGGGGACCTAAATGAAGTCCTGTAATAACAAAGAATTGTTTCAACAAATGTCAAGTAGTTTAGAATTCAGGACAAATAGCCCTCTTCAGCATCTTGCCTGAGGGAAACATCATCATCTCCCTAATGGTAGGGTTGGCCCTGGCAGATCCTCAAAATTTTAATTAAAGATACTTAAATGTCTTGCCTGAACTAAGCAGACAGCTAATAACTTTAGTTACAAAGAAAGTTCTGGAAAAGAGCTTCCTGTCTGAATATTAAATGTAGCACAGTGTTGCTAGTTGGAAAGATATAAAATATAATAGCAAAAAATAACCATTATTCTTTAAAATGATTTAGATGACTGTCACTTTCTAAATGGGCTCCTTGGTGCTCTCTAAGTTTGGTTGTTTTGCAGACCCAAACTAGGTAATATCATCAGTGCTAGTGAGAAGTGGGTTTGCTATCAGTTTATACCGTGTTTCCCCAAAAATAAGACCTACCCCGAAAGTAAGACCTAGCACTATTTTCTAAACATGCCCTAATATAAGACCTACCCCAAAAATAAGACCTAGTGTAAATCTCCAGTTCCAGGAAGACTTTCAGGGAGCAAGTGCACCAGAAACACCCCCTACACACTCACACCCACTATTTGGCACCATAAATATATAAGACCTACCGAAAATAAGACCTAGTGTGTTTTTGGGAGCCAAAAAATATATAAGACAGTGTCTTATTTTCGGGGAAACACGGTATTCTATCTAGTGGTTTGCCCCAAGTTGTCAGTGCTGGTGGGAGAAGTCTTAGAGGTTCTTTGGGCTGTTTGCTGTTGGCTTTTTGGCAGATCCTGGTTTGGGATATTGTTTTCTTGATTGTTGGTCTGATATTGAAGTTAATCTATGCTCATTTGGGTAAATAAATATTTTATTTTTGGGTAAATAAGTCTTTTTGTTCCCTTTTTGTCTTTTTGGCATAGTCTGTAGAAATTGTTTATGTCTATTGATGGCTCATTGGTTAGAGTGCCAGACATTTAGAAATTCCACAGCAATAAAAAGTTTGGATTTGGCTTGGTCTAGGATGGTCACAATTTCCCAATTGAAACTATGGTTAAGTCTGTGCATATATTATGAAATTAAAGAGTTTTCAACATGTCTTCTGACTGCTAGTTGGTGTTCATGGATGTGTTCTGCCAGTCTTCTGCCTGTTTGTCTTACGTAGTGTTTGTTGCAGTCATTACACTGTATGTTGTAGAAGATGCTGTTTTCTTCTGGGACGTCTGCGTTTTTTGGTTTACTTAAAATGAAGGGCTTTAGATGGGTTTTTGTGCCACACTGATTCCATATGGTTCTAGTAGTCTGCTGGTGGTTTTGGTAGAAAAACTTACTTGAAAAGTAAGAACAGCTTACATATTCCTGTCATTTGCATACATTAAAATTGTTGCTAAATTGCAGATTAACTATAGTTTAGGTGAAATAAATTTTAATTTATTTAAAACAAATGTTAAAATGTTAACATGAATAAAACATGATAAAAATTAGGCTTTTTCCTAATTTAAAAAAACTATAGATGTAATACTTTTATTAGGTTAACCAAAATGTTGATTTCAAGTTTTTAAATGTGTTTTAATTATTCCTCAGGCAAAAATGTTAAAGCCATGAAAAACGTTTGTGTGGAATTAACAGTTTATAGGAGCCATTCCTGCACCTGCTGCATTCTGGCATTAACTATTTTGCCTCAATCTTCTGTAAAAACTTGAAAACTAGCAACATTTTTGGCAGCATTACAAAGATTTTAATTCTGGGAAGTTGTGATTTTGACTTTTTTTTTTAGATTATCACAGCTATCATTGCTTATCATATAATCTAATTTAACTCAAATGGTCACCAATCAATTGCAACCAAGATATATGTAATGCTTTTATTTAGCAGTAGCCTCACATTGTTTATAAGTAAAATATGGACTGGTTCTAAAATATCAAAAGTGTCAAAAGCCGCACTTTGTAAAAGATCTCTTGCAGCCACATTCATAGAAAGATCCTCCAGTCCTTGAATTGAGCATGTAGGATAAATTGCTCTGACTGATGGCTGAATAGTTTTTTTTGGGGGGGCACTGTCTTTACACTCCTTAAATAAATAATTAAATGGTTTATTTTAGTCTAAAGACCCAAGAAACTGTTGATGCAAGACAAGTTAAGATACAATAGATTAGTAGTTTCTCCGGCTTTATTTATCCTCTCACTTAAAATCAGGAGCTAACATGAACATCAACTACTGTACAGAGTGCTCTGCTTAACATAGGAGGAATAGAAGAGAGGTAAATTAGTGCCAGGGATTGTTTAGTAACATATTGCAGACATAGTGGCATTCTGTTCCTATGACCAATCGGTTGGGCTGTTTCTGAACCCCATCTTGTATTGACTTGTATTTGATAAATTGTTAGAAGAATATGGGATAAAGTGGCATTGAGTTTACCCAGCACATCAGTAGAAAATGCTGTGCAACCTCTGTGTTCAATAATTGTGTTCCCTCCTTCTGCCTATCACTTTGTATAGTTTCTTGTTTAGATTAAGCATGTCTGAATGTTTGTCTACGAATTTAAGTTACATAAAGATTTGTAAATGTTAGAAAAAGAGGAGTGTATACATCTCTTATAATACAAGAATTCAGATAAATTCAACTTACTATATTAGATGAAATAGTAAGTTTGTTTTTATTCTTGTCTTCTTTTAAATACGAATCTAGATCTTCTAAAGAAAAGCCTTTCAGCATATTGCATTCTGTTGGAAATTATTCAGATAATTGTTTCTTCACAACTCTTTATGGTGAGACTTAAAACATGCCAGTGTCTGCCCTTCTTTATTCCAATTATATTATGTAGTCTTGTTTTAGATAATAACTATTTCTCTGCTACTTCAGTTTTATGTGTTGTTATCCTTGCAGTAAGAGGTTTAAATTTGATTAAAGGGTTCAGTACTTGGTAAATCTACACCTGTTCTGGGGTAAAATTTTGTAAATCTGTTCCACAAGAAACTCTTGATTTTCAACAACTTTTGCTTTCTTATAACATGAGGCAGTCTCCATAAACTATTCAAGTCTAAATGCTTTCCTCATTGTTGTGTTTTAAGAATTGTCTTTTCCACATCCTAAGCCAACTATGGACACCATTATTGTGGCACACATTTGTTTCAGCCATCACTTTGGGCCTGAGTCTACACTTTAAACTTTAGACATCAGCATAATATAGCGTAGGTGTTAGAATGTTAGACAGGGGTGGGATGCTACCAGTTCTGCCCGGCTCTATAGAACTGGTAGCTCTGAAGAGCAGCAGACAGAACCAGTTCTATGTCTGCTGCTGTTTGGCCCACCTGCCCGCCCAGGCTCTTACCTGACCTTTATTTCCTGCTTTTTCAACCTCAGCTGCTTTGCGCGGCACAGCTGAGGTTGAAAAAGCAGTAAAAAAGGCGTTTTTCAAATGCTGCGCACCTGCATGCAATGCTTATCAGCTGTCCAGGCGGCATAGCTTTAGGTGTATAACACACACGTACAGCACACATCTGGCATGCGCATGCAAAACGTAATCACTGAACCGGTAATAACACCAGTTGAATCCTTCCCCTGATGTTAGATTTTGAGAGATCGAGATCACAGAATGGAAGCTTACCGTACTGAGTGGCTTTGAGCCAGTTATTCTTTCTCTGTCCAACCTGTCTCACATATGATTGTTAATAGAGATAAAATTGGACTATTATATATTTGGAAGAAAAATGGAACATAAATCAATAAAGACTCTTGAGATGTTTTGAGCTACAGGTAGTCCTCAACTTGCAACCACATTTATGTCCCAAATTTCTGTTGCTAAACAAGGCAGTTGTTAAATGAGTTTCCTTCATTTTACAACCTTTTTTTTTACCACAGCTGCTAAGTGAATCGTGTGGTTGTTAAGCAAATCTGGCTTCCTCATTGACTTTGCTTATTGGAGGCCGGCTTGTAATGGTAAATCGCATGACCCTGAGACAGTGCAACTCGTAAATAAATCCGAGTTGCCAAGACTGTGAAATTTGATCACATGACCATGGGGATGTTGCAATAATCATAAGTGTGAAAAATGGTCATAAGACATTTTTTCAGTGCTGTTGTAACTTCAAATGGTCACTAAATGAATGGTTGTAAGTCGAGGACTATCAGTAATTTATTTGCACCCTGGCATTATAAGATTATTAAGGCAGTCCTTGACTTACGATCACAATTGAGCCCCAAATTTGTGTTGCTAAGTGAGATATTTGTTAAGTGAGTTTTGCCCCATTTTATGACTTTTCTTGCCACAGATGTTAAGTGAATCACTGCCGTTGTTAAATTAATAACACAGTTGTGAAGTGAACCTGGCTTCCCCACTGTCTTTGTTTGTCAAGAAGGTCCCAAAAGGTGATCCCCTGACCCTGGGACACTGCAACGGTCATAAGTATGAGCCAGTTGCCAAGCATCTGAATTTTGATCACGTGACCATGGGGATGTTATAATGGTTTAAGTGTGAAAAACGGTCATAAGTCACTTTTTCAGTGATGTAAGGCTGTTTTCACAGCTCTACACGCCCCCATCACTGGTGCAAGGACTTCTTTCCTGCCCTGGTATGGCAAAGCCCGGGGTTTCAGGGTTGACAGTAACTTTGAACGTTCACTAAACAAACTGTTGAAGTCAAGAACTACCTGTATAGTGATTCATATAACATTAACATTTATATATAGACCCACTGTTTTGTTCTCAAGATGTACACACGATGCATCTTTATTTAACAAGCTTCATAAATAATGCACATGTGTGTATCTCTTCAACTGAAAAGTTCTTTGTGGTACTCTTTAATAGATTTTTTTAAAAAATGCCTTGCTTTTAAGTTTAATAAGATCAAAGCAATGATGCAAGTTCTCTTTATGTAGCTTTCATCACCTTCTGATGCAGTCTTTGAGTCCAGTTTCCATTTATAGGCATGGAGGGTGTATGGCTTCACATGCTTTAGAAAGTTCAGGGCCAGTGCTAGTAGGATCTTATCACCTTGCAGAGTTGAATTCTGTCTGGATTATTTAAGTGAAATTAATCAAAGGAAAGTGCCTAGTTTTTCAGAATTTCTAGCAGCTTCGTCCTGTCCTTGCCAGAATGCCCTTATTACCGGTGTTTAAAGAAAAAAAATCATTAATTCGTATGTTCAGTTGGATACAAAATTAATGGATTTAAATAAAAGGGATGCAGAAATGATTCCATAAAGATAATAGCATGAAATCAGATATTAGTAAATCAAATTAAGTTTCTTGAAGTGTTTCAAGAAAAACTGATGAATTCTTCTATCAGGATATTCAAGCATTTAAACATGGCGAGACAGTGTAAATCAACAGCTTAGCCATATAAAACAAGTAACCAGAACTCAGAACTCAAAGTACAGAAAACAAAATTTAAACAAGCTGAATAGTTCCTACTAGGAGAGAAAAGCAGGTTACACCAGGTTACACCTGCTACTGGGTCAGCTGGGAGTTGCACTATCATTTCTTCCTCTCCTTCTGTTCTAGTTATCTGTTCCATTTGTTTATACAAACAAAACCCTAGCCAGGAAAATGGTTCATATTTAGTGTATGAGGCAATGGGATGAGACAAAAATGGGCCTAGATATTGTTGTAACATTGGGAAGGTTCAGCTCAGAAACCCTCAGCTTTTCAAGGTACTTATATGTTTGAATAATTGGTATTCTGTAATCTGCACTGTCAATATTCTCAGCTCTGCTTTACACACACATACACATATGGAGGGCTCAACTTACAACCACAACTGAGCTCAGACTTTCTGTTGCTAAGTAATGAGATCATAAAGCAGGATGCCATGTGACTGCATTGCTTAGTGATGGCAATCCTGGCACTCCTTGTTGTCCAGAGCCAGGGATTGTTAAGCAGGAAGCAGAGGGAGTCCCAGGTAAGAGCACAGAGATGCTGCAGTGGGGAATGGGGGAAGCCCATCGCCGACCACATGTGAGTTGGGGGTTGTTGCAGTGTGATGCAAGCTCATGGAGACCAGGGAAAGAGGGTGGGGGTGCAGGTGTGCGAGCACAGGAGTGCTGGGAAAAGCTATGTCTCAAGGGCTTCTTGATGGGTCGCAGCTCTGGAGCTGCAAGAGGCCCCTGAGGGGAAGCAGTACAGCAGAAAGCCGTAGCCATCCCTGGAAATGTTAGCTGCCCCAGCTTGGTCCAACAGCTTTACACTGTAGACCCTAGGAACTGCCATGCAAACTCACCATGCCAAAGAATGTATCAACAACGCAGCACAAATCTGCCATGCTCCGGGAAACATAAACAGCCATATGCAAAGCTGAAACATAAACTCCACTCAAATTCTCAGCCTGCTTTTCTTGCTTCTTCCCACATGAGGTATCTTTCTCTTGTTTTTACTGGTGCAGGCCTGTTCTTTTATGGTCCTGGCTTTTGAGCAAGCTTTTGAAACAGGCATCCTTCCAGACTCACAATGGATACAACCCAGTGTGCTCAGTTAGCCTTCATTCCATTGTATGCCTGCTATTACTAAGTGGCATTTTTACAAGGTCAGCTAATGCCCTAACAATCTTGGGTCCTCAATTTAGGAGGAAGGCTGGAGAACTTGAGCCTGGTGGGAAGATACAGTAATTGTAGACAGAATGGGGCATGCTGTTTGGAGAATGCTGTGTGAGATTTGGAGAACATGATGAGCGGCCTACAAAAGAAAGCTTGGTGCAGCCAGCAGCTTCCTCACCTAGGGTCAGGCCTAGGGGCATGCCTTGTCAGCAGGGGGATAAAGATGGCATAGGTCAGCTGAGTGCAGCATGGCCTGTGGAGTCCAGGGTAGCAGGAACAATTGGGTCTTTTACATTGTGGTGCTGGGCTGGCTGGCTGTGGTGTGGGACTTGAGGTGGCATTTCTCAGTGGCAGTGGTGGCCCTAGGGCAGTGGTTGAGCCTGCTGAAGGTCTCGGGCCTCTACTTCAGTGCCAGCCCTGCTGCTGTTGCTGAGCAGTGCCACCTACAAGCCAGGGTGACCAAAAGGACATAGATGTGGGGAAGATAAGTGTGTGTGTGTGTGTGTAAACGCCCCTGCAGTCATAAGTGTGGGTGTGTTGCCAAGTATCTGAATTTTGATCATGTGACAATAATGGCTATTAACTTCAGGGATCAGTTTAATTCAATGTTTTCAGCACCGTCATAAATTCAAGTGGTTGCAGATTTTTTATTTTCATATTTATTTACAACTTCTTCCTGTGAAATCACATGAAGGATTTTTCTTTCTCCCTTGTGTAATTTGTGCTGGAGGCACTTTGTTTATCTACAGTTCCAATGACTTCACAATAGCAACCCTATACTCTTTTTTTTAACAAGATAATTCTTGTAATTCTGCTCTAGCAAGTCTTCTAGCATATTCTGTTTATCTAACATGCATCTCTTCAGTTTATTCTTTTGTCACTAGGCCTCAGGCAGATAACTTTATTAAATGGGTAGGAATAATCTTAATCCTAACTCTTTATGTATAGATGCTGGAGGGGTGGGAGTCCTAGCAAATTCTTAAACAATCTTTCTTATATTTTGGGGAGTGGCTAAGAGCCAAACAGGATGAGGGCAAGGATACAAAGTAAACAAGACTTTGTCACACATGTGAGCACGCCTAGAATATTTGTCTATTTCCAATAACTTTGGTAATTTCTTTATTAAAATTCTTTGGATTTATATTTACAGCTATACTTAAGAATGACAAGAAAATGTACTACTGATTTTGAGAGCCAGAGGAATTCTGAAAATTGCCAAAAAGAGGATATTGTGACACACACACATAAACCTCAGGTTGCCTGTATTTGTGAGGCCCAAATATTAGCCCAAGATAATCACCGATAAGTAATATATTGGAATATAAGGATTTAAGGAACATAAGGAATATAAGAATACATTTAGAATCCAGAGAACCTTGGTTAATAAATTAGCTTACTGAGCCATTCTTGCTGTGTAAACAGACATAGGCAAGTAGTAAGCTGTGTAAGCCCTTCACTGCAAATAGTCATAGTTTACGTATGTAAAGTATGCCATATTATTCCAGGCTCCATTCATTCTCGCATCAGTTATAACATTTGTTTCATGAAAAGAAAAGCTGGAAGAAACAAGAAAATACAGTGTACAAGTCCCAGATCCTTGTGGCAAAATAAGACACACACCCTGCCCTGTCATTTGCCACTATTTTTCTGCTTCAGTGCAGACTGCTGTCTTGTGCTGCCAACTACTCTACGGAGTTACATATGGTAGCTTTGTACAGCAGCTGCCCTCCTGGCCCATAGTGATACTTGCTCATACACAGGCCGATGGGAGTTATATTCCAAAACATCTGGAAGGCAACAAATTGCAAAGAAATCAGAGTAACTCAATGGATTGAGGTGATGCTTATGGTTATCTAAAAAAAATTTCTGAGTTGGAATAGTCTGTAACAACTGTTAGATGTATAAATGTTTTGAGACATGCTGAGAAAGTGATACCTTATAAATGAGGTTATATTTATTTATAGTGTACAGCCACTTTGTGTTTAGTGGATGCCCTGTTTAGCAACCATCCAAATATATGAGGGTTAGTTTTTTAAAAAGAATTTTCTGCTCAGTGCACACAATTAGGCCCAAATTTCTATGCCTGACAAACAACACATACCAGAGTGATATCAGTGCCTGGTTTGCCGTTTGAGAGAACTTTATATAAATGAGATGGCAGCAAACAGCAATCTTTGTAGTGTTTCTCTTTCATGTGTTTGCTTAGTGACCATGAAGCTTTCAATTTAAGAAATGTGGGTTGCTAAATGAGTTTGTGGGTTGCTTAAATGAGTATATATACCATGTTTCCCAAAATAAGACCTACCCAGTAAGACCTAGCACTATTTTTAAACCTGCCTAATATAAGACCTACCCGAAAATAAGACCTAGTGTAAATCTCCAGTTCAGGAAGACTTTTCAGGGAGCAACTGCACCAAACACCCCTCCTACACACTCACTATTTGGCACCATAAATATATAGACTACCCGAAATAAGACCTAGTGTGTGTTTTGGGAGCCAAAAAATATGAGACAGTGTCTTATTTCGAGGAAACACGGTACTTTTCTGTTTTGTGTGTGTGTGCAGTGTCTCTCTCTCTCTCTCTTTCTCCCCCTCCCTCTCCCCCTCATATAAACTTCACTGTAGTAACAGAGGCATAAATAGAATCCCTGTTACATGCTTTTGAAAATCCAAATGGTTGTAAGAAAAAATTGTGAACTAAAGAATAACTAGGTTGATATTTTAAGGTGATATTAATATTTCCACTTTTAAGTTTATATTTGTGTGCAATATAACTTTAATGTGGGGTTGTTAGTCCCGTATATTACAATGTTCAGTTTTTGTTGGGAATATTTTTTTTCTCAGTGCATTGTTTCATAAAGTATGACAGCTAAAACATTTTGTACTTTACGAATGAAGGCAAATAACTGTGTCACAGGATAATGCTGCAGGATCCAATCTGGCTTGGTCACCAGACCAGAGACGCTTGGATTGGATGCTGCAAGCCTTTGCTACTTCTCCTCAAATCTAACAACACTTGTAATAATTGCTATAAATAATTACTATTGGATATCTAATCATGTTAGATTTTTCTATGAGGAATGCCTCCTAGAGTCATACATGATTGGATAGGAGAAACTTTTACCGTTACCTTTTTATCTTTCTTTTTTTTCTTATCATGTTTAATAATAAAATATCACTTCAACTAAGTGATACTTTACTTCCAATTTTAAATTTTGTAAAAATCAGAATTATGACTCTAAACCAACCAGAAAAATGTTTGATTTACTAAATAGAAGTCAAGTAAATATTTAAATTATTTCAATTCAAATTTTTCAGATAACCTAGACTGCTTATTATCTTTTCACATGCTGAAATGAGCTGTTAGATTAGGGTCATTGTGAGAAGAGGAAAATTGTGCTAAATGCTTGAGGTAGTAATTTATGGAAACTTTTTTTCTTAAATATTCAGCAGTATCAAAATGTGAAAATTCTATATAATAATAAAGCTTGACAGTATCAAATTATATAATGTGATGGCACAATTGTCAGTTTAAAAGGCAGGTTTGCTGCGTTTCCATATACTGTAAATTCATAGTAGTTGGTAGTTGATATTCTCAGGAAGATTTTGGATTGATATTGTTGCTATTAACGTGGGGATGGGGGATATGGATTTTTATTTTGAGGGGTTTTAATATTAAAAGCTGCCTGAAGTCCACCTGTGTGCTGGTTGGGCAGCCATATAAACGTGCTTATATGGTTTTTATTTTATTTATTTATTAAACTTTGCATTATTGAATGATATTTTGTGAGCAAGAGCAGTAGTTGCTATCTGATCTCACTGGAAGATTCATTTAGAATGTGATTCCCAAAATAGAATTACCACTGCAGGAAGAGCTTCATTAGAGGATTTAGGAGGGGAATCTCTTGCATAAAGTTTTGTTTCTATCCTGTTCACAGTCTAAATATCATATTACAAATATACTTAAGCTTGTAGCATTTATTTTCCATTCTTTCTGATTTCTTTTTTCTTTTGATCTACCCACCCTTCCTCCCAAACTTCACCCCACACTTTCACATTACTGCAGCTGATAAATCCTTACTTAAATGGATCCATCTGTTTCCTTTGCCAATGACATTCTTTAAATAGTGTTAAAAAGAACATTGTCCCCTGTTTGTGTCCTATTCATTCTGGTGTTTGAAATACTTTTATGCTGTTAATTTTATCATAAACTGTTATAGCCAATTTTCCTTTTTCAAATACGACAGATAAAAGATACACATTTTTTTTTTTTTTCCTGATGTTTGCAACTTTTTGTTAGTTTCTTTCCAGATCTTCCCATATCTATCTGAATGTATGAAAATATAATGGCACTAGAAATGAAATTTCAAAACAAACTGCAGAAGAGAGGATTAATAATTTTGTGTTCACTTACCTCTCGATTTCCCAAACATTCACATAAAAGAGTAAATGTTTGCTTCAACTATGGCTAATGTTTAGTGAAATGAACATGCAGAAATTATGACTATGTTTCATGTTGACTAGTCTTCCAGATTTGTTAGATTTGTTATTGTCTTCCATAATCCCTAGAAAACACAACTATTTTTACCTTCTGTTAAACACAACTTTATTGTCTTCCATGTTTTGTTGAATTTGTTACTGTCTTCCATAATCCTTAGCAAACACAACTGTTAGTCTTGATCTGAATTGCTTAGTTTTTTGTGAATACTCACTGATGAAAATCAGTTACAATTAATCCAGAAGAGTGTAATTTTACTGGTTTATTGAAAATGAGACTGCAACCTTTAATAATGGTGTAGTAGGAGGATACAAGTAGTCCTTGACTTACAACTATTCATTTAGTGATCGTTCAATGTTACAATTGCATTGAAAAAAGTGACTTATGATTGCTTTTCACACTTATGACCATTGCACCACCCTCATGATCATATGATCAAAATTCAGATGTTTGGCAGCTGACTCATATTTATGACAGTTGCAGTATTCTGAGGTCATGTGATCACCTTTTGCAATTTTCTGATGAACAAAGTCACTGGGGAATCCAGGTTCACTTAACAACTATGTTATTAACTTAACAACTCTGGCAAGAAAGGTTGTAAAATGGGGCAAAACTCACTCAATGAATGTTTAATTTAAGCAACAGAAATGTTGGGCTCAATTGCAGTTGTAAGTTGACGAATACCTGTAGTTGTATATGCAAATCAACAATTTTGGGCTACTGTTGTTTGTTAGGACTTTGCCTTTCTCTTTGTTTCCAGTCTTTGTCCATGTTTTGGCAAAAGTTTGGGTCAATCTTCATCTTCAAGTTAAAAATGAAATTATTGCTGCAGTTACATGGAGTTTCCAAAGCCCAGTGAACTTGAAGTAATAATTGCTGCCTTAGTACTACTGCAACTTCAGACTTTTTCATAAGCCAGAGGAGAGCATGCAATTTT
Source organism: Naja naja (assembly GCA_009733165.1). Taxonomy (NCBI): domain Eukaryota; kingdom Metazoa; phylum Chordata; class Lepidosauria; order Squamata; family Elapidae; genus Naja; species Naja naja. Next base: position 126,326,510 of record CM019151.1, on the reverse strand, counting down.
GAGTTAATGTTGGGATGTGACAAATGTTTCCTGTATTTTAAATGCACAACAGCTCTGAAGGTCATCCATTTAATCTGAAAATTAAAACAGAATGGCCCTGTAGTTTCCTGTATGCCCCCTTGATATCTTGTAATGCTGTAATTTCGAGCCCAATCTTAGAAATGAGTGGTGGAAATAAGTGGTGGAAGGGGCTTCAGTTTGGAGAGAAACAAATAATCTCCTGTTGCTCCTTGGCTGGTAGAACACAGAGATTTATTTTAGGGTTATTGGAAGCTGCTGCTGCTGCTGCTCAGATTTCTGGCCTATTTAGTGATTTCTGACAGATACAGCAATTCAGATAGCTATATGTTCTAGCTTTAATTCTAGAATCTTTCTGTGCAAGAGTTTGTTTCTTGAGTATAATTTTAAACTTTACAAAATAATGAGAAGGGCTATAGTATAATAAAAAGGATACTCTATTGCTTGTCTGAAGTGTTTTAACACAATTTTCTGCCTTTAAAGGACTGGTGCAATGTATATACGCCCCCCTGGGGTGTCGGGTTTGGCCCAGGAATTCATGGCCTCTATGGGGGCCATGGGCCTGACCCAGTTGATTCAAGGCCTGACTCATGAGTGGGGAAACACTCTCGACCTAGTTTTTGTCTCGGAACAGTGGCATAGTGATAGAGGGCAGGTCAGTTGTATGACACTGCCCGTTCCATGGTCTGATCACTATCTCCTGCGGCTGGTCTTCCAACAGGCTGCCCCCCACTGCTGGGATGAGGAGCCACTCAGATGGTTCCGCCCCAGACGCCTGATGGACCCTGAGAGGTTCCAAGCGGAACTGGGTCTTTTCCCACTTCCCTTGCCCACAACTCTGCCGAGGGCCTGGCGGCCGCTTGGCAGCAGGCTGCTACGGATGCCCTCGACAGGGTTGTCCCCATGCGTCCCCTCACACGTTGTGGATCCCGGGTGGCTCCCTGGTATACTGAGGAGCTCCGGGGGATGAAGCGCCGTCGGAGGGCTTAGAGAGCAGGTGGAGATCCACCCGCTCCCAATCCGATCGAGCCCAGCTAAGAGCCCATATTAGGACTTACCTGGTAGCTATGAGGGCGGCTAGAAGGTCTTATCTCTCTGCCCTCATAGCGTCCGCAGATAACCGCCCAGCCACCCTGTTTAGGGCCACTCGCTCTCTCCTACATCTGGGGGAGGCGGTGACCCGCTGCGAGGAAGGGCTGAGGAATTTGGTCAATATCTGTTGGATAAGATTGAGCAGATTCAGGGTGGGTTGTGCTCTCCTTTGCAGTGGTCTGAGGATCGGGGTGCAAGCAGTCTGGCTGATGTGATCTGGGCTGAGTTCGATCCTGTTTCCGAGGATGAAGTGGACAGGATTATGCGGCGTCTGAGTTCCACCACATGTTTGTTGGACCCGTGTCCTTCCTGGTTGGCCTATGCCTCCAGGGAGGTCACTTGCGGTTGGCTCCGGGCAGTGGTCAATATTTCATTAAGGGAGGGTGTCTTTCCCTCCACCTTGAAAGAGGCGGTGGTGAGGCCCCTCCTGAAGAAGCCTGCCCTGGACCCAACCGTGTTAGACAACTTCCGTCCAGTCTCCAACCTTCGTTTTTTGGCGAAGGTTGTTGAGAGTGTGGTGGCTCAGCAGTTTCCACTCTTCCTGGGTGAAGCGGACTACCTAGATCCGTACCAATCGGGCTTCCGGCCTGGTTTCAGCACAGAGACGGCATTGGTCGCACTGATGGATGATCTCTGGAGGGCCCGGGACAGGGGTTTGTCCTCTGTCCTGGTCCTATTAGACCTCTCAGCGGCTTTCGATACCATCGACCATGGTATCCTTTTGCGGCGCCTTGAGGGGTTGGGAGTGGGGGGCACTGTTTTTCGGTGGTTCTCCTACCTCTCGGGGCGGTTGCAATCGGTGTTGACAGGGGGACAGAGGTCGGCCCCAAGGGCGCACTTGTGGGTCCCCAGGGTCGGTCCTCTCCCCTCTCTTATTTAATATCTACATGAAACCGCTGGGTGAGATCATTCGTGGTTTTGGGGTGAGGTATCACCAGTATGCTGATGACACCCAGTTATACATCTCCACTCCAAACCAGATCAGTGATGCCCTCTCCTTGATGACTCGTTGTCTGGATGCGGTACGGATCTGGATGGACGGAAACATGCTTTGGCTCAACCCGACCAAGACTGAGTGGCTGTAAATACCGGCATCTCGGTCCAGTCAGGAATGTCCACTGTTGACCATAGGGGGAGTGGTGTTGCCCCCTGTGGATAGGGCGCGGAACCTGGGGGTCCTCCTGGATGCACAGCTCCAGTTGGAGGAGCAGGTGCGGGCCGTGGCCAGAAGGGCCTTTGCCCAGGTCCGGCTGGTTCACCAGCTTTGCCCGTTTCTGGATTGAGATGCCCTGCGTACAGTCACTCATGCCCTTGTTACTTCCCACTCGACTACTGCAACGCTCTCTATTTAGGACTGCCCTTGCATACCATCCGGAGACTGCAGCTGGTGCAGAATGCAGCCGCGTGGGTGGTGATGGGAGTTACCCAATTCTCCCATATTACCCCCCTCCTGCGCAACCTGCATTGGTTACCGGTTGCACTCCGGGTGAGATTCAAGGTTCTAGTTTTAACATTCAAAGTCCTACACGACATGGTCCACAATATTTAAGGGAGTGACTCCTGCCGATATCGAGTGCCAGCCGCCCTGTGCGGGCACACAGGCAGGGGCTCCTCGGGGTCCCGTCGGCAAGCCAATGTCGGCTGGAAGTCCCCTGACCTGTGGAACCAGCTGCCTCTGGGCCTCCGTCTGGCCCCTGATCTCCGCACCTTCCACCACGATTTGAAGACCTGGTTATTTGACCAAACCGGCTGTGACTGCCTCTCGGGGGATAGTTTTAAATATTTTAAATTTGGTATTATTGGGCTTTGTACTTGTTTAATTCTCTTTTAGCTATTTATTTTAAATGTATGTTTTTAGTTGTGAGCCGCCCCGAGTCTTCGGAGATGGGGCGGCATATAAGTCCAATAAAATAAATAAAAAATAAAATAAAATATACTTAAGACTGTAAATCACCCAGCCATTGCCTTCTAAACATCTTTCTCAAGACTGTATTAAAATACTTTAATCATTAACTTGTTAATGTTAAATATGGATAATAGACTAAAAAACATACTATTAATGGACCAGAATTGTCAGTTATATTTAGAATACTTGTCTTGAGCTATCATGAAACCCATCTGAAAAGCTATGAAGTGTGTTTTATCTTAATCACCTAATCTGCAATCACATAATTGCAAGTATAGATGTTCAAGCCCACCCTTTGTCTAGAAGCTGATTGGATGACTTTGCACCACTCTCTCTCAGTCCTGCTGATTCCACTGGGATTTCTGTTGCTGAAAAAATAAGGAACACTGTAGATGCCACCTTGAGCTTCTGAGGCCATAAATTAAACGAATGAACAAACACAATTACTAAAGAATGTTCAGTCTCCAGCTGGAATTGCACAACTTGAAAATTGTAATGTCTTGAACTGTAAAATATCTTAATTTCTAAATCTGCACCATATATCTGTTTGTCTAGGAAAGTGCATCAGCAAATGGCCCATCTCGAAATAGCGTGAATCAAGCCCAAATCCGAGATGGAAACGTGGGATATCCAAAGCTTCGGGCTGGTTATATTCCAATTCCAGTTGTACACGAAGGTGACGAAAACAGGCAGTATTACTCATACAATTCTGGCTATCAGCCTGGCATTCAGCGTGTCAAGGCAGAAACCGTTCCTACCCAAATTCGGGCCCCATCATCTCCAAGAGGAAGCTTTATCCGTTCACAGTCTCCAGCTAGAGGGCTTGCAGAAGCTGCCCAGACAGATAAGCCATGTGCACAGCCAGCAGCAACCCCAATCCAAATACAGTCCTCAGGATCTGAGGTGAGTTTGCAGAAGTGCTTTGGTAGGTTTTATGTTAGAATTGTTGCACGATGAGAATATAATATAATGGTCCCATTTATTCTCCTGCATATTGAATTATAAGTATGTTCATGCAAATGGATTTTGTTAATAGGTGTTAATTTGTAGTGCTGCATTTGGGTCAATTTTGAAAGAGGAGCGTTGCACATTATTCTAAATACAACAGAATCACACTTTTCCCAAGTTATAGATGTGGTCCTTTGGGAGGTCCCTTCCCAGATTAGTTGACACTCACTTTGACAGTTAGAGCATCTGCAGACAGCACTTTGGTCTTATTTAGACCAGGTTCATTTTGTTGCTGTTATTTATTAGATTTATACAGGTGACAAATTAAAAAAATACTCAAGGAGGCTGATTACAAAAACTGAATAAAAACAAACAGAATGCAAAAAGGATAAAATTGCACACAATTAAAAAAAACACATTATGTAATCCTATGATTGTAATGATCCTGATCCTATTATTGACTTTCCATAAGGCCTTGATGATATAGTTCTTTCCTTGAGAGGAACTATATTATGAGATGAGATGAACTTGGAAATGAATGAATGAAAGGTTTCGAAATGGTTGGTGAAATGGTTAGCCTTGGTTATTCTATTATTCTTTTGTTTTGTTATTCTATTTTTTGGTTCTGGGTGTGTCTTAATCAATCAATCAATAATAGAGCCTTGGTGGTGCAGGCTGTTAAACACTTAGCACTTACCTCCAGCTGCCTGCAATTAGTGCAGGCTCGAATCCCACCAGGCTCAAGGTTGACTCAGCCTTCCATCCTCTCGGGGTAGGTAAATTGAGGACCCAAGATTGTTGGCGGCAATAAGCTGACTTTGTAAAAATGCCACTTGAGGGGGGCCAAAAAGCCCCAGTAATAAGCAGGCATATACAATGGAATGAAGGCTATTGCTGAGCACATTGGGTTGTGCTGCCAAGATTGTAAGCCGCCCTGAGTCTCGGGAGAAGGGCAGCATATAAATGTGAATAAAAAAAAATACATTAGGATCAAAAATACCATGGTCTGTTTGAAAAGCAGGTTTTCAGTGCTTTTCTAAAGCAAAGGAATCCCTCGCACTTTGAATTGTACTCAGAAACCCACAGGTAACCAGTGCAGCTCATGGAACATAGGTGTCACATGGGAATATTGAGGGGCACCTTTAAATGCTTGAGTAGTCATATTTTAGACCGGGGTGTCAAATTCGTGTCATCATGGTGTTGTCACATGACATATCATGACTTTTCCCCCCCTCGCTAAATGGGGTGCAGCCAGCACGTGAGCCTCTGGCCCAGTGTTCTGACCACGGCCTTTTCCAACAAATCAAACACAATCCAAAAGGAACAGAAACCTTGTAATGCTTTTACAAAATAATCAGCTGTGATAAGCACAAGCCTTGCCAAACTCTGTGAGACTTGTCAAAAGATAACAGACAAGAAATAATTTGCAATACAAGAATCTTCAAATACAAACTCAGGATACTGGAATGTCCATGAGGCTGAAATTTCAAAACGTCTTTGCCTTCTGCAAAGAACTTTCATTTCACAGCTGGCTTTTATCTTCTTGAAGGAGGGGCCATTACCTTGCAGCCTTACTCCTGAGTTGCCCATGCTGTTGTAGCTGCTCTTTCCTACGAGCAATCCTGTGTGCACGTGCACTTGGCACAGGCTCCTCGGGAACCTCCTCATCACTGCTGCCAGCCCCCACAATCTCTGAACGCAGCAGTCCACTTCCTAATGGTCCTGGTCCCTCATCTGAATCCTTGCTCTCCTCAGCCATCCATACCTGCTGCCAACTAACTGCAACATCCAGGTGGCATGAGTTTGACATCCGTGTTGTAGACCAACTATGATTTCCAAATAGTTTTTAAGGGCAGTTCATATACAATTGCACTCACCCAAGTGAGAAGTGACCAAGGCATGAATGATTGTGAATAAAGCCTGCTGTTCCAGGAAAGAACCAGCTATATAAATATGATGAATAAATAAAAAGGATTTTTATTTATGTATTTATTAAATTTGTATGCCATCCATCTCATCTAGAGATATAATATTTTAATACTTCATCTGCCTCCTCTATCCAGGTAGTTCTTGCTTACCAAACACTTGTTCAGCAATCTTTCAAGTTAAGACGGTTTGAACAAGTTGACTTGCAATTACTTCACAAAGTTGTATCTGTTGCAATAACCCCATGTTACACGACCTCAATCTGGCTTGGCAATAATGCACATTTACAACTGACATCATGTCCTTTGGTCACGTAATTGCCGTCTGCAAGCAATAGAATCCTGTTAAATCCCATGATTTAACAAAAGATTGAGCAGAATTATTCTCACCACCTTCTGGTGATGGCCTTCCAAGGATGAGTGGAACTATAGCAAAACTGTTGTATCCACTTTTACTTGAGATATCTTCTGCAGAAAGATACCATAGTCAATCATGTCAGAAGCATCTTAGAAATCCAAAGAATCAATAGGAACATAACCCTATATCTTCCTCTTGTTCACAGTGTAACCAAGGTAGCTTCATTATGCAAACCAGGTCTTAAACCCCTGGTTAAAATAGATGTTGAAAATTTGTTTTGACAATGAATGTCTGCTGTGTTCAAGCACTATTTTCTTGAGGACCTTGCCCACAAAATGGATCCACAAAACAGATTACAAACCTGTTTCGATCTTCTGGATACAATGATACTACTTTTTCATAGTTAATTTCACTGAGGCCTTTTTTATAAGGCTGGAGTCAGTACTTTCAGAAGAAAGGAATTTGTTACCTACTAGATCCAACAGAACCTCCCCACCCTGTTCTCATAAGAAGCCATGAGGGGCAAAGTTTGATTTGATTTGATTTATTTGGATTTATATGCCGCCCCATCTCCGGGGGGGACTCGGAGCGGCTCACACAAGAATATAACAAACATACCATAGTTAAAAATATTAATCCAATCCAAATAACTGATAAAATTACTTGCTAAAATACCCAATTAAAAGCCCCAATCTCCCTCAATCCAGGCCAGCCTGTAAAAACAGCCAGGTCTTTAGATCGCGGTGGAAGGAACGTAGGTCGGGAGCCAACCGCAGCCCCAGGAGCAGCTGGTTCCACAGGGTGGGTACTCCCACAGAAAAGGCCCTCCCCCAGGGGACCGCCAGCCGACATTGTCTGGTCGACGGCACCCCAAGGAGGCCCTGCTGGTGGGAGTGCACTGGGCGATTGGAACTCGATGCTGGTAGGAGGCGCTCCTGCAAATACCTTGGACCCAAGCCATGAAGGGCTTTATAGGTTAACACCAGCACCTTGAATCTTACACGGAGGGCAACCGGCAACCAATGCAGATCACGCAGGAGGGGTGTCACATGGGAGTATCGGGTCACTCCCATCACAACCCACACCACTGCATTCTGGACAAGTTGAAGCCTCTGGGTGGTCCTCAAGGGCAGCCCCATGTACAGAGCATTGCAGTAGTCCAGACAGGAAGTAACAAGCGCATGAGTGACCATACGTAGGGCATCTCGATCCAGGTAGGGGCACAACTGGCACACCAGGCGAACCTGAGCAAATGCCCCCCTGGTGACAGCTCCCACCTGCTCCTCCATACTGAGCCGTACATCCAGGAGGATACCCAAGTTGTGCGCCCTATCCACGGGGGGTAACACCTCTCCCCCCATGACCAAAGATGGGATTTCTTGGACCCGGGATGCCGGTAAGCACAGCCACTCAGTCTTGTCTGGATTGAGCTGTAGCCTGTTCCTCCCCATCCAGATCCGTACCGCCTCCAGGCAATGGGACATCACGGAGAGGGCATCACTGAGGTGGTCCGGGGTGGAGATGAAAAGCTGGGTATCATCAGCATATTGATGATACCTCACCCCGAAACCGTGGATGATCTCACCTAGTGGCTTCATATAGATGTTGAACAGGAGGGGAGAAAGAACAGACCCTTGAGGCACCCCTGGATCTAGGTAATCAGCTTCCTCCAGGAAAGCCGGAAGCTGTTGGGCCACCATGCTCTCAACAACCTTTGCCACAAAGCGAAGGTTGGAGACGGGATGGAAGTTGTTCAAATTGGCTGGGTCCAAGGCAGGTTTCTTAAGGAGGGGCCTCACCACCGCCTCTTTCAAGGCGGGGAAAGACCCCTCCCACAATGAAGCATTGGTAACTGCCTGGAGCCAGCCATGTGTACCCTCCCAGGCGGCATAAACCAGCCAGGAGGGGCAGGGGTCCAATAAACACGTAGTGACACTCAGCCTCTGCATAATCCTGTCCACCGCATCTAAGGTCACAGGATCAATCTCATCCCAGATAACCTCAACAAGACTCGACGTCGCCTCCATGCCCAACTCTAGCCAGTTGGTGTCCAAACTGGCCCAAATCCAAGCGATCTTATCCAACAGATGTTGACCAAACTCCTCGGCCCGTCCCTGCAAAGGGTCTTCCCTCACCCCCTGATCAAGGAGGGAGCATGTGACCCTAAACAGTGCGGCCAGGCAATTATCTGCGGATGCGATGAGAGCGGAGAAGTAGGCCTTCTTCGCTGCTCCCATCGCTGCCAGGTAAGTCCTTGCAAAGGATCTCAGCTGGGATCGGTCAGATTCGGACCGGGTGGACCTCCAACAACTCTCTAGGCCCCTCCTCCTTTACTCCTTTACTTTACTCAAAGTTTGAATAAACAGTTTGCTAAATTCTGTCCAAATTGGGTTTTGTAACATGATGCTTTAAACTATTCCATACTTAAAGCAATGCAGTCCTCTGAATCAAAACATTCTCAATCGATGATGTTAAATCACTTCAAACTTGGTTTATTAACCATGTAACGAATTGGGTATATATAAACAACAGTAATATTTTTCTTAAGGAAGTATTATAGTGATTAAAATACATTGTTAAATAGTGCTATGATCCTTGCTAACTTTTCAATTATATTAAAACCACTGGGACAATGATTTATCTCTAAACTTTTCAAAACAGCATATATAGCTATTAGTAAATAGGTTAGGTGTGATTAGAAATTAACAAAAAATGTGATTAGAAACTAACAACCTTATCTGGAATGTTTGTTTCTTGGAAAATGGCAACTAAATCTAATAATCGCTTTTCCTCCAGCAGCTTCCATCTTCAGAATCGCCAACAATTTCCCCCCGGTCTTCCAGCAGGCATAGCTCAGGAAGTCATCAGCTCCCTCGAGGATATATTCCCATCCCTGTGATCCATGAGGGAAATGTCCCAAGGCAGCCATCACAAATCTATCATCAGACACAGAAGGTGCCTTGCCCAGCCCAGCCAAGTGACTACCAACCTCATCAGCCAGTGTACCATAAAATTCAAGTTGATGATTTGGATCAGAAGCCACAGCGGGCACAGTCCCCATTCAGGGTGACACAGCGAGGCTCAGCAAGTCGTGAAAGTTCACCTGGAAGAATCCAGTCACCAACACCAATCAGACTACAGTCAGTCAAACCTCAAGTATGTACAATCAACTTCTGCAAGCCCCTCTTTAGCTAATTATATTGAAGTCATTACTCATATATAACATTAAAGAGTAGTGACAAAGGCCATAATTATCTCTTGACTAAGGAGTTTACATTAAAAATTCAATTTTTATTGAAATTTATGATTATCTCAATTGTACCATAATCATTTTATGAGTCTCTTCATTCTGCAAACTTTTGCATCCTGGCTATGGAAGAGTGAGGGGAATAAGAATAATAAAGAGAATATTTTTGGTTACTTCTCTCTGTTCAGGAAAACCTTCTAAAGTTGCAATGTTAATATTTTATTATTGAGGCCTAATATTACAGAAAACCATCTCATACTGAGTCGGACTACTGGTCTGTATTGATCATTATCAATCCTGACGTAGTGTTTTTCTAATGCTACATAGAGATAATTGGATTTGAACCTAAGACTCTTCTGATATAAAGCATTTGATTTGATACATAACTCTATTAAGTAGAGTAATACTATTATTATTATTTGAAGATTTCCAATATAGGACACATGTTCCTAGTATTCTGTTTACTATAGCTTTTCTCAGTTTGTTTTGTTCTGATTTATTTTCAGTAACAGGATTTTTTTTTCTGTTGCCTTTTTTCTTTTAATTATTTCTTTTCCATCATAGAACGTTATTCTCAGAATTCTGGCTTGTTACTTTGGTTCACAATGTATATATACATAGCACCTCATACTGAATAATTTCCAGAATCCATAAGATTCCGGAAATGTTGAACTCAGCATTATAATTATTTCTGACATTTCAATCCCTGTACATGTTCTTTAATTTGCATTTCCTAATAATAAGCAGCTTGTTCTCCTCCTCAGCAACAAGTGCCAACTGAAGAAGCACCACCACCTCTGCCACCTGATACCAAGCTTAAAAACAAGGCTGATTCACCTGCAACAGAAAGTCCTGTTCAAAGTATTCCCATTCAAGTCATACGTGCAGATGTAGATACTAAACCACCCCAGCAGGTACCATTTTCTGCCGTCCAAGTCGTACGTCCAGATGTAGATAGTAAGCCACCCCAGCAGGTACCATTTCCTACAGTAGAACATGTTGATAACAAGATTCCGTGCCCTGTTAAAGCTGTTCCAACAGAAGAGAGACCTTTACCACAGGAACATGAATCGGAGAAGACTTCAGAAGCAGAAGAGCTTCAGAAACACCCAGGGGTCTTGAAGGTTGAAGCTATTCTAAATAGGGTACAGATCCTAGAGCATGAAGTTGATTCCTTTCAAGGAAAGAAAAATGGCAAAAAGTACCTGTGGATAGAAGAATACTTGACCAAAGAGCTGTTAGCCTTGGACTCGGTGGACCCCGAGGGTCGTGCAGATGTTCGGCAGGCCAGGAGAGATGGTGTAAGAAAAGTCCAGAATATATTGGAAAGACTTGAACAGAAAGCAGACGATGTCCCAGAGACCACTCCAGGAAATGGATTTCAGTCATCTTTCCATGAAAGTAGTCCACTGTCACAGGAAAAAATGGAGATTGATCCTATGGTGGAAAACCTTGCTAAGGATATAAATAATGAAAATGTCAAGGAGCAAATCAAAGTAGAAATGGAACAACCTGGATCTAAAGAAGACATAGTCTCAAATCTTGCTAAAGAAAGTTGCACAGCTAAAACTGTGGCTGAACCATAAAGACTGGCAAAAACTTAGTCCTTGGACTCCTTAAATTAAATGTGTGTTAAGCAAATTTTAAGTTGCATGCATTTCCAGAGCTTTGCACCAGTTGGTTTTTAATCAACAGCTTGGATCACAGAAAACAGTTGGGAAGGGGCAGAAATGGGTGCATAAAAAATGTTTAGCTTATATTCTGTATCTTACTCAAATAATGTGTTTGAAAAATATCTTGTAAAATGATTGCTTTCAATTCAACACAATGAGTGAAAAATGTTTTGTCAATTTCAGTTAGCAGAATTACTTTCATAAAATCATTACCTATGTACATCTAAATAAGACATCCTTTTTAAAAACTAGACACTCTTAGGGAAATGTTTTCACTATTAGGCACTTTAATGATGTCTGGAAAGTGTGTTAAGAAACTAGGGATATTTATATGTACTGTATTGAGAACTTCAGTGCTATATTTTGAATGAGAAAAATAAAACAGACTGTAGAAGCCTGATGAACCTGTGTGGTTAATAAATGAGAAAGATGACTGTATATTATTTGTTTACTTCTAAAATAAATATTCCTTTGTAAATGTATACTTACAAGGGCTCTCTAGTAAGTTCATGATTTTTTTCAACATATACATATAGTGAATCCTGAACTTCTTAAAAGGTTCAAGTGGACATGTAAAAAATATTTAACAATCTCAACATTAGTTGCACTAAAAATACAGAAATATAGCAAACAGCTACTTTTCCATTCAATAGGTTGAATCATATTTCAGCCAAATTATACTCAGCCTAATTAAATATGGTAAGTGAGGCTGGAAGCTGGAATATTGCCTACTTTTACCTCAGTAGACTAGAATATAGGGCCTTGGTGGCTCAGGCTGTTAATTGCCTGCACTTAAGTTCCAGCTGCCTACAACTGCTGTAGGCTCGAATCCCACCAGGCTCAAGGTTAACTCAGCCTTTCATCCTCTCGGGGTAGGTAAACTGAGGACCCAAGATTGTTGGGGGCAATAAGCTGACTTTGTAAAAATGCCGCTTGGGGGCAAAAAGCCCTAGTAATAAGCAGGCATATACAATGGAATGAAGGCTATTGCTGAGCACACTGGGTTGTATCCCAAAATTGTAAGCCCTGAGTCTCCGGAGAAGGGCGGCATATAAATGTAATTAAAAATATATATATATATATATATATAGTTCAGGGTTAAACTGGAATCCTTAGTGCTCTCTTAGCTTGGTTGTTTCCTTGCAGACTTGCCCATTTAGGTAACATCCTCAGTGTGAGTGTGGGAGTTTGTTCCCTGTTTATATACAATAGCTTGCTCTGCCAGGTTTGGTGGTGGAGGTTATGGTTTTCTCATCCGTAATTCCTTGATTAGGGTTTTGTTTTCTGCTTGATTCTTTTCATGCTGTAAAACCCTGTTCTCCAAGGAGCACAGTGGCTCACATTGTTAGGATGCCAGGTTGGAGGTTAGCAAGTCCACGTTCGAGACACAGGTGCTGCTGTGGGGCAAAGTGGTCTCCCATCCTTTGTTCCAGCTCCTGACTGGGACATGAAAGGGGCCTTCAACTGGGCATCTCCCAGGCAACAATAATGTCACTGACTAATCCTTTCAACACTAGTGTAATGTGATCCCTGTTATCTGGATGTTCGTTATGAGAGGATTTGTTACAGTTTTTTTGTTTCTTTTTTTTATTGTCATTTTTGAACGGTATGTAAATATGGTTTATTTCTATGTGCCTATTGATGTCTTCACACTCTGTGTCCCTAGATCCAGAACTAGTGAATGAATCCATGGCAGCAGTACTACATAACATGGCTGCCATGGATTTGTTCACTAGTTCTACCTAGCCAAACACACTACAACTCCCAGAACCATGAACACCATCAACTGCTGCCCCATACCTACTTCCAGTTCCATGGATAAACAAACCAATAAATCAGAAGAACATCCATGAGATTATTACTCTCAGGACTCATAGTGCAGACCATAACACATGAGCTGGAAACTATAGCATTCCCACAAATGCAACCAAAAGTATGATTCCAATATGTAGACAACATATATCCTAATAAAAAAGGAACTATTAAAAAAAACACATATAACAACATTTTCAAAGGAATAAAATTCACAACAGAAGAAGACAACATAGGCATTGTCCTTCCTGGATATCTTCTTTAACAGGAAACGATGACAAATTAAAAATGAAAATCTTATCAAAAAAACACAACCTACACTAAATGTACCAACCACAGCACAACCAACACAAATTATGAAAAGGAGAACATATACCATACATAAAAAACCTGAAAACAACAAACAGGCTATTGCAACCATACAGCATCAGTGTAGCACACAAATCAACTAAAACATTCCAAAAATCTTAGGTAAATTAAAAGACCTAGTAGCCCAAGAATTAAAAACAGCAGTCATCTGTAACATACAGTGTTACAGCAACAGACACTATTTACATAGACTTCTGTAAAGCCTTTGATTCAGTGGTACACGACAAACTACTTCTAAAATCTTATGGTATCTCCGGACACCTGCATAACTGGATAGCTACATTCCTGTCAAACAGGCAACAAATTGTCAAAATAGGAAGCAACCTACCAAATCCTGTATCTGAAAACTGGTGTCCCCCAAGGCAGTGCTCTAAGACCAGCTCTCTTTATACTCTACATAAATGACCTCTGTGATCATATTAAGAGCAACTGCGTTCTTTTAGCTGATGATGTAAAGCTATTCAACACCACTGACAATACTGCTACCCTTCAAAAAGACCTCGACTGTGTGTCAGAACGATCAAACAATTGGCAACTTCAAATCTCAACAAACAAATGCTCTCTTACATGTTGGCAAAATAAATCAGAAAACAAAATACAAGCTGAATAGTGAAGACCTTGTTGATGACCCCCACTATGTCAAGGACCTTGAAGTACTCATCTCTAATGATCTAAGTCAGTGGTGGAATTCAATTTTTTTACTATCGGTACTGTGGGCGTGGCTTGGTGTGGGTGGCAGGGGAAGGATACTGTAAAATCTCCAGTCAGAGGTGGTATTTGCTGGTTCTCTGAACCGGTACTCACTACTGGTTCTCCAGAACTGGTCAGAACCTGCTGAATATCACCTCTGATCTAAGTGCTAGAGCCCACTGTAACTACATAGCCAAAAAGGCATTAAGAGTTGTTAACCTGATCCTATGTAGCTTTTTCTCCAGTAATATCGCACTCCTAACTACAGCATACAAAACATTTGCTAGACCAATACTTGAATACAGCTCATCAGTCTGGAACCAGCATTACATATTGGATATTAGTACAGTCGAGAAAGTCCAGAGATATTTCATGAAAAGAGTTCTTCACTCCTCTACTGGAAGCAGCGTGCCTTATGCCACCAGATTTGAAATTTTAGACCTAGACAACCTAGAACAACACTGCTTTAGGTCCGACCTAAGTGTGGTACATAACATTATTGCAATGTCCTACCTGTCAATGAATACTTCAGCTTCAACCACAACAATTCAAGACACACAATAGATACAAACTCAAGGTAAACCGCACCAAACTTGATTGCAGGAAATATGACTTCAGCAACAGAGTGGTCAGTGTCTGGAATACTCTACCTGACTGTAGTTTCTTCCCCAAACCCCCAAAACTTTAACCTTAGACTGTTTACTATTGACCTCACCCCTTTCCTAAGAGGTCTGTAGAGGGCGTGCATAAGCGCACCAATGTGCCCACCGTCCCTGTCCTAATATTTCTTTTTATTTGTATCCATTTCATGTATTCATAACCATGTTTATACTTGTATCTGTTATCTAATACTGTTATCTAAATAAAATAAATAAAGTGTAAGGACTGTTAACAACAACTATGCAGGACAGACAGGCAGAAGACTAGCAGAATGCATCCCTGAACATTTAAGTAGCAGTTGGAAGATACAATGAAAATAATACAACAAATGGACAGACTCAACCATAGTTTTGACTGGGGAACCATCTTAGGCTGAGCTAAATCCAAAAACACAATGGAAAGCTGGCATTCAGACAAATCAGCCATCAATAGACACATTGAAATAAACAACTTTTGCACACTTTTCAAAAGAGACAATAAAAAAGCTAAGGAAACAAAATGACCACCAGCAGCCAGTGCCCAGATAAGCAGGGATTAATACCAAGAAAACAAGCAGAAAACAATAATCAAGGAACTACTGAGGAGAAAACTACACACCCCCATCAAACCTGGCAGGGACAGAATAAATGTCCACACTCGCTTGCACTGGCACTGATGATTTTACCTAGTTGGGTAATGAAACATCTCCAAGCAAATAATCAGCTCAGAGATCACCAAGGACTCTATGCAATTTTGAAACTCAGAAAAATAGTAGAACTTCAAAGAAGTGAATTGATTGGTTAGCAAGTCTCCAGTGTGAAAGGTTTATAAAGCTAACTTTTCTTGACAGTTCTTTGCACTGAGCAATATTTTTGGACCAAGGTACATTACAATGTAGGTATTGATATTCACAGGTTAATACTAGTTGCCTGTTCACAAAAGGGCAGTCCCAATAAATATAACTTGTCACAAATACCCAAAGATAGCTGATGAGGCTTTTTCCCTGCCTATTTTGCTAGATACTTCCCATTATCAGTTGATATCTACTGATTCTGCTTTTTTTGTGTTTTCTATGTAAAATATTTCACTCCTAATTGTGTTGGAAAGATATAGGGTGCTAATATGAAGGAAGGAAAAGTGAGAAATGCTAAAACTTCATTTATTAATCAACACTTTGTGACAATTGGTTTTTCATCTCCACCCCATACAAATTACACAGGGATATTTTAATTCTATGTTTTGCCATTTTCTATAATAGCCATTTTCATAAGATAATTGGCATTGTTAGAGGATTTATGTAACCCAGCTGCCAGTTTTTATACATAAGAGTTTTGTTGTCGCATAATCAGTTTTCTAGCCAAAGTAACAAGACTGTAGATTAGTAGTAACTCCTTCTCAACGCAAAGAATAAAAAATGTCTCCAAATTCCATCTCAATTCCTCCAGTGATGTTTGTTTCTTTCTTTTATATCCCTCAGTTCCAACAATATTAAAAGAGATGTAGTCCAGAGTTCTGAAAACATTCCTGCCATGGAGATTGTTATATGATTTTGGATTCAGAGACTTTGTGTACAAACCTTAAAGCAAATTATCCTGTGTAAATTCTGGCTTGATAATCATTATACCAGAAAGAAAAAACCTGGTGTAATCTTCAAACGATTACATACAGTATGTGAGGAAATCAGTAAAGGGATGCTGTCAGTGGAAACTTGGAAGGTCTTATACCTAAAGTTTAGAGTACTTGTCAATCCACAGAAGAAAACAATTTATTATAATTTCACTTTAAGAATTAATCAGGTTTCTTAACCTTAATTATTTAATTTAATTACTGGAGTTTTAGTACACATGTGATCTAATATGTAGTATATGTCCCTGAATAATTTTTGTATGAACTCATTCACATAATCTTCTTGCAGATTCCATTTTGGATAAGGACTTCGAGCTTACATCAGGCAATTGACGGTATAATTAAAATGGGGATGTCAGCTATAATAATATTGCATAAAGAAGCAAACTTGCTTGCTTGCCTGTTCAACTATTCCTCCTCTCCCCATACATTCATTTAAACATTCCAGAAGAAGTTTTTCATCTTTTCTAAGCTGGCAATCTGCTAAAGCATTTTAAAAAAAACAAATACATACTAGGAAGACTATTATTTATATCATTATTATTATTCTAAAGGTTACTATCTAAAAAGGGGAATGTTATATTTTATTAATTTAAACAGTATTTTTGCAGTGTCCAAGGTTATAGTACAAACTGATGAAATACTTAAAACATTGAGGTAAACAAACTGAAAATACACAGGACTCTAAAGGTGACAAGAAACAGCAAATTTATTTGGGTTTTAATCAAAGCTTTGTTACTAATGCTTGAGATTTTTTTACTAGTATCAAGTTCTCCATATAGAAATATTTACTTATTCTTTTATTAATTTTTGGCCATCTCTGATGCAATTTGATCAAGCTAAAATATAGTAGTTCTCTATAATAGTTAATTACAAATTTTATTACGTTATTTTAACTGTAACTTAGGCTACACCACTAATAGGTATGGTTTGATAATATCACTGGGCAAAGGGATGCTGCCAGGCAAACGGTCAGTTAAGAGACAATACATTTGTAACTGGCTAGTAGGCTAGTAGACGATCAGACAGACCATCCCTAGTTTCTCAAGTTGTAAAGGACACACGTGAATTAGTAGCATCATAACGTAGTCCATTTTTTGATAGCAGCCTCTCAAAAGTTCAATAGTATAATCACACCTAGCAGCCTCTCAAAAGTTCAATAGTATAATCACACCTAATCTGAAACCCATAATACTTTTAAGAGGAAAATGGTAAGATCTGCAACCATGACAGTATGATTCCTTATCAACAAATGAACATTTTGTAAATCAATGTAGTGTTAAAATTCTTGTGTCTGTGACCTTTGATTGGTTACAAAATGGTGCATTATACGGCAAAACCATTTCAATCAAGGTACCCCAAACAGACTAACTTACGGAATGCCTCCAAAATCTGGGACCTGTGGAAAATTTTGGCAAATTTTATAAAACATTTTATGACATAAAATTATAAATATCATAAAACATTTACTGAGATCAACTTTGACTGTGCTATACAGTTTCAACAGAGCTACTTTCAAGACAAATACCATCTGTGGATATCTTCTGGAATTTTAAGCACTTTGCCAATATATTAAAAGCCCTGCTATTGTTGAAGGCACTCAAGCACTGAGGAATCTGGTAAGGAAATGTCTCTGAAACAATGACCCAACAGGTTATCAATTATCTAGTAAATTATACCTATTAGAGATAGTTTAGACAATTAAGACATTTTGATCAGTTACAGTGAAAGACTAATTCCTTACTTGAGCTACCAAAAAAATAGAAAGTGTGAGAGAGATGGGCACTATAGATGACATTGGATTTCGCTTCGTAGATGAAATCTTGTGATTTTGTGATTTTTATTATTTTGCAATTAAAAAAACTTCATTTAACTTTCTTTTTTTAACAATATTTTTTATTATTTTTAGACAAAAATACAAACATAGTATATAGTGTGCTGGTAGATTGTGTCTCATCTTCTCCATCATCATTAAATACATACACAATATATTCCATATTTGTAAATTAATTTTTCTTACTACATTTCGCATTGTCATACCACAACCATTCCCGGCCCACAAATATACAATATAAACAAGCCATTATTACATTAATACAAACAAACAAAAACATAAAAATTCTTTTTTTGAGAACAGTGTGTGTCCGAACCTTCCCTTTTCCATACAGGTATAATTTCAATTGTTTACATACTTCTTGTATTCTATCCCATTTATCATAACAATTTATACTATTTTCCTTTGTTCTCCCCATATTTTTCATTCAGTTATTAATACACTTTTATCTATCATGTTTACAATCTTGTATTTCTTATAAAACATATTTTACCCTGTAATTGTTACTTCAGAAGATAATACCCCATCTTTTTTAACCAATCATTGTTTAACATTTATATTTCTCCTTTAACATTATTGTTTCTATTACACCTCTATTTAATAAAATCTCTATTATCAATCAATTTCTGCTTGGTACATTCATTTTTGTTTATTACGCTTTTTAACAGTATAAAATAGAAAGATTATAAGTGTATATAGCAATGGTAACCAAGCTAGTTATTCCCATTCCAGTTCAATTCAACCATTAATTACCATATCTGTCTTATTCATTCATTCCCATAAAATATTTTCATTTTAGTACCATTAAAAAAGAAAAGGAAATACACATCATATTAATCCTCTAAAACTTCTAGCTTCTATCTATTTCTAATATAGTCATGTATCTCATGTACCTTTGCAGATTCCTTTAATTTAATTAATTTATTTAGCCATTATCTCGGTGCCCAAAAAGATGAATAAATTCTTTGAACCTAGTGTACTTCTCTTGTTTCTGTATGTCTTGTTTCCATTTACAGCTTCCTTTTTTTTCCTGCCCCCTTTCCTCTCTTACCTCGCTATTCACTTTTCTAACTAATTCCCTTCTGAAATCCTGTCTTTTGGTTTTCCTTGTAGTATTGTAATTATACTTTTTTAAAATTATTGCTTCAAATCTTAAATTATTGACTCTCTTCCCTCTTTTCCCTTTTTCCCCTTTCGCTTTTTAACAGTTATTTGATTCTTTAAAATGGCTTCCTCTTCTTCGTTCCACCATTCTTGTTCCACCGATATTTCCTGTTGTTGCATATATTTCAAAACCTCCATTTTATCAATTGTAGCTCTTCTTTAAGTTGTTTAAGTAACATTCTTGGTTCTTCCATGGGTATTGACATTTTAAGAGGGATTTCCCCCCCTTTTTTAGAAACAGTCCCCAGTTAGCTTTAGTCCGCTTAGTATCCTCTGTCCAAAAGACCGAAAGTCCTCCAAATATCCAAAGTTATTTCTTGCTTCTTTAACACACTTTCACTTTTCAGAGGTTTAGGCTTGCAACAAAGTTCCAAATGAAATGTATTTTAAAATGTTTCTTTTCCTGTTACCAATCCACACTCAATTCTTTTAAGTCCGGGTGGTATCCTCAGTCTCCAGACTCACCCTTCTTTCACTTTTTCCTCTCTTCCTCTATTGCTTCCTTTCTCTTCCTTTATAGAGAAGAAATATTAGAGTCTCTCAAAGAGTCTTTAACACTTGGCACATTATTTTCAGCTATAAAAAAAGCCTGTTAGTGTCCAAGTGTACTTATATCCATTTTTTGTGCTTTTCGCCTCAATATTCCTTGTCATTCAGGACCATTAACATCAAAGAAGAAGAGAGAAAAAAAAGCAGCAAACTGGCTTTTCACTTTCTCACGCAGCTTTATTTCTTTTTTAAAAAAAATTATTACTGTTTCCCACTGTTCAAAATCGGGTACCTTAGTGGATGTTTCGATGTCAGCCCGGACCACCACACTTTCTCTTAATAACTTCCTCCTGCACAAACCTGTCCGCTTGAGGTCTTCTTTGAGGTGGCCATTTCTGACCACTGCTGCGCTGCCTTCGGGAAAGGGAAAGATCGGCTGGGGAGGAGAGATGCGGCTCTCCTCAGCCCTGCCGTCAGCTCCTCCACCACCTCTACGAGGTGGTTTTAACCTCTGAGCCAAATGGCTCGGGGTCTCCGGCAGCGAGCACGGACCGAAACCGCACACGATCGCGGATTTCGCGTCCGTCGCCGAGGAGACTCAAACCGGATGTCGCAAAACTTCATTTAACTTTCTGATTGGGATGTTTTCTATACCAGTCATGCCAGAGGGATGTTGTAACTCACAGTATATGTCATAGCCTATACTGAAATGCTTTTAGCAAGTGCATTTTTTAAAAAAAGCACTTTCATGTAAATAGGTGCTGAATTTGTTTAAAAACTATCAGGGTTAAATATTGTGCACAGGTCTTGTGCTGTAATTAAAAGACTTTCCTGTATTCCTGATTGCTTTTCCTGGTTGGAAAAAATCCAATTAAAAAACATTTACTTACTAGGCACTAAGTAATGCATGCTTTAATTCATTTAAGGAGGGTGAGTGGAGAATTTCTCCTTAGAGTAGCAGGAATGTGGGGTGTTTTTTCCCCTATTTTTGATGCTATGATAGCAGTCCCTTAGAAAAATTTCTAGCTTGAGTGACTAGAAGAAAGCTTGTGATATATTTAAATTGTCCTATTTTTCTGCTGGGAAGCCTTGAGCTTCTTAGCGTTAGTGCCGCTTCCACAATATTGCACCAGGTCTATCTTAAAATGTATCATCCTTCAAGCTAATACATGAATATATGGGGGTAGCACAAGAATGTTGTTGTTATTCTCCTTTTCCTGGAGGTAAATCAGTCCAGTAAACACTCCTCCCTTCCTTTCCCAGGTGGACTTTTTAACATGTCAACTGAAATGTGTTTGGAGTTTCACTCTGAGAAAAAAAAATCAAGATTATACCCATGTGTAACACCCATTCTTGTCTATGCATGTGTCAGAAGAATGAGTCAAAGTGCAGAGCTTTAGAACTGGAGAAGCTGCCTCCCTGCCTCCCAGCAAATGATAGTTTGATGAGATGAATACCAGGAAGTTTACCCTCTTCTGAAAGGGCTTGCAAATGGAGGGAGTTGGGATAGGGAAATTAATTCATGCAGAGAAGCAACCTAGTACTGAAATAAAAGTGGGATACAAATCAAATAAGTAAATATTCTAATGATCACGTGGTAAGATGGAATGCATATTTTATTCATCTCAATAATAATAAATATTACAGAGAAATGCAGAGCAACTAATCAATAATAATAGTCTGCAGGTTGTATATTCTTGAGGACCTTCCTGCTTTACAGTCTTTTTTTTTTAACACGATACTGTATTTTCTTTGACATTCTCCTGGATAGTCTAGCTACATAATATTGTTTGCCCAGACTTCAGTTCAATGTCCTAGCCAATCATGGATAGTCCTGCTTTAAACCAGAGTTGGGAAAGACAAGAATCATGTAAAATGGTCTGAATGCTTACAGACCAAAATTTCCACAAGCCAAGACAAGATGAAGATCAAGTCTATTTAGATAATCGTTTACAGTATACACTGCTTTTGGTATTGGGCGAGTCATGTTTCAACAAGATAATGGCAGGTGTGCCTTTGTTGAACTTCAAAAAACAAAAGGTAACCTATTGCTTAACGAGATGGTATTTAGGCTGATCCCTTGCATCCTGGATAATTATTTAAGCAAGGATGATATTTGCGGGAGTGCCTGTGCCGCACCACAATTCTAAGTGGCTCAGTTTTTATTGCTACAATGTGGAACCAAGATTTTTTTTAGTAAGTTTATACCATACACCGTGTAAAGAACCCTAATCTTGGCATTTATATTATGTAGCTTTCCTGAGTTTCTAAAAATTGATTGCAGCTACAGGTATAACAATAGCAATAGCCAGAAAGCTGTAAAATATAGACTACCTTTTCTATAGTACATTGTTGTTGAATCTTGGGACCCAATAACTTTAAAGGCAAAATAACAACAGCAGGTGGAGTGTTTTGGTTTTTTTAAATTAATTTTTTCTCCCCCTATATAACTAGGTTGGTACAGAAATTTAGATTAACCAAACCAAAGACCATTTTTAAAACTCTAGGATAGAACTGAAATCCAAATTTTACAATAACTGATAGTTTCCTCACATATAAGCCACAGAAAGAATCCAGTGTTTATTTTGAATCATATTTTGTAAAGTCTTGTGGCTATTTTTTTTCCCATTTCTATTTCAAGGTTTTCAGGTTTTAAAAATGAACCAAATCTGCCTTCAGGATCCCATACATAGGCAAGTTCTGGATTTGGATGAGATGGAAGTCAGAGAGGGCATTTTCAGCAAATTAAGTTTGCTGCAAGTTCAAGATGTTTTTTCAAAATCATTTTGATGTATAACACTAGACTAGCTTTGGCAGTTTCTGCAGTTTACATTATAATACTGTAAAATATCAAATTTCTCCATTGTTTTCTACACAAAGCTTTCATTTTCCTCAAGAAAAAAACAAGATTACCCAATTAAAAGGTGAAGGTTTCTCCTTACTTTTTTCTTTTTGTGGCTGATCTTGTATGGTTGGTTTATGTGATCATATTACCTTCATTGCCCCTTCGTTCTAAAAAAACAAGACTATGGCTTTTTTTGCATTCCTTGAAGTCTAATAGAAGGTTGACACTAAACAGACTTATAGAAACTCCATTGAAAACATACACTAACAATGTCCACTCCTTAAGATATTTAAAAGACAAAATGTACTAGCGTGTCATATAGCATGTGTGATATAGATACAAATTTATGTTATGGTAAAATGGGGGATAAACATCTGGCAGTTAAGAAGAATACTTTTATAATATAGCACAATTGAGGATGCTTGTTTTTAATAAATTCAAAAGTAGGAAACTAGTTGTGTACATGGTGGGATATAGTGCATCAATTAGTCTGTGGAGGTGTATAGAAAATGCAATTC
The DNA here is from genome assembly GCA_009733165.1 of Naja naja. Lineage (NCBI taxonomy): Eukaryota > Metazoa > Chordata > Lepidosauria > Squamata > Elapidae > Naja > Naja naja. The sequence continues at coordinate 126,303,357 of CM019151.1, read as the reverse complement.
TACACACAGTCACCTGTGAATAAGTTGCATTGATTTCAGTGAGATGTACACATATACACCACATGCATGAAATGCCCCAAAAGGCCAAAGCTTGAATGGTTGTCGTATTCCTCACACTTGTTCTCCATTCCCATGGATGTGCCTACACCATAATCATCTACTGATAGAAAACTGAGAAAGTTTGAACTGGAAATCTATGTCAGGTGAAGAAGGGTTACTAATAGAACTAAAGTCATGAAAGGAAAGTCATGACCAATCCATTTTTAAAATTTGTGAAGAACTTGACACCAGTATATAGACAAGATTCAGGGGTATCATGTAGTGCACCTAAATTTCCCAATAAGTAGATATGAGTAAAAACTGAACCAAATGTAATCCTATTAAGATATATTGAGGATGATTGCCATTCAGTGTTATAATAGATGGGAAAGGATTTGCAAAACACAAATAAGTTTCTTAAATTGGTTTTTGGCAGCACTTAGGCAGACAAAACAACTTGGGATCACAGGTGAAATGATGATCTGATTATCTTGCTTTTGTCAGAATGATGGAAGCAATATTGCCATATTGTGCTTCACATTCTGCTCCTTTGGCCATGCCTGAGATATTGTGATACATACAGAAAAGAGGCAGGCTTGAACTGCTGAGACACTATTTTTGTGTGTCTGATCTCTCTTGTGCCTCCACCCCATCCCCCACACGTGGATGCTGCCCAACTGAAAATTTCATGAAGCAGGCTAGAGTAGCCAATTGAGAGGTGCCATAATGTATATTTTTCCATTGCTATACATACAGAAAATGGAATCCTATGAATTTTATATGCCTTAGTAGAACTGTATAAGTATTACATTTTTAATAGTTAAAAATTAAATGATAATGAAAAAAATAAATGCTAAAGTCTAGATACTGTATCAGTAGATTTATAAAATATATTTAGAGGACATTACATATAAACCAACAAACTTAACTATTTTAGATTTATCTTAAACCTTAATTGTATAATTGTATCATAAAAATGACAGTACCAGCTATATTACTAATAATTATATTGCTTGGCCCATTAGCATTGAAAAGCTAAAGCATTCTTTCCTGCCAGCTGGTAGAAAAATAAATTTTATGTAATATTCATTTCTCCATTTTACAGAACAACCAAGACAATTATTGCATACATGTACTGATGTTTAACATAAATATAATAAATTAAAAATAATTTGGCCTATTAGCTGAACCTTAGTATAATAATCAGAGTCCTGAGTCTCAAACTTATCAATTTCAATCTCAATTTTACCAGTTTGTCATATAAATGTACGTAGCAGCAAACTTGCTAGTGCAGAAAAACAGGTCAAACAGTTTCCTTTTGGCCCTTCTAATCTAGTGCCAGAACTCAAGTGCTGCTACAATGTGTACATGTTCATATTGCACAATAAGTATTTTACAAAATTAAGACTGGCTGTAAGAAAGATATTAAGATATATTCCATGAAACAATTGAATGGAATGTTCTGACTTCGATGTTCATTTCTAAATGAATAAGCAATCTGTTAGAGCAGGGCCCCCCAAATTTGGAAACTTTAAAACTTGTGGACTTCAACTCCCAGAATTCCTCAACCAGAATAGCTGGTTGCCAAGTTTGAGAAAGTTGCCAAGTTTGGAGGCCTCTGTGTTAGAGTTTCACAAGAAATAAATTGCTTTTGAAATCCCGCCTTCAGAGTCTAGGGATTTTCACAAAGTTTCAGCGAATGCACACAAGCATTGTTGTTCACTGACTCACCCATCCAACAAGAAAGGCAAAAGCACAATGCTTCATAAATTAGTTTACATATTGTGGTTTACTTATCTATGTTTTAGCTTGGTCCACCCAACATGTCAAGCCATAAATTTTTAAAAATAAGGGTTTACAAAACAGAGGAACCCTCAAACTAAGAAGCCTCCATATAGCTCAGTTTGCTCTGATGTATGATCCCAGACCTTGTATGGTAAACCAACCTGCTAGACAAGATAACTCTTTTGCCACTTGCTTCCACCTCTTTCCTGTATTTAAAACAGTCGGGATTATACCTTTTACCCGGTATGAACCTGACTGTTATGGTTAATGTTGCTATGGGAAAATAAAAATCATCTTAGAATCATAAGGTGTGTTTATTTGTCAGAATGGTGATTGCAGCATATTGAGTGCCAGACAACTACCAGTGTCTTACCAGTTAATGAATATTTCAGCTTTAACCGCAACAACACAACAGATATAAACTTAATGTAAATCACTCCAAACTTGATTGCAGGAAGTACAATTTCAGCAACAGAGTGGTCAATGTCTGGAGCTCACTACCTGATTCTGTTGTCACCTGCTCAAACCCCCACTCCTTTACCCTCAAACTAACCTCTATTGAACTCACTCCATTCCTAAGAGGTCTGTAAGGGGTGTGCATAAGTGCACAATCATGCCTACCATCCCTGTCCTATTGTCCCCAATTATTAGTTCCTATTTCTTATATTTAAACATGTTTATTCTTATTTCTATTGTATTGTAAGCTTTTGACAAAATAAATAAATAAACTAGAGGAGCACTTCATCTGGCACAATGTCATGAATCACTGTACATTGTTTATCCATATGGTTTTCTTGGTAAAATACAGAGACATTTACCACTGCCTTCTCCTGCTCATCTGCTCATCTCCTGCTCATCTGCCTCTTGCATCTTCCTATATTGCTGCTACCCAATTTAGTATAGATTCTGGCTTGCTTTAGCTGAGCAGCTGGAATGAGCTTCATGTCTTAGGTGATCCTACTGGAAGTGTAGGCTTTGGCATTCTTCCCAGAGTTCTTCATTTACATTTCCCAGAACCAATTCCAACCTACCACAGCAAAACAGCTTAACCTGCCCATTATTTGGTGGTGAAGGTCGTGGTCTTTTGACTTCAAGCAATTTTTTCCCAAGAACAATCACTTTATTAGATAAAACAGCCTTTCCTGATTTGTAGCTCCAAATGGGCTAGGGCTAAAACTCGCACAACATGGATGGAAAATTGGGAAGTTGCAATCCCCAAATAGTGGGATTGCAGTTATGAACTGGGTGCAGCTGCTCTTTAACCAAAAATGAACCTTTCCTGCCTTTGCCAGCAGAGGGCAATTCTCTACCATGTATGTAAATGAAGAACTTCATTTCCTATTACTCCTTCCTGTTTCTCTGTCTTCCAACCTGTTATAAGTGTTTCTTGTAGACTAGTAAATATTATAATGATTTATTTATGAAAATATCCTGCAGCAAAATTTCAGTAAACAATTACAAAAAGGAGAAAAGCATTTCATGTTATTTTCTTCTGTCTTTCAAAGTTATATCCTTTGCAATCCAATGCAGAATATCAGTTTCTATCAAAGCCACTCTGCCTTCTACCTGGTGTTCACCAAATAAGGCTTAGACTCTGGCCCCAATATTCCCAGACTCCAATAAGGCACCAAAGCAGGACGATCACTTACTAACGATTTATTCAGAACATTCTGATTAAAAAGGATTCCTCTCAAAGAGGGAACCTGGAGTTCAAATATTTGAACCCAACTATTGGATTCAAATTAAATAATGTAAGGTCTTGGCAGCTGCAACTTTCATTTGAAATAAACGTTAACACCTGAACTGTCAAATACAGCTGCTAGCCTGCTATACAGTTGTCAACCACTAAAGTGCTGCATGGGAACCCTGTCACATTTAAGGTGTAATAATGAAGGCAAATATTAAGTATAAATTGTTATTATTTAGTTATGAAATGTCAGAGGGAAAAAGAAAAACATACATACAGACAGAGTTTAAGGAGCATTTGAACAGAAAAAAAATGAATAGAAATATTATTTACTTTAACACTTCAAAAGTGCAAAGCAATGAACTTTCCCAGTTCAGTCTGTTTAGTATAAAGATCTGGAAAAAGAACTGAGAAGCAGTAGAATATAAAACAGTTTTATCTTAAAGTTGTGCAGTCATATCTGAACAGTGAATAGAGAGATTTATGAAATCTATCTTTAGGAATCAAAAGTGATAATGCCCAGCTCAACTCTAAAGAGGTCTCCAAATTATTAACTTTTGGGATTTTCCTCAGAAAGGAATACATTATTAAAATCTGAATCTTTGAACACAAAAACCACAAACTGAATAAGTCATTTGATTGCTTAGAATACTAGGATATACAGAATCCTGCATTGTGAAATAAGTCTGAGAAAAGTGTGTTGTAAATGTTGTTTGTGTTATGTCTGTGTGTGTAGGATTTGCTGGTTACAAAAACAATTATGAAAAATAATTACAAGTAATTACAGAAATTATGAATTTTGTGCTGTTGTACTTTTTTTGTAGTGAACTGTCAGAACAAGGTTAGTGGGTTGAATCTTCTTTTCCCACTACTGTGCCCAAGTAGTATTTAGCTTGTACAATTTGAATATCATCTCTTCTCTGTCACTCTGGGTCATATAATATCTAACTATCTGTCTGTCTGCCCATCCATCCAATTCATAGTTTACCTGCGTAGCCATCCTGGCAGCTAATGGGATTTAAAAACCTCACACTGCAAGATAATGATAGCAAAACAAGATACATACTACATCAAGAACAAAATTCATCATAGTCACATATTTTAGTCTGGCTCTGTGCCTGGAGGAGATACAGGTTTTCACAGTCTTTTCAACAGCAGGTGAAGTCAAGAGATACTGTTACCAAGGGCAGGTGGTGGAACAAAGTGTTATGTATGCAGGTTTGAATGTCATTGGTTTAGTTTGAACTGTTCTTGTAAAATGTCAGAAATGATTGGTTTAAAAAGTGCGGGAAAATCCTGCACTCTGATTGGCTGGCAACTGCGGCTGCTGGCTATAAGTAGCAGCCGCAGCCCAGCCAAATTGGGTCTGTTATGAGCTGTGGTCACTAATAAACTCTTCACTGAAGCACTCCGCGTCTGACTCTTCATGCAAACTTAATACTGGCGACGAAGGTTGCATCCTTCCTGAAGAGAAGATGACGCGGAAAACAAGCTGAGAGAGATGGCTGCACTGAACACCCCCCCCCAGCCCCATTCAATCTGACGGCAGAAGACTGGGACTCGTTCGCAGATCGTTTCCAAATGTATTTGGAGGGAAATGATCTCACCGACATTTCCGAGAAGCAGAAGAGGGCGGTCTTTCTCACGCACTGCAGTCCGGCAGTTTTCAAGATGGTGAAGGCATTGGTGGGAGCTGCAGACGTGAAGATAATGGAATGGCCTGATTTAGAAAAGCTTTTAAGAGCCCATTATGCCCCACAAGTATTGTGCCTCATTAAGAGACACGAGTTTTACCGTTGGGATCAAGGGGAAAGCGAAAACGTTAATGACTTCGTGGCAAGTTTAAGAGACATTGGGGGTGCATGCGAGTTTAACAACTTGGAAGAGGCCATGCGCGATCGATTTGTTCTAGGCCTCAAAGACAAGGTGCTTCAGAGCAAATTATTATTAAAACCTAAGATCACGTTGAAGGAAGCCATAGAAGAGGCCTCCTCAGCAGAAGCCACCAAGTCCTCAGCAGCAGCCATGAAGAAAATTAACAAGGCCTCAAGCCATCCTGATGTGGAAAAGTCCACAACAACTCATTGTGAGCAAATAGATTCTGAGTCAGACTGTAGTGAGGTGGAGGAAGGAATTTATAGACTCAGAATGGAGAGGAAAAAGAAAGACCTGGGAAGAAAGAGGCAAGATTTTTACTGCAGAGGTTGTGGGGAAGCCACCCCGCACTGAATGCAAGTTTCTTGATACCATCTGCCTCCGTTGTGAAAAAAGAGATCACCTAGCAAAAGCCTGCAAATCATCCAGAACTCCACCCCACAGAAGAAAGTTTCCTGACAAAGAATTCAAGCCTAACAACTTCAGTGAGAAAATAGGGCGCAACACAGAAGCAAATGGGAAGAATGAAATTCATCAAACAGTCACCATTGGTCATTCTTCACCCTTAAGAAGCAGAAAAGTACATGTGAAGGTACTAATTGAAGAAAGGCCTTGCCAAATGGAAGTGGACTCAGGCTCCTATTTATCTATGGTGTCATGGGACACTATTCACAGACTACTCCCTAACATTCAGAAGAAGCATTTCCAGAAGCAAGCACTGACTCTTAAAGACTACCAAGGGAACAAGATTCCAGTAGTTGGAACAAGAGAATTCAATGTGAAGTTCAAAGGCCACACCAAACATTTGCCCCTGACCATCGTGGACAAGGACTGCCCAAGCTTGCTGGGACTTGAGTAGTTCAATCCACTAGGCATCGAGGTGACTGGCATCAATCACGTGAGCAACACTGAATGGGAGGAGGCCTTGAAGCCTGAGTTTCCAGAGGTCTTCAGCGACGGATTGGGCAAGTATATGGGGACCCCTATCACTTTCAACATAGATCCCAAGGTGCCCCCAATTTGTTTAAAGCCCAGAAGGGTCCCATTTGCCTTAAAGGAAAAAATGGATGCACAATTAGATAAACTAATAGCTCAAGGAGTTTTAGAGCCCACTGACCACTCCAGATGGGAGACACCCATAGTCACACCAGTCAAGACTGATGGGTCAGTAAGAATCTGTTGAGACTATAAGGGGACATTGAACCATGCTCTTCAACAGAGCGCATATCCAGTTCCAGTGGTGCATCATTTATTACATTCACTTGGCAGTGTACAGTCTTTGCCAAATTGGATCTGGCCCAGGCATATCAACAACTAACAGTTGATGATGCCACTGCAGAGGCCCAAACCATTGTGACTCATAGAGGTGCCTTCAAATGTAAAAGGTTACAGTTTGGAGTAAGCGTGGCACCAGGCATCTTCCAAAGCCTTATGGAAAGGATGCTCCAAGGACTGCCAGGGGTAGTGCCTTACTTTGATGATGTGTTAATTTCTGCTGAAAATGACACTCAATTACAAGAGAGACTCAGAGAAGTCCTTACCAGATTCAAGAAAGCGGGATTAAAAGTCAAGGAAGAAAAATGCACTCTTAGAACTGACAAGGTTTAGTTCTTGGGCTACATGATTGACAAACATGGCATCCACCCTACAGATGCCAAGGTTCAAGCAATCAAGAAGCCCCTAGACCAAAATGCAAAACAGATTTGCAAGCCTTCCTTGGACTTATTAACTTTTATCACATGTTCCTACCTCAGAGGGCAACCATTGCAGAACCATTACACAGACTACTGGACAAAAAATCTGCTTGGGTCTGGGGCAGGAAGGAACAATCAGCATTTAACAATATTAAAAGACTAATCACGTCTGATGCTGTACTGATACAGTTCTCTGAGAATTTGCCTGTTGTACTGACTTGTGATGCATCCCCTTTTGGAGTGGGGGGGGCGTTGAGCCACAGGCTTCCCAGCGGGAGGGAAGCTCCTATTGCATTTTACTGTCGCACTTTGACCAAAGCAGACAGGAATTACAGCCAATTGGACAAGGAAGCATTGGCAATTGTTGCAGCTGTCAAGAAATTCCATGAGTATTTATATGGGAGAACATTTACCATTGTTACAGATCACAAACCTTTGTTAGGCATTGTGGCAGGAGACAAACCTACACCCACTATCCTGTCACCAAGAATGCTGAGGTGGACTGAATTTCTTGCTGCTTATTCATACAAGCTCATCCACAAGCCTGGCAAAGACATTGGCCATGCTGATGCCTTGAGTCGCTGCCTACTTCCGTTTCACACTGATGACTTTGAACCTGAGGTGCACCCTTTTTCCTAGAAACTGTTGCCAAGCTTCCAGTACACGCTGCTGAAATTGCCAGAGAGACTGCCAAAGACACTTTATTGGCCCCTGTTATAGGCTGGATTAAGAAAGGTTGGCCTTTTCAAGATCTACCTCACCTTGCCCAACCTTTTAAATCCAGGCAAACTGAATTATCTGTATTAAGAGGATGTATTTTGTGGGGTAACAGGGTGGTTATTCCTGCAGAACTGCAAAAAGAGCTTTTGGAAATGTTACATGAGGATCATCCAGGTATTGTAAGGATGAAGGGATTGGCCAGGAGTTATGTATGGTGGCCAGGTATTGACAAAATGGTTGAAAACTGGGTTGCATCTTGTCCCAACGGTCAGGTAGTCAGGCCTGCCCCACCTCTCGCCCCCACACAGGAATGGGGATGTCCTAGGGGCCCATGGTCTAGGATTCACATTGATTTCGCTGGCCCTACCAGGGGGCACACCTTCCTTATTATAGTAGATGCATATTCCAAATGGCTAGAGGTCATCCCTATGGCATCCACCACTACTGATGCTGTCATCAAGCAGCTTAAAAAGCTTTTTGTAACCCACGGGTTACCTGATGTACTCGTTTCTGACAATGGCCCTCAATTTACATCCAACCTTTTTGAATCTGTCTAGCACAACAGGGTATCAGACATGCCCTGACTGCCCCTGGGCATCCTTCAGCTAACGGCCGGGCTGAACGCATGCTATGTTTTACCAAGGAAAAGCTTCAGCAATTGGGTCCTGGGGACATCACTGAGAAAGTTGAAAAACTTCTTAGTGTTCAGCACATCACTCCTAACCCATCAACTAACTTATCCCCAGCAGAGTTGTTGATGGGTAGGAAACTTAGGTCTTCCCTTGACCGCCTTCATCCCACTTACGCACCCAACGCACCACTAGATTCCACTAGCAAAGTTCGCACGTTCAGTGTGGGTGATTCTGTTTATGCTAAGAACCTTATGGGTGAACCTTCCTGGATTCCTGCTGAAATAACTCAAATCACAGGCTCTCATTCTTACAGGGTACAAACAGAGGATGGAGTCCTCTGGAGCAGGCACATTGATCAGCTTAGATCCAGATTACTTCAGGAACATTGCAATTGTTCCTCTCTAGTTCCCATACCTAATGCCTTTTCTAGGGGAGGAACATGAGGATAATCAGCAAGCAAGAATCAACCCCATGTGTAACGAGCCATTATGACAGGAACCATCCCAAAACCTGTCACAATGCCAAAATCCATCCTTACAAGTGGAAGAGTGCACATCACTACCTGACTTGGGTGCTGACATTGGGTTGGAGATGGGTTGGGAGGAGAAACCAGATTGTAACAATCAAACAGGGTCTTCTTTCACTGGAAGCCCTAGTAGGGAAATGTCAACAGACACATTTCCTCTCTCACTGGGTGAGAACATTAAAACTTCTGAACCACGAAGGTCTCAACGTACACATAAGAGCCCCACCTATTTAAAAGAACACATTAGATAGGTTGGGGTTTGAGTATGGACTGAACCTAGTGGGGAGGGGTGTTATGTATGCAGGTTTGAATGTCATTGGTTTGGTTTGAACTGTTCTTGTAAAATGTCAGAAATGATTGGTTTAAAAAGTGCGGGAAAATCCTGCACTCTGATTGGCTGGCAACTGCGGCTGCTGGCTATAAGTAGCAGCCGCAGCCTAGCCAAATCGGGTCTGTTATGAGCTGTAGTCACTAATAAACTCTTCACTGAAGCACTCCACGTCTGACTCTTCTTGCAAACTTAATACAAAGAAAACTTGCCTTTTGGATTACATCAGATAACATTAATTGATAGGACCCAGAACATGCCAACCCTGCTGGATTTTGTGGGGCAGGCAGAGATAATTGCAAATATATCCAGTGCTGTGCTCTTTCAAAATTGAACAGACTTTTAAAAAGTGAGATAACTCAAGGGCCTACATTTTGCTTGCATTTAGGATCAACAATCACCCTAAGAACATGCATAGTCTTGTACTTCAGGCCAATGCCTGGTGTTACAACCCAACTACTTGGTTTTAGCCAATCACAAATATATAAATAGACTCAAAACTGGTTACTGTGTTGGATATGTAGGAAGCCTCCCACTTCCACAAGATGAAATATTCCACAGAATAAGAAAAGAAGAATAAAATATTTCCCCTAAAGGAGGAGAAAAGTATCCTTAACAAAGGCAGAAAGCAGCCCCAGTCTTTCCTCTAATAAAACAGCCTGCAAGCAAAGCTTAAGGAAATTCAGTTTCATTCATAAAACAATATATACACTGTACAACTGGACTTGGCTAAAGCGATTTCCAGATAGATGGAAGAATAGACCAAGAGCTGAAAGTGACAAGATTCATCTGACAGGATTAGATCAGGGAGACAAAAACCCAGGATTTGCATTTCTCCTTTACCTTTAGGGCTGGTCAGACCTTGCAGATCATAATAGAAATCTGCAACACAATTAAATAATAAAGGATACACAGACCCAAATATCTCAATTACAATGCCTCCCCAAACATATAAAAACTCATCTACTCACCAGATCAGTTTGCTAGGTGCCCCCAGAAATGCTTGTGCTGTCCCTCCTGGGCCAATAAACTATTGTGTTGTCACTGTTACTGGGCCAATAAATCTTTCCAATTGCAGCCTGCCTCAAACTTATTCTTCCTTTGCTTGTGTTTGTCTTCCTGTTTGGAATAGGACATGGACCAGATTTGATATAATGACTGGGCCTGGAAGAAATGATTCCTAAGTAGAGATAGCAATTGTATAAACATATCACAACTGTCCAAGACTACGAAGGATGACTCAAGTATTAATTAATTTTGAAGTATGAGGAGAAGTGTTACTTTTGTGACTTCTGGATTTAAATTAATAAAGTTAAATTAAAGTTCATAAACACATTCTTTTACTCATACCTATCTTTCAAAACCTACCTCAATTTAGTCATTTAATTAATTAATTTATTTATTTATTTTATTTATTAATTTGACTTGTATGCCGCCCCCTCTCTAAAAGGACTCGGGGCGGCTCACAGCTAAAACCACACAATAAATTATTTAACTAAAACCGTATTAAACAACCAAGTCAAATTAGCATAAAACCCCCAATCTAAAACAAAGTCAATCCCCCCCACCCTAGGAGGTCAGCACAGCCTGGACTATCCAAATAGCCAGGTCTTTAAATCATGACGGAAGGTGCGGAGATCAGGGGCCAAATGGAGCCCCAGGGAAAGCTGGTTCCACAAAGCTCACTCTGGCTGCCACAGAATAGGCCTTCCCCTGGGTTACCGCCAAGCGACACTGGGTTGCAGACTGCACCAAGGAGCCCCTGTCTGTGCGCTCGTACAGGGCGGTTGGTATTCGATGCCGGCAGGAGTCATTCTTGTAAATACCCTGGACCCATGCCTTGTAGGACTTTGAATGTTAATACGAGAACCTTGAATTTAGGATGGAAAGAAATTTATTTTTGTTATCATTAAACCATTGCAAAATGAAAAATCCTGATTGAACTCAGCTAAGCTAAAGATCACATAGAACCAAAACTATTTCACCTTACATGGTTTTTTAAAAAATATCATGAATATACAAGTTACCCAAACACCACAATTTTAGGTGGTTTATATAAAAATAAAAAGGAAATAAAATCCAAGAGATTAAAAACATACAGTTTGCACTAAGAAGGCCTAGATATATGTTTTGAGCTTCCCATAAACTGTACTTTGTTTCATACAATATTGTGCTCTCCTGCCTAGGGCACACCAGCTGTTAACTTCTAGAAATCAGCAGTGGATAAATCAGTAGATAGAGAAAAACAAAGGTCTTAAATTGTGCTTTTTAAGGAGAAACTGTTAAAACTGGCTAAACTAAAACTCTTAGAAATCTTTCTAGCTGAAATATTACTTTAAAGAGAAGAAATGCTACTTTCCTATGCACATGGTTGTCTTTATATTTTGTGGATGGCTAACTGCCAAAAAGCACAGGATACTCTGCCTTTCTCTCTTATGCCATCACTGAAGTATTTAAAGCAAGAGCGATTGATCTGTTTGTCTCATCCTTGTTTTTTTTAACATTGTTATTAAGGTGAGAAATGAACAGTTATGAAACAGAGTTTAGAAAGAAGAAACTGTCAAATTCTTATGCCCCCTTCTTAAATATAAGGGACTTCATATCATCTCTATCTTGCTAGGATCATCACTTATTATTTCTAATTACAGCCTTTGCCCAAAGAGTGAAGGACAGTTGTACAGGGATTCCTGATCAATTGTCCTTCCATGATTTAACTGAATAAAACTGTGGGTGCTTGCACTCACCCATGAGCTGTTACATGATGCAGTGTGTGTTATGTATGTAGGTTTGAAGTCATTGGTTTAGTTTGAACTGTTCTTGTAAAATGTTGGAAATCATTGGTTTAAAAAGTGCGGGAAAACCCTGCATTCGGATTGGCTGGCAACTGCGGCTGCTGGCTATAAGTAGCAGCCACAGCCCAGCCAAATTGGGTCCGTTCTGAGCTGTAGTCGCTAATAAACTAAGAGCTTGAAGCACTCCGCATCTGTCTCTTCATGCAAACTTAACACTGGCGACGAAGGTGGGATTCCCCTGAAGAAGACAGCAACGTGGAACAGAAGGAGAGCGAGATACCTGCACTGAACACCCCCCCAGCCCCGTTCGATCCGACAGCAGAAGACTGGGAGTCGTATGCAGATCGTTTCCAAATGTATCTGGAGAGAAACAATCTTGCCGACATTTCCGAGAAGCGGAAGAGGACGGTCTTTCTCACGCACTGCGGTCCGGCAGTTTTCAAGATGGCGAAGGCATTGGCGGAGCTGCAGACGGAAGGTAATGGACTGGCCTGACTTAGAAAAACTGTTAAGAGCCCATTACGCGCCACAAGTATCATGCCTCATTAAGAGACACAAGTTTTACCGTTGTGATTAAGGGGAAAGCGAAAACGTAAATGACTTCATGGCAAGTTTAAGAGACATTGGGGGTGCATGCGAATTTAACAATTTAGAAGAGGCCATGCGCAATCGATTTGTTCTGGGCTTTAAAGACAAGGTGCTACAGAGCAAGTTATTACTGAGACCTAAGATCACGCTGAAGGAAGCAATAGAAGAGGCCTCTTCAGCAGAAGCTACCAAGTCCTCAGCAGCAGCCATGAAGAAAATCAATAAGGCCACAAGCCATCCTGATGTGGAAAAGTCCACAACAACTCATTGTGAGCAAATAGATTCTGAGTCAGACTGTAGTGAGGTGGAGGAAGGAATTTACAGACTCAGAATGGAGCAGAAAAAGAAAGACCTGGGAAGAAAGAGGCAAGATTTCTACTGCAGAGCTTGTGGCGGAAGGCACCCCCGCACTGAATGCAAGTTTTTAGACACCATTTGCCTCCATTGTGATAAAAGAGGACACCTAGCAAGAGTCTGCAAATCATCCAGAACTCCACCCAACAGAAGAAAGTTTGCTACAAGCAAAGACAAAGAATTCAGGCCCAACAATCTCAGTGAGAAAATGGGGCGCAGCACAGAAGCAAATGGGAAGAATGAAACTCATCAAACAGTAACTATTGGTCATTCATCACCTTTAAGAAGCAGAAAAGTGCATATCAAGGTACTTATTGAAGGAAGGCCTTGCCAAATGGAAGTGGACTTAGGCTCATACCTATCTATGGTGTCATGGGACACTATTCACAGACTTCTTCCCAACATCCAGAAAAAGCATTTCAATTACACGAGAGACTCAGGGAAGTCTTAACTAGATTCAAAAAAGCAGGGTTAAAAGTCAAAGAAGAAAAATGCACACTTAGAACAGATAAAGTGGAATTCTTGGGTTACATGATTGATAAACATGGCATCCACCCCACAGAGGCAAAGGTTCAGGCAATCAAAGAAGCCCCCAGGCCAAAATGCAAAACAGATTTGCAAGCATTCTTGGGACTCATTAACTTCTATCATATGTTTCTACCTCAGAAGGCAACCATTGCAGAACCCCTACATAGGTTGCTGGACAAAAAATCTGCTTGAGTCTGGGGGAGGAAGGAACAAGCTGCATTTAACAATATCAAGAGAATAATCACATCTGATGCCGTGCTGATACAGTTCTCTGAGAACTTTCCTGTTGTTCTGACTTGTGATGCCTCCCCTTTTGGAGTGGGGGGGGGGTTGAGCCACATGCTTCCCAGCGGAGGGAAGCTCCTATTGCATTTTACTCTCGCACCTTGACTAAAGCAGAGAGGAACTACAGCCACCTGGACAAGGAAGCCTTGGCGATTGTAGCAGCTGTCAAAAAATTCCATGAGTATTTATATGGGAGAATATTTACTGTTGTCACAGATCACAAACCTCTTTTAGGCATTGTGGCAGGGGACAAACCAATGCCCACGATCCTGTCACCAAGAATGCTGAGATGGACTGAATTTCTTGCTGCTTATTCATACAAACTGATCCACAGACCTGGTAAAGACATTGGGCATGCAGATGCTTTGAGTCGCTGCCCACTTCCTTCACACATTGAGGATCCTGTTCCTGAGACTCACACCTTTTTTCTAGAAACTGTTGCCAGACTTCCAGTACATGCTGCTCAAATTGCCAGAGAGACTGCCAAAGACACTTTATTGGCTCCTGTCATAGGCTGGATTAAGAACGGTTGGCCACTTCAAGATCTACCTCACCTTGCCCAACCTTTTAAATCCAGGCAAACTGAATTATCTGTATTAAGAGGATGTATTTTGTGGGGTAACAGGGTGGTTATTCCTGCAAAACTACAAAAAGAGGTTTTGGAAATGTTACATGAGGGTCATCCGGGAATTGTCAGAATGAAGGGATTGGCCAGGAGTTATGTATGGTGGTCAGGTATTGACAAAATGGTTGAAAACTGGGTTGCATCTTGTCCCAACAGTCAGGTAGTCAGGCCTGCCCCACCTCTCGCCCCCACACAGGAATGGGAATGTCCTAGGAGCCCATGGTCCAGGATTCACATTGATTTTGCTGGCCCTACCAGAGGGCACACTTTCCTTATTATACTTGATGCATATTGCAAATGGCTGGAGGTTATCCCTATGGCATCCACCACAACTGAAGCTGTCATGAAACAGCTTAAAAGCTTTTGTAACTCACAGGTTACCTGATGTGCTTGTTTCTGACAATGGCCCTCAATTTACATCCAACCTTTTCGAATCATATCTAGCACAACAGGGTATCAGACATGCCCTGACAGCCCCTGGGCATCCTTCAGCTAACGGCTGGGCTGAACGTATGGTACGATTTACCAAGGAAAAACTTCAGCAATTGGGTCCAGGGGATATCACTGAGAGAGTTGAAAAACTTCTCAGTGTTCAGCATATCACTCCCAACCCCTCAACTAATTTAACCCCAGCTGAATTGTTGATGGGTAGGAAACTCAGGGCTCCCCTTGACCGCCTCCATCCCACTTACACACCCAACGCACCACTAGATTCCACTAGTAAAATTGCACTTTCACTGTGGGTGATTCTGTTTATGCTAAGAACCTCATGGGTGAACCATTATGGATTCCTCTGAGATAACCCAAATCACAGGCCCCAGGTCTTACAGGGTACAAATGGAGGATGGTGTCCTCTGGAGCAGGCACATTGATCAGTTAAGATCCAGATTGCCTCAGGAGCATCGCTTTTGCTCCTCTCTGGTTCCCATACCTACTGCCTCTTCTAGGGGGGAAAGGGGAGGATTATGAGAGTAATTAGCAAGTAAGAATCAACCCCATGTGTAATGAGCTAACACTACAGGAACCATCCCAAAACCTGTCACAATACTAACAACCATTTTCACAAATGGAAGATTGCACATCACTACCTGATTTAGGTGCTGACATTGGGTTGGAGATGGATTGGGAAGAGAGACAAGGTTGTAGTAACCAAACAGGTTCTACCATTACTACAAGTCCAAGTAAGGAAATGTCAGCAGACACATTTCCTCTCTCACAAGGTGAGAACCTTAAAACATCTGAACCATGTAGGTCTCAACGCATATGTAAGAGCCCCACCTTTTTAAAAGAATACATTAGATAGGTTGGGATTTGAGTATGGACTGAACCTAGTGGGGAGGGGTGTTATGTATGTAGGTTTGAAGTCATTGGTTTAGTTTGAACTGTTCTTGTAAAATGTTGGAAATCATTGGTTTAAAAAGTGTGGGAAAACCCTGCACTCTGATTGGCTGGCAACTGCGGCTGCTGGCTATAAGTAGCAGCCGCAGCCCAGCCAAATTGGGTCCGTTCTGAGGTGTAGTCACTAATAAACTAAGAGCTTGAAGCACTCCGCGTCTGTCTCTTCATGCAAACTTAACAGTGTGGATGATATAAGGAAAGAGAAATGCACCAATTTGGGAGAGGTTAGGTAGCTCGGTATTCTTACTGAGAATTCATGAGTGAAAGGAAGGATAAAAGCCAAGGGTGCTTTGAAAAGAACACATTATACTTCCGTGACAGCAGAAATAACATTTAAGGTCAAATTGTCAGGAGGAACATAGTACTGGATTTTTTGTGGGGGGAGGGGTGCTAAATCCTTTCAGATAATTGCAAAGGTATATCTATCCCTCTGCCAAGGTTATGGACATGACTATATATGATAAACTACTGAGGTAAACATTTTTAAATTATTAAACATGATAGTTTTTAGTGATTCCAATTTGGAGAGTAAATGAAATGATTTCAGAGGGAGCTGCTTTCCTTTAATCTTTCTGTTCTCTATTTTGAAAATGAGAAAAATGTTCAGTGATGTTATGCAAAAACATTCTCAAAGCAGCCATTTGATGCCCTAGTGAGGGAGAGAGACCTAGATGATGATACTCTTTAATTCAGAAGTTAACTTTTGTAGATCTCTTGTAATACTTCAGAACAAAATTTCCCAAAGAAAAAATCTAACATAAAACTAAAGTTGTTTTTGGAGGGAGAAAGAAGTTATTCTGAAAATTCTTGTGGGTGGTGTGAGATACATGGTTCAAAACAGATACACCCTGTCGTATCATGGAATATTTTATGCTTTTGCATCAGCTGTCAGCCAGATTTATTTAAGCGCTTCTGAAGCTATTAATGTTAAATCATCCCCAACACTCTTGGGAATGTTTTTCAAAAAGCGTTGGAATTAATTTAACAAAAGTAAAGTGCACACATTTTAGTTCAGCACATAAAAGTTCTACAGTTTGACTCATCTCCGCTTTATGTACCATCTAGTTAAAAGGAAACCTGGTGGGAATTACTTAACAAGCAAATAAATGGAAGTGTTGGCATGTTCTGGTTTCATTATATTGGATATTCAGTGCAGTTCAAAAAACAGCAGCCTCCAAACATTCCTTTGTAGCCCCAGAAAAATGGTGTTAAAAATATTAGCTGTTTTGGGTACCTTTAGGTTTGCAGATGCTTAATGCAGCTCTTTCATCCCTTTAACTTCTAACCTGCCTTCCAAAATGGGTACTGAACCAACCTGTTTTAAATTATGCCCCCCAGCTTGCCATACAAAGCTGGCTGCATCCCTCTGGCTAATGGAAATTGCACATCTTTGCAATTCAGTCCTAGACGACTGCTTTTATCGCAATCACATTAGTAATGTGTTCCCTTTCTAAGCCAAGTTCTCTCAAAAAGGGCCTAGGAACAAATATTTAGATTCAATAGTACAAAATATATAATGCCACCAGTTCTAGGGATGCAAAAATCTGGACAACCACAAGATGACAGGAAAGGGGTAGAAAGCCAAGGCTATCTCATGGTCACCCAGATTGGCAACCATGTTTATTCTTTTGTCTTTGATCCATTCAAGTTGTTCTCATATCTTTCTCCAGCTGGCACTCTCTAAATGTATTATTATTGAATGTATTATTTATTATCACTATATCTGACCATCAAAGTGGCTTACCACATTAAAAATACATGTTAAACTAAGACAGCATTAATACATTTTAAATACTGATAAAATAACAAATATTAAAATAACTTGGATTACACTTCTTATCATTCCCAGAAGCTTTGCTCTAGTTTATGAAAACTGTGGAATTTGTAGTCTATACTAGGCTTCATAGCCTGTTTCTTTGGTCCATTGGCTTCTTTTGTGTGCTTTTGTTCTAAAATGGAGATACTAATATGTGAACCCATTCAGACATAATTCACATTGTCATCCCTGGGTGTTGTCCCATACCCTTTTCGTCTGCATGACACATCTATTTCTGCTGACCTTTACTGTAACTTTAACCAGACGTAAAGAAAAAATAACTATAATTTGGTCTAATTGTCAAGAGAAAATTATGTATTATTATTTATAGGGCAGATGCTACACAATTAATCTTGATCATGACCATCTGCAAGAGTATTCCAATTAAACTGTTAAAATATAATATATGGCATCATTGCTTAATTAATACATCTGCTCAAGCCCTAATGGCTTATCATGGGTGTCAAACTTGCCGTGTTCACGTTTCCGTCATGTGACATTTTGTGACATTTTTTCCATTTGCAAACCTGGGGGTAGGTGGTCCTGTGCATGACGCATCCGGCCCTCAGGCCGCCAGTTTGACACCCCTGCCCTATATGGTCCTTGATCTTTGAACCAATTGATTTATCAGAGAGACTTAATTTCCTGCTGCTACAACTGAAATGTAATATGTTTTCCCAAAAGTTAGGGTTATTTAGGGAATTGAAAACTGTTAGAAATTTGGCGACAGCAACCAATTACTTTTCCTGAAGTAGCAATACTTGTATCTTAGATTTACTGTTAACCATGGGAAACTTTTACTTCATTCGTTTCTACTTGGGAATTCAATCACCTTGCAAAGTATCAGAAAAAGATGCCCTCTAATTCCCTTCCATTAGCCAGTGACTGTACTAGATTTTGCCATAGATTTAAGTCCCATACTGGCATGAAAACTAGTATGGGAATTGTCATAAGTAATTACATGCTGTCACATACTACAGTGCAGTGAAAGTAATGTTGGATTTGCCCCCCCAAAGCCAATATGCTTGTACACCCCCTTTTTTTGTTCTTGCTTAAAACATGTGTTCATTGACTACTTCCGGAATATCACATTTTTATGCATTGTAAATATCTGTCATTCTCCCTATAGTTACTAGGATTAATAAAATGAAGTTATTTGGCACCTTTCCAGATAGATCATAATTTAGAAATGATGTCATACTTAAAATGACAAGAATAAAGAAGGTAACCAAAGAGGTTTTCAAGGAAATGGAATGGTAGTAATAGTAATTTAGAATATTTTGGCACTGGTGGGTTCAATGAAACACACACACACACACACACACACACTATTTTTTTTATTAAAGAAGAAGAGAAAAAAAACAATACAAATTTTGAGTTAAAGATAAGAGAAATTGGGAAAAGTATGTTAAGTCATAAATTCTTCACACTGATTAGGCTATCAATCTTGTTGCCTGCCAGCAGTCTATGAGTGTATATATATCTAATAAATAACAGGTAGTTCTCTCCAGCTTTTAGTAGCTCTTACTCATCTTTATGAAGACTGTAGTGCTAGATCTTGCAGCAATTAATCTTTCTTTTTTTTCAGTCAAGGAAGAAAAAGCTCAGAGCCATTATTTATGGTCTGGTTCTGATCCTGGAGCTCTCCTGTAAAGATGTATTGCTTTATAAGCCAGTGTTACTAAATGCTAAAGTGCAAATATACCTTAAAGAAATAGGAAACGGCATTACCTTCTTATACTAATCTCATAAATACCTGTAGTTTGACTAGAACTAGCAAGTCAAAAGGATTTCAGATGTTTCTCCCCCTTCACAGCACTGCCCTGTGTAGAAAGTCAGCACCCACCCACTCTCTTAGAGAATGAAATATTTTGAGGAATATTAAAAAGGAGGATAGAATATTTCCCTTAAAGAAGAAATGGAAAAAAATCTTAAGGGAGATCAGAAATCAGCCCCAGTCTCCCTACCCCAAGCAGAAACTGATCAGGCCAACTTTTAGAAATGCAGATTTGGTGATCCATTCAGAAAGACTGGGTCAGACAGAGATTCCAGATAAGCAATACAATTAGGTAAGTGGAAGGTTGACAAGATTAGCTCAGACAAATATCTAGGATTTGCATTTCATCTTTTGCCTATAGAGCCAGCCATGACCCCATAGGAATCTGACAATAGCCATTAAAATATTAAGACATGTTCTTGCACAGGAACAGGAATCTCAAATACAAAGCCCAAAGAAGGTATAAAAACCCACCCACTCTTAATTCCATTTTATCAGCTGTTCCAGAACTGCACGCCGTATGTGTGTTGGTTCTGTTCACCAATAAAGATAATCTTTCCAATCAGCCTCTATTTTATTCCTGGCTTGGACTTGGAGCTAGATATTTCTTCCAACACCTGCCACTTCTTAGATGATTTGAGAGAAAAAGTGCTAAGTTAAAATAATTTGGTCATAGCATTCTGTTTGGAATGTTATGCTTTTTCTGCTACTGCTACTCACACCCCAACATTATTTTTAAGTGAGTGATTTGATGAGGACTTTGCCTTTTCTCCATTTAGTTCTATACATTAAGTTTAGCTGCAGATGCTCAAGCAGTGACTTTCATTGCCAAAGTATCATTCTATTACTGATAAGAGTAGTAGAGTTGCTTAGCTGATGTGTTGAATGTGTACCTTCTAAGGAAATATTCATTTGTTTCTCCTCTAGGATATTAAAATATTCCTATGGCTAGAGCTGGAAACTACTAGCACATATGTGTGAGGGGAACCTTTACCTTATGGCTAGAGGAGGGGCTTTATTGTATTGCAACATGACTGAGACTTTCACACCTATAAACTACAAGATGTATTGTTCTAGTGTACATTTTAGTTAATGTTTTAACAATTCAGTATTTACAGAAGTAGGTTCTTTGTTTCAGTAGTTTCAGTAATGACACAGGTTATAACAGGCTCCTAGTGAAGGGCATTACCAGACAAAGTGACCCAGCCTCTAAGATTACTAGTGTTTTTGAATTTCTTTTAAAAGGAAGAGGATGCCAGCTGAGATTGTTCTGCATATTTGTAGCATATGTTTTGAGGACAAAGGACATTAGAAAGCATTATAATAGCTATCATAGGTATTTGGCTGCAGAAACCTCTTCTCAGTGGTAGCAAGAAGATACTAAAACAGCCCACCCTTTGCTTCCATTGAATGGTCTGTATTAATTATTTATATGCATTTACTACAAGCTCAACTCCAATGAACTCTGGGTGGCATAGAAAAATTCATAAAACAGCTAAAATATTAAATCAGGCAACCAAGACTGAAATGATTTAATAAACAACAAATGCAGAATAGGGTCTTAGACATATAATAATAGTCAACCCTAGGCCTGGAACCAAATAAGTCAGCTGCCCAATACAGTATGGGCTATTACAGGGAAGTTGGCCTTATTTGATAGTACTTTCTCACTGCTTCCATAAGGGTACTGTGATTACCGCTGACTGCAGTGGTATTACTACCCTGCATTTCTAATGAAAATCTTTGGTTGGCACTTTATCACTTGTCTTATAAATATATCTTCAGCTACTTTTCTGTGTAATATCAAACAAATAGCAGAGGCTTTACTGTCTCAATAGGGAGGAAAATAGACCTCACATTCAATACCTTTATTTATTTTTGTCAGCAGAGAATCAATTGTTGGAGCTCAAGGTTTGCATATATTTAGTTCCAGGCTCCTGTAATAACTTATTGGCAAATATTCATAAAATGTACCAGGTGCCTACAAAGACAGTCTGTGGTGTGCATACGATCATTGAACTGACTGCTAACATTGCCTGAAGCTTGGTGAGCCTTTGGGAACACCTATAACTAACTCTGAAATGTTCCTGAAGCTTGATTCATTTGAACACCAATCTCTTTTTTCACAGTATTCTTCTACTGAGAAGTTAGAGAATGCAAATAACATTAGCCTTTTCAAACTAATCATATGATATTATTTTTGTTATGCATTTCAAATTATAAGATCTTTCTCTTTAAATATTCACGTTTCACTTCCCAGCACTTGAGATATTAAAATCTGACTGCATAAACAAAATAGAAACATTTTTACATTGAACAGCAACTCATGTTAGTAGGATAGTATTTTTAGCAAAAGTGGGAAAACATAGAATAACTGTCATAATCATGCCTATTTTTGGCTGTAGACAAATTCATGTTTGCATGATTAGGCAATTTCATCATATCCTAAACAGGTAATAGACATTATTAATGGATTGGTACTGTTAGTTAATGAAGAGAAGAATTAGGAAGCACCATAGTCTGGAAACTGCTGAGGATATAAGGAAGTTTACATTTGTGCCTGAAGATTGTGGAATTTCCTAACTCGGTGTATTGAAAACAAGAGATGATGTTGCAATCCCACAGCTAAATGTAAGTGTCAGCTGCAAAAAGCAGGTCCACACATAAAGGTCCAATTGAATTGATTTATTGCTAAAACTTCGTCTGTCTCCAGGGGTGGGGCCAGCTCAGCATGTCCATTCTGTATCATTTTCTCCAAGAACTCCACCAAGTGAGCTTTCATCTCTGGCTTCCGTGTCATGATTCGTCTCAGACTAAAGAGGCGGGAGAGTGCATATTTTTGATAGTTTGGCAAGCATTGTCTGAGAGTGTGAAAGGGTAGTGGTGCGACCCAACTACCGGTTGCATCCTGCTGAAATTCCTTATCCATGAGCTGAAGGAACTTTTTGTCCTCCATAGACAAGGCTAAGTCATTATCTTCTCTGGTAGTCTGAAATAGTGCCTCTCCTAAGACGGGTTTGACTGTTGAAAGCATGAAGTGTTCTTGGCACGGTTTCAGGTGGGATATTCTTCCATTCTTGAGAATGGAGCTAGCTAAGGTAGTTGTCTGGGTTGGGGCCTGTAGCCGATCGACACAGACTACTCCTATGATCCCCCATCCTAGTGGTGATTTGAGGGCCACTGGGTCATCTATAGGGCCGGCGACGAACTCGGAAAAAGCAAAGGCACGTGGGGCATTAGAGTAGGATCTCAGCCTCCGGATCTATAGCGGGAAAGTGATGAGCCAGATGCTGCAGATAAGGTATGCTACTTATGACCTCATGTGTTGCAATCTGACTGCGGTCGTTTGGTAACCCATCACATTCAAACACGGCCAGCAGTGTGAACCGGGAACTTTCATCCAATGACTCTATACAGAGTCCAGTAGTTCTCCTCCCCGCTGTGCTTCTTGGTCCATTGCACGCTGAGATAGTGAAGTGAAGTTTGTCCTGTTGAACCTCAAAGAGGTCAAAGAATGCAGATCTGGCGAGGGTGCAGGTGCTTTGAGTATCCACTACCACATACATCTTCACGGCATCTTCAGGGCTTCCTTCAGGGTAAACTTTGGCTAAACAGATGGGATGACATGAACAAGGGCATGGTGAATCGGCATACACTGTTGTGCAGTTGACACTCTCCGCCGGTGTTGGTTGCGGTTTGGCAGCCTGGCAAGGAACCTTGTGTGCTTCTGTGATACGTTGAGGCTCCTTGGTCGAAAGAGGGCTACGAGATGTCTGCAGTGGTAGATTGGCATCTGGATGCAGCACTGTCGGGTGCTTGTCACTTTTGCATAGGTAGCATTGCACCTTGGCTGTGCAGTACTTGGCCAGATGTTTGGATTCGCAACACTTGTAGCAGAATTGGTACTCTTTTATCAACTCTTTCCTTTGGGTCAGGGATTTCACTGCAAAACCCTGGCACCTATTAAGCGTGTGTCCAGTATTGTGCAAAGGACAAAACTGGCTTCTTTTTGCCGTTGGAGATCTAAATTGGGTTGTATGTGATGAGTTAGCAGCCGAACTCTTTATGGTTGAGGAGTCAACCTCGCTTTTATGGACAGCCATGAAGGGTTTTCCCCTTGCAGTGGGCGTAGGACCTGTGGACGGTATATAGTTGTTGTTGTATCTTTTTTCATTGGGAGGACTAACAGCTCTGAGTCCACAGACCCTGGGGGTGTTGCACGCTGTTGCCTGGTGGGCCATGAATTCTTTGAGAAGGGTAAAGGGTATACAGTTGTGGCGACCCTTGGCCATGAAGGCATCAGACAACTGGAGCCACTGTTCAATTAGCACCTGCGGGAGTTTTCGAATGATTTTATTTTGCGTGTCGACGTGGTCAAGACAAGCAAGTCCTGGTAACTGGGGATCCCATTGTGCCCCTTTCAGTTGTATAAGTATATTAGAGAGTTCCGCGACCAGGTGAGGCTTGTTGATAGAAATTTTAGGAAATCTGTTGAGGCTGTCCAAGAGCATTGATTGTACTGCTTGGGAGCGCCGTACAGTTCATCAAGTCTTTTCCATGTCAACCGTAGGGCAGCATCTGGGTCATCTAAGTGGAAAGCATAAAGTGCCTTTGTTGCTTTGGCAGACTGCGGCCCTAGCCACACTATCAAGTGTACAAGTACTTCATCGTGTTTCAGGGTGCAGACTGAAAAGTGCACAGGAAAATTTTCTTCCATAGGAGATATTCGCTGCCTGGCTCATCAGAGAATTTGTATACCCCGTTGGCAGCCAAATCTAGCTTTCCTCTCCTATAGCCAATTCTCTCCAGTAGTCTGCATCATCTGTAGAGGTGGATTGGAAAAGGGGCATTGACATAGAGGGTGGATTCGATTTGTATGTCAATGACGGGTCGTAGTGTTCCTCCCAGTGCTTACGGAGGATGTCATCCTGCCATTCCAGAGACGATGGTGGAGCTTCACGCTGCTGTGTAGGCTGGCTGCGGTTATCTTGGTATACCTGTGAGCTCGAGTAGTATTGAGGTTGTGGCAGGAATGCTACTGCCTGTGGATTCAGTGTGGCAGGTGTCGATGGTTGCATGTCTACTTGTTGAAAAGTCATCGTGATCACTGGTGGGCTAATTTGCTTGCTTGGCAGGCCATGAGATGTTGGGTTAGGATTGCTGATTCTGGGAAGAGAATCTCGGACTTTAGGTCGTACATCAGTTGGGGAAGATTTGCTGTTGGTGGGAAGTGAATCTCGTATTTTAGGTCTTACAATGTCCGTTGCATGACTGAGGTTTAGAGTCTGAGGTTGAGATTCACTCCTATGCTTCCCTGGTTGTGGAAGCCTTGTAAGTAACTGAGGCAGTTCCACATGCTCATTTCAAAGTGAGTGCTGCTCATCCACATAGGCCTTGACCCGTGTGTCTGGGTTCTCTTCTCCCAACTCTTCAAGGTTGAATTGGAGGGAGGTGTTGTCGGCCGCCTTCTGTAATGCTGCAGCCCATGCTGTTTTGCTGCCGTGTCTCTTTGTCATTTGAGCAACTCCACTTGGGCCTGAGTTTTGGCCATTTCTGCTTGTTGGTTGGCCTGAGCTTTGGCGATGTTTGCCTATTGCTTGGCCATTTCTGCTTGTTGGTTGGCCATTTCTGCCTTCTGCTGTATCACCTCTGTCATAATACATAAATCTGCCTCCGCTACTGCAGCTTCAATTTGAGCTTCTACAGCTCGGTTGGCGTAACTTGCTGCTTTGGAGGCCTTAGATGCGTCGCTGCGATGGAAGGATGCTCTGGAAGGATGGTGAGACCCAGCAGCAGAGAATTGGCATGAGACACTGGAACCTGCTGGAGATCTAGTGGGCTTAGGGTGGAGGGAGGAGGCTTTCTTCCAATGGTGGGAAGAAGCTGCTAGTGATTGAAGACCTATGTTGGATGTTGCCATCTCCCTCGGCACTTGTTCCCCCTGTAGCACATCGAAGAGCGCAGCCTAGAGGAGTTTTTCTCTTCCTGAATGCAGTCTTTGCATTCTTTGTTCGCCTCCTCGAAGCACTGAATGTGTTCTTGGAGCTCTGGGTCTTCCAGGTTCAACTGTATGTATTTAAGCTTACTTTCATTGTCTCTCCACCATGTGAGATGCTCCTATCTCTTTCTGCATTAGTAGGAGGCTCTTGAGGGGCAACTTGCTTTTGGGGGTATTGCAGATCCTTACCAGTTCCATCCATGCATCTGCATGATGGTGATACTACCTGGCTTAATCCTCTCTGAAGCGTGCCACCGCGGGTGGGGTAAGGTTCCTATGCCGTCTGAGGTCGTAGGCTTTCTGAGGTATCGCCATGTCTTTGGAGGTTTGGATGTCCGGATGAGGGTTTTGGGAACCAGGATCCACGTTTACATCAAGGGTGGGTGGAGGGTTCGAGTCCTCTGGTACATCAGAGACATCTGTCATGGCAGAAGAAGTTGCCATACTTCAAATTGGCAAAGGGTGAATTTTGGAAAATTTAGTGGTTTCTGTGTAATTCCCTTAATTTTGCTAGGGGGCGCTGTGTGCGCAGGTAGCAGAAAGTAGGAGTTTCTGCTAAATTTAGTACTTGAGCACATAGGTGGCACTGCAGGGTGTGGCTGCTTTTAGGGTGCGTTGCATGCTTGCTACACAAGTTGGCACTATAGCAGGCATTGTTGCTAAGTCTGAAAGACGTTAGAGCACAGCGCAAGTTTGCCTGTTAGTGTTGCTTGTTACACAAGTTGGCACTATAGGCCTGTTGGTGGTACTGGCTAGGTCTGGAAGACACTGTTGTTAAACATAGGTTAGGCTGCAGGTAGCACTGGAACCTTGAATTAAGTTGCTAAATGTTTCCACAATAGTTACAAAAAACAGAGTTTTCAGTAGTTAAACACTGGTTAAATTTGGGAAAGTTCCTCTAATTCTTGTTAAAAATTGTTTGAATTCTCTGGGAAATTTCTTCTTGACCACCAGATGGTGCTGTGGACTGCTTTGCCTGAGTCTTTGGGGGGTGGGTGAGCCCCAAAGGAATTTATTGCTTACTCGCTGGAAGAGAAATTCACCAAACAAATACAGCACTCCAAAGGTTTCATGCAGTGTGGCCTTGTTATACTTTTAATTTTTTTTTTAGTAAAGAGAGGAGAACACAAAGAAACTTTAGGCGTTAAGCAAAGGGAATAGCTCCTTGCATTCCTTTGTTGAAACAGCTTGCTTAGATCAGCCTTGTGCTCTGAAGATGGTCCTGCATTAATGCTTTATAACCCCCAATAAACCAGCCAGGGTGGTTGTAAAACAGCAAACTTACATAGGTTTTAAAGTTAAACAGAGAAAACGTTTCCAAATCTCACTCAAACTGTTTCATTACTTTGGCCAGCAATGGGAAGATGCAGATTAAACCACAGAATAGGATGTTTGAAAGTCTCTTGCGTAAAAAGGAGAAGGGGGGGATTTCTTGCCCCTCCCTGCTAATTTACACTGGCTTTGAAAGCTTGTTGCTTCAAAGGAGAACGAGGCACAGAGGGCTTGGCATTTTACATTCACTCCTGGCTTCAATATATCTTTGTCTTTATCACAAAATTCAAATTACTTTTAACCTTCACAGGGATTCCAAATTAACTGCCTTTTTATTATTCTATCTTTTTACTGATGGGCTGCAGGACTTCAAGCTTTTACTATCATTTACTATTCTGTCTTTTGGTCCACTTGCTGAATATAAAGACAGATAGATAACTCTACAAATTCTTCCATACAAAGTTTCTTTTATTGGATTATATTAGGTATCCTCAAGGTGACTCACAGTTATGTCGAGATGCATCTAATGTCCAATTTTTTGCACAGTTGAAATCATAGTGTAAATGATAGTAATCTTTCTATCCCATATTCGTAGAGGCAGGGGTTAGAGCTGCTACCACGAGGCTGTGTGTTCAGGCAAGAGTGAAGAAATATCCCCCGACCCACCAAGGGTCAATTCAGTGACCAATCAGGGTTACAGATGTGACCACATGACATGTACTACATTTCCCAGGATACCTTAACTACATTTACCATGATGCATTCCATCATCAAGGCCACCACTTCACTGAAGGTGCCATCAGAAAGAATGGAATCTGGATCGTAGACGCCAAAAGATGTATTACAACTGTGCTGCAGTCATGCTTACATTGTCGCAAACTATGGGGTCAGACCCTACACCAGATGATGGCCGACCTACCACCTGAGTGCCTGAGTTCCGAACTGCCATTCACCAATGTAGGCCTAGATGTATTTGGCCCTTGGTCGGTGTCTGCTCGATGGACCAGGGGCGGTCAAGCTAACAGTAAATGATGGGCAGTACTTTTCACATGCCTTAGCATTTGAGCTGTCCATATCGAAGTCATTAAATCTATGGATGCCTCTTGCTTTATCAATGCCCTGAGAAGGTTTCAAGCCTACAGAGGCCCAGTCAAAGTATTCAGATCTGACTGTGGAACGAACTTTGTAGGCTTGTAAAGAACTACAGATAGAGAAAGGCATTCACCCTAACTCGCCAATTGATGGCTACCTTAAATCCAACAATTGCAGATGGATATTTAACCCTCCCCATGCATCTCATATGGGAGGAGTGTGGGAACACATGATCAGAATAGCTCGCAGGATCCTGGATTCCATGTTGATGAAGGCACCTAAGCTGACACATGAGACCCTATCCACCCTGATGGCAAAAGTAGCAGCCACCATCAACGGTTGACCTTTAGTTCCAGTTTCCTCAGATCCTGAGAATCCGACTATTCTCACTCCAACTGCCTTGCTAACTCAGAAGACAGGTGATTAGCCCGCACCGTTAGAGAACTTTGATTCCAAGGATTGTACAAACAACAGTGGAGACAAGTTCAACAGCTTGCCAACACCTTTTGGAACTGTTGGAGCAAGAGTACCTGTCTACCCTACAAGACTGCCGTAAATGGAAGATCAAAGAACCGAATCTCGAAGGAGACTTTGTCTTGCTGAAAGGATATGCATCAGAACGTGTGGCCCATGGGACTTATGCATAAAACCCTGCCCAGCTCTGATGGACTAATCCGCCAAGTCGAAGTCCTGATAATGAGGTCGCTAGATTCCTCCTGCAACCTGCAGACTTTCACCAAGAAGCTCTACACCAGACCGGTCACCGACCTAGAGTTGCTGTGGAGAAAGGCTGAACTTGAAGATTGAACCTCAAGCTTTGCATGCTTTGCTTTGTTTGATGCTATATTACTATTTACTGTTTCTCTTAGTTATATAGCTAACTGTTTTAGTTATATAGTTATCTGCTATTCAGTTAGTATTATTTATTTATTTATAATTGGACTTGTATGCCACCCCCTCTCCGAGAGGACTCGGGGCAGCTCACAATTAAAAGACAACAATAAATATTTAAAAAAGAATTAAACCAAACAAGCTCAATCACTAAAATTAATTTAAAATGAATTTACCCCCCCCAAGAGGTCAGTCCAGCCCGGCCTTCAAATCGTGGTGGAAAGAGAGAAGATCAGGAGCCAAACGGAGCTCCAAAAGGAGTTGGTTCCACAAGGCAGGAGCTGCAACAGAGTAGGGCCTTCCCTGAGGCACCGCCAGCCGACACTGTCTTGCAGACGGCACCCCAAGGAGTCCCTGTCTGTGCGCACACACAGGGCGATCGGTATTCGATATTGGCAGGAGACGCTCCCGCAAGTACCCCGTTTCTGCAAGTATTACTCTTTACTGTTTATCTTGCTTATACAGTTACTTTAGTTAGTGGAATTTACAATTCTAGGTGGGGAGTGTGCTGTCCAGACAGTTTAGAGTTAATGGGATTTAGGATAGTTAGTTAGGAATTGAGAGCTGTCTCCTTAAGGGAATGCATCATGGTAAATGTAGTTAAGGTATCCTGGGAAATGTAGTACATGTCATGTGGTCACATCTGTAACCTTGATTGGTCACTGAATTGACTCTTGGTGGGTCAGGGGAGGTTTCTTCACTTTTGCCTGAACACACAGCCTCGTGGTAGCAGCTCTAACCCCTGCCTCTATGAATATGGGCTAGAAAGATTACTATCATTTACACTACAATTTCAACTGTGCAAAGAATTGGACATTAGATGCATCTCGACATAACTGTAAATTACCTTGAGGATACCTAATATAATCCAATAAAAAAAACTTTGTATGCAAGAATTTGTAGAGTGTGCACAGGAATATTCTCAACTAAGAATATGACCCTTATCTAACGTGAAGCCTCTGCTTTAAGTTAGATAAGGGTCAATGGAATTCAAGGGTGGGGGGGTGTTAGTCCACTTGTGGCTAAGTAGAGACTCTAAGCTGATCTTTTAACTCTGCTCCCATGTTCTGCCACTCCTTCTCCTATGTTGGAAGAAAAATCCATCTTGGTCAGTTCCAAGCTAAGAGAAAGGCACTGGAAATAAAATGGAGGGTGATTGGAAAGAAAGTTTATTGATGAGCAGAACCACAGTGTGCAGTTCTGGGACAACTGACAAATTAGCTTGATGAGTGCAAGGATTTTTATAGAGTTTATGATATTTTATAATTTTGAGGTTTGCTTTGTGTGCTTTTATTATTTGATTGGTTTTACTTGTTTCACAAAGGCTTGTGATGGGTCTTAATTATCAGCTTCCTGTCCTAAACCTGTCAGGCATGTGTAATTGGATTTTATCCTGTTATGTATTGCATCTAGCCTGCCTTTCTTAATGGACCGGTATTGTTCCCACTTTTCTCAATGAATGGGGTTAAGATTATGTCCTGTCCTTCATACCATCACCTGGAGGTGAAGGTGTTTAGTTTGTGAATAGGCTTGGCCCAAGATTTCTTAATGGGCATCTGCTGTAGGCTTTAAGAAAGACTTCCCCTTCCCTATTATATTGGGGAAATATAATATTCTACTTCTTTTAATATTCCCCAAAATATTTCATTCTCAGGGGGCCGCGGGACTTCCCACATCTACAATAAACCAACTTCTTGAAAGAATTAAAAATAAGTATGTAAAAATAATTAAAAATAAGTATGTAAAAATAATTAAAAATAAGTATGTAAAAAATAGCTGAACAGAAAAATGTTCAGGGAAGTATTATAATGCTTATATTACATATCTGTAATATTACATATATGATTATAAATATGTATGGCCATGGTGCTCTCAGAACTGGAAAGCACCTGGTTCATTTCTTAATGTATCACCTTTACATTTCAGCTCTTGTGTTCATGCTCTTAAAGTTTATTTATATATTATTGTTTGCCCTGATCTTTGGACCAGGAAGTAACGTTTTTTGTTGTCGAGAAAACCAAAAATTCAAGGACAAGGCTATGTAAATCATGAAAACAAAGAAGTGTTATATAAAGGAAACATCAAATTGGAATACATATGTGTTTGAATAAATTAATATTACATGTATGAATATGCACAGATTTGTGCTGTACATCTGATTTTAGTTTCTAGTGTCATTGTTTCCAGTGGGATACAATTCCTCAAGAATTCTCTGAGAATAAGTATAATTTATTTTGGGTAATAGAAACAGATTTTAATCTTCAGATCTGTCCTCTATTCAGCTTAAATAAACAAACTATCCTTTACTGCTTTGCTTGCTGAGAAGAGAAAGATTAAAGAGATTATTTCCAGTAAGGAACATATGACTCAGAAAGAAAGTAAAATGGAGTAGGGAGAATAGAGAAAAGATCTTATTAAATTTTAAAAAACTGAGAAAATAAAGAAAATGCTCAATCTTTATGTATTTTTCACAAATAAATACGATGTTGATATTAATCAATTTCATTATTGTGCCAATTCATGTTCAATAGCCTTGCAAACATATGTATTCTGCAGATACATACATTGATTTAAACATAGATAATTCAAGTTTATAGTTGTCTGGCAAAAAGAAAAAGTTTTCAGAGAAAAACAATGCACTTTAGACCCTATGAGAATATAAACTCTAACCATGACTATATAGCAAAAATTGATTTCCATATAGCTTCTATTTGAAAAATGGTACCTGGCGATTTTGTTTTTAATTGGCAAAAGCTGGTTTAGGATAAGGAAAATAGTCATCAAAAGGTTACTGATCCCCAACTTTTCATTACTATCCCAAGTGGAGTCAGAAGGGCAGGTTGGGGCTTCTATCACCAGTTAGTACAGGTGGTTCTTGACTTACAACAGTTCATTTAGTGACCATTCAGTAACAATGGCACTGAAAAAAGTGAGTTATGATCAGTTTTCACACTTATGACCGTTGCAGCATCCCCTGGTCATATGATCAAAATTCAGATGCTTGGCAACTGATTCATATTTATTACGGTTGCTGTGTCCTGGGGTCATGTGATCAGCTTTTGTGACCTTCTGACAAGCAAAGTCAATAGGGAAGCCAGATTCACTTAACAACCAGGTTACTAACTTACCAACTGTAGTGATTCACTTAGCAACTGTGGCAAGAAAGTTCATAAAATGGGGCAAAACTCACTCATGTGTCACTTAACAACATTGCAAAAACGGATCACATAACTCCGGGACACCACAACAGTCATATATGTGAGTCAGTTGCCAAGCAACTGATCACATGACCACATGGAGATGGAGCAACGGTCATAAATGTGCAAAATGGTCATCCATCACCCCCCCTCCCCAATGCCCTTGTAATTTTGAACGATCACTAAATGAATTGTTGCAAGCCGAAGACTACCTGTATTAACTTGATTGCCCCCTAACCAATCAATCAAGACACGGAAATGGATCGATTTATTTTGCCCACCAGCGAATTGCCTTCTCGTGAAGCCGCCCTGCGAGTAAGGCGTCGCTTTCCCTTTAAACGAGGAAAAAAAAGAGAGGGGGGGGGTAAAGAAAGGGAAGGTCACGTGTCCGCCGGTATGCGCGCGCCGGAACCCGTCCGGCCGGAGGAGAACCAACAAGCTCGTCGGCGGCGGCGAGCGTCGCGCGCGTCTCCGCGGCTCTTCCTGGAATAGCCGCCCTTTAAGAGGGTTGGGTTGTGGCCGGTTTCGGCGGCGGGGGAGGCAGGTCCAGTTGGGTTTGGCTGCCACTTCTCCGGCAGCGGCTTGCCTGAGCGCGGCGGTTCGCTCTCTGCTTGCCTTGCCTTGCCTGCCTGCCTGCCTTCCACTGGCTACCCCGCCATGGAGCTTTTCCAAGCCAAGGATCACTACATTTTGCAACAGGAGAACCGGGCGCTCTGGTGTAGCCGCGCCGACGGCAGCCTCCAGCTCCGACCCGGTGAGTTCGTAGGCAGATGGTGGCCCTGCCCGAGCCACCCCGCTGGGCGAAAAGGGCGGGGAGCGGGATCAAGAACTCCTTGGAGGTAAACCTGGCGTCGGCGGGACTTTGCCGGCACCGAGAAGGGGAAGGGAGCTCGGGGTGGCTACGGGATAGTTGGGTGGATGGAGGAAGAGCACCTTCTGAGGGGCTGAAGGCAGAGGAGGCTCTCGGGGCGCGGGAGGGAGGGCGGTTGATCCACTGGGCGAAGGAGTGCAGGTTGACTCACCTGGAGGTGTCTCGTGTTACCTGGAGGGGGGAGGAGGAGCCTGGTGACAAGTGCAACACCTACAAATAGAGGAGGGGGCACGTCCTCTTCCTTCCCCTGAAGTGGAGAAATGAGCACATAAGGGCATGTTCAGGGGAGGCCATGTTCAGTCCTGAAGGGGGTCTTTAAATTCCTGAAGTGCAGGTAGTCCTTGACATACGACCACAATCGAGCCCAAGATTTATGTTGCTGAGTGAGACGTTTGTTAGGTGAGTTTTACCCCATTTTATGACCTGTCTTGCCACCTTTGTTAAATGAATCGCTGCAATTGTTAAATTAGTAACCCGGTTTCTTAAGGGAATCTGGCTTTCCCCATTGACTTGACTTGTCAGAAGGTCGCAGAAGGTGATCACATGACTCCGAGACAACTGCAACGGTCATAACTATGAGTCAGTTGTCAAGCATTCAGATGTAATTCACATGACCGTGGGGATGCTGCAATGGTCATAAGTGCAACAAATGGTCATAAGTTACTTTCTTCAGTGTTGTTGTAAATTTGAATGGTCACTAAATGAACTGTTGTAAGTCGAGGACTACCTGTATTATACAGAGTAAAGCAGTAAAGGGCCTTGGGATACATTGGATATTACGGAAGTTGTGGCATTTTTATTCTTCCCTAATACCTTCTCTCAGGATGGTAATGTTTGTCCCATCCTAGTCTGCCTTTTTCTACTGTGAGCTGTGCATCTCCTATGTAAATACCTCTGGGCTTGTTGCATTTAACATTTAGAGAGTTAAAGCAAGGAGGTTTGGAGGTTACTGTGAATATATCCAATGACCATTTTCAAATATTGGTATAGGGCCTTTTTTCCCCTTCCGGTTTTAATGTTTGAATTATTGTAACAGGTTATTTCAACAATGGGAATAAAGTTGAGACTAATGTTAAATCAAATGATTAGTTTGGCTTAGCGATAATCAGTTGGATATATGCATAAGAGATTTTGTATACCATTTGGAAAAGAAATAAGGGAAGCTATGCTTGTAGCAGTGATAAAGTGCTACCAACCTGTCCTTGGGATGATAGTACACTGTACCATCATAGAATTAATTCCTGTTGCTAAATTGCTAATTCTGCATTCTTCCTTTTATTGCCATATGGTAGCATGCTGCTTGTGTAACTGTACCGTGTCACTCTAAGCATTGTAAGTAAAGCCCTCTTTTTCTTAACATCATCAGCAGATGGGAATCCATCTATCAATCAAAGTGATGTGGAAGTGAGTTTTGAAAGATGGCTGCTCCACATCTTCCTATGTGGGTCAAAGCAGGAGTGAAACCTGAGAGAGATGCCCAGTAAAACAGAAGAACCAGTTCTCTCAAAATCCAGCAGCGCTCTCCTGTTATGATCAGTTCTGCTGCTTGAGTTAGAGCTGTCCATCTTTTTGCAGGGCTGGGTTTTTTGAAAGAGTAATTGCTTTTTATTTGCTTTTCAACCCCCTGCTGATCAGCTATTGGTAGGCTGTGGGATGGGGAAGCCTGCTGGATTTTTAAATAGTTGTCTCTCTCACTTTACCATACATCTTCCCTGAATAATGATATGTGGGGATGACCTTGGGAGATGGAGCCAGATATGCTGCCTAGGAAATGGTTAGATAAGAGACAGCATAGTCTATAGATGTATAATGGGCAGGGTGAGAGACTCAGAAGAGAGCCTCCCTAATTTCTTGAGTTGTAAAGGAAACTGGGAGAATTGCAGAATAAAGTAGAATTAACTCATCTGATCATGTTTTCTTTGTGGTCTATTTGGTAAGGCTGACATCGTCTGTGGTTGATCAGCTGTGATTCCCCCTTCAGAGACTTGGGGAATTTCCCTATAAAGTGGGGGACCACTGCACTTTCCCCATTGTTTTGATCAGTTCTTCTGCAGGCTTCTTTACACAACAGATTTAGTGCTCATCCATTGGTAAGCTGATACAGCCAAAACAGTTAACCTACTTACAGTCATACAGAGAATAAAATTATTAAGTGTTGATGAAGAGTATGAAGTTCTAAAAATATGTTCATTTAGGAGTATTATGGTGATTTTAGTAGATTAATAGCAAGATCCTTTATAGAACAAGAGGTAGGTATGCTCTGGAAAATGATGTAGCCACATAGTTTATTATTCTACTTTAGGGATGAAGTTGGTAAGAGAAGATTGATAAAGAAATTGGGGTACTTGACATACAGTAAAATGGCAAGATAAAGTCTTCAGCTAAGCCTTCAATGGGTTATTTCATTTTTCATGTTTTTTTTTAAAGGCTCTCATTATACAAGCATGCGGTTGTGTTTTTTAACCTTTTATTTCTGCTATATTTCAGATAAGGTGAGACCTACCTGTCTCATGATTTGAAGAAGTGCCAATAATGGATTGTTGATATGCCATACAAAGAGCTCTTGACGTAGCTTTGCTGCTCTTTTTCTGACATTGTTGCAAGCTGGTTTCTAAATATTTTAGGAAGAATCATAGCTATATTGTCTGTGACAGGAGATTTGACTAAGCATTGAATTCCTGCTGATTGGGCAGAGTCATGCGTACGAGAGTGAAACACATATTGAAATGACAATATGCTTGTTCTTTTATTATCCTTGTCTGAAGATATTTTTGCTTCAATGACAATCTGTTCACATTTTCTAATTTTGAGTTTAGAGTTTGTGCTAATGAAGTAACCAGAGTGAAAGCTAAAATGGTTGGTTTTGTTTATTTGTGGCATTATGTAGCAAAGCATGCTGTCATGGCTTGGCATAGTTTTTCAAACTGTAAGCAGTTTAACAATGATGGCCAAATTTGTCAGTTATATACAAGTAGTCCTAGACTTACAGCAGTTTGTTTAGTGACGGTTCAAAGTTACAACAGCTCTGAAGTGACTTATAACCATTTTCCACACTCATGACTGTTACAGCATTTCCATAGTCACATAATCAAAATTTGGATGCTTGGCAACTAGTTCATATTTATGACTGTTGCAGCGCCTTAGGATCTTATATGATCAGCTTCTGTCAAGCAAAGTCAATGGTGAAGCCAGATTCACATAACTGTGTTAACAATTTAACAACTGGCAAGAAAGATCATGAAATGGGGCAAAACTCACTTAAAAATAGTCTCAGGAACATAAATTTTGTGGTTGTAAGACAAGGCTTACCTGTAATTCATCCACAACAATTTTAAATTGATTTATATATTTTTTCTTTTTTTTTCAATATGGCATAACAGGTTTGTCTAATTAAATGCGTGACTAAAGAAAGAATCTCTAATACTGTAGATACTCAAACATTCCTTGGCAATAAGTTATTGCAAAAAGTATTTATTGAAGGTAAATATTGGAAAATCACTGTCAAATTAATGCATTTGCTAGAATTTTGAACATAACTTGAAGATTGAATTTTGAAATACTGTAATAAGAACTATCTTTGAAAAAAATACAGCATTAAGGAAGTTTCTTTGGTCTTTTCTGATGCCTGGAAGGATTTTCCTTGATACTATACTGATTTTGGAGATACTTGAAAAGCAGCAGAACCTTCTGATGTATTCTTTCCAGTATTTTCAATAGCACATCTAAGTTTTCTCTTGAATTTCAAATTGCATAGAGATCCTCTTTCCCCTTGGTTTCATTCTGGAATCCCCTGGATTGTCATTTTTAAGAGGGGTTTGAAAATGTGGAAAACTATGTTACATTGAAACAGATAATTTGTGTAATTATTCGCCTTTTGCGTATCTGCTTTCAAGTCAGTCTCAGCTACTGACAAGTATATGGACAAATCCATATACAGTAGTTTTTTAAGCAACCTTTTCAGAAGTGGTAAGTGACCTGACTTTGTCTAGTTGGCTTAGTTCCTAGGTTGTAGACTTCATTCAGCTAGCTTAGTCAATGCCTAGGCAAGGCTAGAACTTGTAGCCTTCCAATTTCTAGCCCTGTGTCTTTAACCTTAACTGCAAAGTAGCTTTAAATTTGCTAGTGGTTGAAATTGAATCATATTCCATTTTCCCCTACTTCTTCCTACTTTTGAAATGTCTCTCTTTGACTATTGACCAAATGTGACCCATATTTTGAAAAAAAAAAGTGTATCCTGCCATAGGGCATCATGCTCTGGCCAGTTTATCTTACATTCATGAAGTGAAACATTTAAAACTAGATGATTATGAGTTCTCTTTCTGCTATTCCCATTTATCACATACAAGTGTAATTACTCTGTTGTCTATCAATGACTTCTTTGCCAAATATCTAAGACTATATCCAATCAACAGTTGATTAATTTTTATGTTACATTGTAGTTTGGTCTGAAACATTTGTATTTAAATTTGTACCTTGTCCTTCCAATGTCTATTCTTTACTTGGGTGCTTAAAAATGTAAAGAAATAAAATTCAGAAATACAAACCAGAAAAATAAAATGCAATAAGAACTGCTCCTGTAACAGTTAAAATAGTTTGATGTAAAATATATTTGCTGTAAAACAAGTGTTTCTTTGAATAAGATGTTTATTAACACAATACAGAACTCTTAATTTCCTGGTATTGTTTTAGGTTGTTCTTGTTTGTTGTGTGAAAATTTTCTGCATTTTTCTGCTTCTGCTTCCCCAATATGTTTTGAAGTTTAACTTAAATAATATTGTATAAGAGTTTGATTTAAAAACATCATAGAGCTAGATTATTTTGCATTTCAGATAGTGAAGTAGACAAAGAGTCTGGTACTAGTTTCTGAATGCTTCTGTATCATTGAATTGTGAAACATGATAGTCTCTTTTAGTTTTAGCTTAAAATAAGCTACAGTAGCTAGTTTGAATTGTGCATAGTAAAAGCTGTAAAGAAAGAAGGTACAGTGCTCTATAACTGTGTAAGGCTACCTTTTTAAATTAAGTTTAAGAAAAGTTGTGTTAAGCGGACTGTTTAAATGAGTTTTCAGAGCTATTTTTGTGCATTTTTCTTTTTGTGCATTCTTTTTCTAGGTTGAACAATTATACTTCTTTTATAATGTAGTTTACTCCTGGGCTTTGAATTAAGTAAAAATATCTTTGTTAATCTTAGTCAACTTTAGACATATGTGTCAAAAGAAAAACTTGTAGAAATTTCTAATAAGGAATCTTAAAATCTGAACTTATCAATTTTTATGATTTGCATTTCAAAGAAGTGAATATTAGGTAGCCTATTTTCGTCTTCCTAAAAATCTCTTGCCTATGTTGTACCTCCCCATGGGTTTTGTGGACCCACTTCAACAGAATTAAAGATTAGTAAGGAACTCAACAAAATCTTTCATCCAATCCTCATTAATATAATGATAAAATTTGTGTTTGAT
This sequence comes from Naja naja, assembly GCA_009733165.1. Taxonomy (NCBI): domain Eukaryota; kingdom Metazoa; phylum Chordata; class Lepidosauria; order Squamata; family Elapidae; genus Naja; species Naja naja. The sequence continues at coordinate 126,265,129 of CM019151.1, read as the reverse complement.
GCTACAACTGTTTGATGGCTTCATAATTGGCTGAATGACCTCAGCTACAGTTCTTATAAACTGCTCTGCATTAGCTGAATAGCACTGAATAGGATGCTAAGGTTTCTTTCTTTGTTGTTCAACATTTGTATTTCAGTCATTTATATGCCTTTTGACTCCCAGCAACTCTAGGTGATTTACAAATAGTTAAAAATATTTTTTTAAAAAATAAAGAGTACAAAAATACAAACAAGATGGCAAAGAAAATAAACCTGGATGGGAACAAGGGAAAGGATGAAAGGAAGCCTAAATTGTCCTTGTCAAATAGCTGGGTGAAGAACCTTGTCTTCAAAATATCACTGGGTGGGGGATATTTGAATCTTGAGGTGAACCTCCTTCCAGAAGGCAGGTGCTGATGCAGAGGATATGCAAAAGATGGTATTGATTAATTGTTGGAAACCAGGGTCTGTTGGATTGAACTGGCCAAGCAGATACATGGGAGATTGGTGGCCCCTCAAGTAACCAAGTTCTCTGCCATGTTAGGCTTTAGAGGTAATGAATTCACACAGAAGCAATGTGGCAACCAAAGCAGGTGTCACATTCTTAAACCATTAAAGGGAAAGGGAAGGTTGGACACTGGTTAATAGATACGGAAGACTGTTGGATCTAATGTTGGGCTCTTGAGAAATATACCACCACCTCTTTTATGAGTGGGTGCACTGCTCCCTCTCTCAGAGAGACCAACATTACATCATTGACCTCCCTGGCTGCTATCATGACCCAGAAAGCAGCTGGATCCAGTGAACAAATGACAGTATAGGGAGCCCTGTTCTTTCTTCTGGAGTTACCATCATAAACTTATCCCAGATCACACCACCAGACTGTACCTCAGGCACTCTGGCCTGACACAATCAGAGTCCAAGGCAGAGTGAATCTGAGTGACTTTATCTTACAGTCAGCCAGAATAATCTTAAAAAATGCCTCAGATGTTCTAAACGGGGCCCTTCTTACCCAGTAGGAATGGATTATCAGAAACAGATTTTCTGGATGGTTATTACAGATGCAATAAGAGTGGAGAAATACATTTTGCCACCCTCGTTGTGATGAGGTAATGCCTGATATGGCTGTTTACATGTGGCTGGTCAGTTTTCCTCCAATTGCAGAAGACTTCCTCCTCCTGGCATCTCTTTTAGCACTTCATTTCCCAGAGCTTCTAGTAAACTAGTTGTATTTGAATTGGGATGCAAGAAGAGGCCACACAGGAGTGATACAATTCAAGGCACCACCCATCTACTGCAGGAAGCGACTTTATCAGATCCTACAACAACTAAGGGTTGGACTACTATGTGATTTTTGATCATATTTTCCAGCTGTAAGATTCTATGATCTCTCTGGCTGTGGTGCACTGTAAGAAAATGTTTTCTTGTCTTATTACGTACCACATTCATTTCTTTGCTCACTTTGAAGTGGAGACATCAGAGACAGATAAAATACAACCACCAGCCAATTGTAGCCCCCACCTCATTGTGGAGGAACAGAAGGTAAGGAGCATTCTGAGGGCTGTGGATCCTAGAAAGGCTGCCAGTCCTGACGGTATCTCTGGCCGAGTACTTAAAATACTGCACTGATCAGTTGGCTGGAGTCTTTACCAGGATCTTCAATTGGTCTTTATCCCAGTTCACTATTCCATCTTGTTTGAAGGCTTCCACCATTGTTCCGCTGCCAAAGAAGTTCCCTATCAATAACCTCAATGATTACAGACCAGTGGCACTCAGTCCTATCATCATGAAGTGCTTTGAGAAATTGGTCTGCCAGCACATCATTTCTGGTCTTCCACATACATTTGATAAACACCAGTTTGCATACAGAAGAAATAGCTCTACAGAGGACGCTATAGCCATCACTCTTCACGCTGCTCTGACTGATCTAGAACAGCGGGGGCAGGCTGTGTGAGGATGCTTTTTGTAGATTTTAGTCCTGCATTTAGCACAATTCTTCCACATAGACTAGTGTCTAAACTTCTGGACCTTGGACTTCCTTATTCAATCTGCCTTTGGATTATGGATTTCCTGTCTGGCCACTCACAGAGGGTCAGATTAGGTAATCGTACCTCTTCAGCCCTTATTCTTAACACTAGTACACCACAGGGTTGCGTGTTGAGTCCCTTACTCTATACTCTTTATGTGCATGACTGCATTCCCACTCACGCTAGTAATACTATTACTAAATTTGCAGATGATACAGCAATGGTGGGACTCATCTCCAGGGGGGATGAGTCTGCCTACAGAGATGAGGTGGACTGGTTGCTTTCGTGGTGTGGAGACACCAACTATAACTTGGTCCTTAACAGCAATAAGACCAAGGAGCTTATAGTGGACTACAGAAGGAACAGATCAGACATCCAGCCCTTGCTTATCAATGGAGACTGAGTGGAGCAAGTGGCCAGTTTTAAGTTTCTGAGTGTTACCATAAAAGAGGACCTGACCTGCAGCACTGGTCAAAAGGGCCCAGCAGAGATTATACTACCTGAGACTTCTCAGAAAACAACTGAATGAAAAACTGCTGGTGACCTACCACTGCACCATAGAGAGTATTTTAACTTACTGCACCTCTGTATGGTTTGTCAATTGCACAGGGGCAGATAGGACAAGCTCTCCAGAAGGTTAACATCATTGCCCAGAGGATCATTGGTTGCCCTCTCGCCTCTTTGGAAGGGCTTTATAGCTCCCGCTGTCTTAAGAAAGTTCAAAACACTCTTAAAGATCCATCTCATCCTGGGCACCCTTTTTTTTGAACTATTACCATCTGGCAGACAGTACAGAATAATAAAAACAAGGACAAATAGGGTGAAAAACAGCTTCTATCCCAGGCAGTAGCTCTGTTGAATTCTACTGTATAATGCAGTGTTGGTGTGGTGTCATGGGTTTTCAATTCAATGTGTGGAGTGTGAAGGACGTGTGTTTGTGTTTATTTTCATGGTCATGATGTGCACTGAAGATAGTGTTTGATTTCATTGTACGAGGTGCAATGACAATAAACTAAACTAAACTAAACATTCATGATACTGACGTACTAACTTTCACATACAAGCTTTGAGAAATCTGGGAGAACTAGCAAAATGCCAGGAGGAGAACAAATGCTCCTATCTTTTAAAAATAAGAAAAGGAAAATACAGAGAGTTATATACCAGTCAGTCTGACAATGCTATCTGGGAATTTCTTAACTAATTAATAAAATGCTTGATTAAAAGCACCTTGAAAACATTCTGTTGATTACTAGAAGTCAGCATGGATAGGAAAATAATTCTTGACAATTTTTTTGCTTTCTGATAAGGCAATTTCCTTAGCTGTGAGAATAATGGATATAATTGATTTTAAAGCATTTGATAATGTGCATCGTATGTTTTGATTAGCAAGCTAGTTAAATATGGACTGCATGATATGAGAATTAAGAGGATATATAACAGATGAAAATTATGCTCAAAGAAAGGTTCTTTTAAACTGGAATGAAATATTGAGATAGTTTGCTATCCCTAGTCTTTAATATTTTTATTAATGTTTTTTAAGGGAAGGGAATGTATTTTCAAGTTTCACAAAACTTTGGATGGAAAACAAATTCAAAATTCTTTTGAGAAGTTAGAGAAATTGTTTAAACAACAGAACAAAAATAACGAAGTTCTTCACACAGGAAATTATGAATAAGAAAGGATTTGGAAATATTTGGTTCATTAATACTGCTTGTGAAAAAAATGGGAATATTAGTTGATTACAAAACTGAATATGTATCGGTTGTAAAATAATCAAGTGCAATTTTTGGCTTTATCAACAGGAGCACTGTTTCCAAACAGCTCAATTTTATTCCAGTTTAGGCAGACCTCATCATGAACATTGTGTTCAGCTGTAGGGATCATACTTGAAAAATCTGGCGAACGTGAAATAAGTTCAGAAAAAGACAATAAAGATGATCAGGGCATTAGTAATTAAGTCCTATAGAATGAAATGGAAGAATGTTTAGCCTTGAAACAAAGGAATGAAAAAAAGATAGTACTCAGTTATCTGAATAACATGTGAAAATGGATTTAAGTTATGAGAAGGCAGTGAATGTTAGAAAAAACCTTAAAGGTAAGAGAAGTTTGACAGTAGAGCCAATTACCCAGAGAGGCAGTTGGCTCCCTGTCACTGAAGTGGTTCAAGAAGAGGTTAGAGAGCTTTGCAGATACCTGTCTGTGATGTTGGATTTCTGTAGCGGGCAGGATATTAGATTTGATGGTATCATTCATCTCTATAATTCAATAATTCTCAAGATCTGCTTGTGTAAGCAGATAATAACTATTGATTTTATTTAGATTCTCTGTGTTTGAAGTGTTTCTTTTCTTATTTTTCCCCTTGGTGTTTCCTTTTCCCAATAAAATGCACTTTTATTTCTAGAGTTTGGGCATCAATGGTTTTAAAGAATATTTAATTAAAACTAAAAAAGTATATTGATGAAAATTAGGAGAAGCTTTGCCAATTAAGTATTGTTTCATCATGTATTGAGTTCCTTGGAACCACTTGAAGGAGGAATTCAAAATTCAGAATCACCCACTTATATGTTTTCTGCTAGCAATATTAAACGTGTTAGGTGGTAAGAATAGGCAATAAAAACATTGGCAAAACTTTTATAGACAATCTAGAACTTGTTGGCTCTCCAAGTATCTTATTTTGTTTAATATTATGTAGAAATGGCTGAATTTTATTTTCTTTATTCTGAAGAAGGCAGCCCAGCCAAGAAACAGTGCTATTTCCAGTACATTTCCTCATAACAGAATTAGGAAAGAATAAATATATTTTCTTATTATGAAATTGGACTTTCCAAGGAATTAATCCTACTTTGATTAAGAACCACCATCTTGTTGGTAAAGGGATACGGAAGCTTTTAAATTGGTCTTCCTAAAGTCTTGGCTGGGAGGGGGAAAATCAAACTTTACTTTAGTCAGGGTATTAGATCAAGAAATATATATATATATATATATATATATATATATATATATATATATTTATATTTAAAAGAAATTGTTCTTAATTAGATGGAATAATGTGTACACTATCATCTTGTACCCAGCATGTTTACACTATCATCTTGCCTATAGAAACACAGTTTTTCCAGATAAATAATAAAATAAGAAATGTGTTTTTGAATTATATGGATAAAACAGTTTATGTGTCTAACTCATCTCCTCTTCCCCTGCAGCTACTGATCTTCTTTTGGCTTGGAATCCAATTTGTCTGGGTTTAATTGAAGGAATTATTGGCAAAATTCAGCTTCATACAGGTATGGACAATAAAATATTTGTAGAGCCTGAAGAAATAGTTAAAATAATGCTCAGTTTGTTATGCGTTAGGAATCTCCACTCTAAAATTACCTATGACTGAAAAAATATATCTGATCTTTGCCTATACTGATCTTTATATACTGATCTTTGCCTCTATCAATGTAATGTGTCACTTTTTTGTTGAATTAATAAAGAATTGGAAAGCACATGGCTGTTTAAAACTATGTCATCAATGTAATGTGTCACTTTTTTGTTGAATTAATAAAGAATTGGAAAGCACATGGCTGTTTAAAACTATGTCATAGTTCTTGATGAATTGTGTTTTTGTGATTTATCAAATGACATTAGGAAAGAAAAATACACATATATGAATGAAATATATACATATTCATGAGCGTATTATGAAAGATTGAAATGGTTTAAGTTCAGCCTTTAGTAATTTATGTGTAATATATTAATAATACGTGGCTGTAAAATATTAATAAGAATTCTTGTAACTGTAAATTTTGTTTGGTATTATAAATAAAACTGCTGAATTGAAAATTCTGGAAGAAACATGGAAATATCACCAATATTATACGAAAAGGCAGCTTTTCGGAGAGCCAATTACTAATTGGACTCTACAAAGCATTTAAAAGAGATGCCTTACAAAACATGTTATTGTGAGTGTAGTACTTTTCTTGAGAGCTTTATAGCTTTGAAGGGTGTTTCTGGCTTTCTGCTTTGTGTTTATATACATGTTCTTTGCTAGTAATCATATCAGAACTGCCTGGGTATGCATATACATGCAGAGGTGCTTTGGGAACAACTTTTGAAACTCTGGTATGATACTCCAAAGAATAACAGTTGCTTTGCTCTGAAGAAACGTGCTTCATTTGTGCTAGCATGCTTTGTGTATCACTTCCCCCTCCCCAAAATGGTTTGTATAATCCTAGTTACTACAATATATTAAAGATTTCCTTCACTTAAGTGGTTTCATGTGCTTTATGTTACTGTAAAAGCTAGACAAGTTGTCTATCATAGTGGCCCCCTACCTTTTGGGCACCGGGGACCGGTTCTGTGGTACAAAGGTTTTCTGCTGACTGGAGGGGCATGGTTTCACATGCTTCTTGCAGCCCATGGTTGGAGCTTCACTTGTTTGTGGGACCTGGTTTCCGGCATTCTGCGGACCAGAACCAGTCCAGGGACCAAGGGTTGGGAACCCCTGGTCTGAGAAGATTCTCAATCATCCAGGTCATGGTTGTCCCAAAGATGCTTTAAAAAAAAACTCAAAAGGCAAATGAAAAGAAAATCCAATTGCTTTGGGAGCTAGGCAAGTTGTTCTTCACTAAGGAAATAACGTTGGACGTACTGTTGAAAAAGAGTGAGAAAAATACTGTATGCACACCTTAAATATTTCAGAAGTGAGGTCAGCCTGCTTTACATTCCCTTGGCTTGTCCTCTAACTTTCTTCACCTCATTTTTAAATAGTACTTAGACAAGCAATATCTCTTGTGAATTGGTTTGTGATGATTATTACAGATGGGTTAATATAATTATTTCTCCAAATTGAGGCATAAAATTCAAGCTGATTTCAATAAAAATGGTCTATGCATTTTACTTTCATTTGTCTGGCTTGTTCTAGTATTTTGAAAGAAAGATAGGTATAAGAAACTATCATATATTGTATTTTTCATAATATGCTGCTTAAAGATGATTTTTTTTAGCATCAGCAAAGTAGATTTTATTTTAGAACGTACATAGATTTTATAGTTTGCATTTTATGTCCATAAAGTACTTACTACTAATATTGATGCTATGTGGAAATAAGTTTAAATGAAACGTGAATCTTGGTGTCTCATGTATAGCATTTTACAAAGGTATGCACTTGTGAACAAGCTTTCTACAATAATTGGCTTTAATACTTCCTTTATCCAGTTAAAAAGCTATAAGAAAGTAAGTATAGTGGATTGTACCTAGAGAAGCAATACATGAATTTAAGATACTCCCCCCCTTTTTAGGGGTGCTTGTGTGAAGCAAATCCCCCGGCAATCTTTCTGCTGCATCCTGCAAAAATCTAATGGGAATGTAACTCTTTCTTAGAGATAATGGAGCCTGTTTCAGAAAATGCAACAGGGAGCTACTATTGACTGTTTTTGTCAGTCCATTTTGCAGCGATAGCTTAGTTGTCTGTGGCCTTAAACTGAACAAGCTGTACTTTGTGAACGTTTCCTCTGACAGTTATGGGTGGAAAATCTATCCCACTGTTGTTGCTTCATCCTCTTTCTGGAAAAAAAACCTAAGAGGATAGTATTACTTCTTTGAGAATTTTAGAAAAGTAAATAATTGCTGCTGCTATTATTTTTTATAAGTCCTCATTCGTAAGAAAATAATTAAAGGAAGAGAGGAAATGTTATTTTTAGATAAGTATGTTTATTGAGGAAGAACTGGAATGTAACAAAGAAGTTTGTTGCTTAAGGATCAGTCAGAATCCCCAGGAGTTCTTCTGCCAATGGAAGAGTAGGACTGTAGCACTGGGTACTTTGCAAAGGAAGAATAGTGAGTGTTACACTATTTTATAGGGACGTATATGTGAATTCTATGGGGTTAGTCCCAAATATTCCTTGATATTTTAAAGATTTATTATGGAAATGTAATTGAGAGTTTGAAGCTCATTCTAGCAGCAGAAATGGAATTTTCAGGAATCCTCAGAAATTCAGTTTTATTAATTTTTACATATTTATGGGTTTACTTGTAAAAACAAGTAATGTATTTAACTGAAAGAGAGACTGTTTTTCAAATAATTTACCTTCAAAATCAAATAAATATTAAATACTTTACAAGTACAGTAACGTAGTCACATATTTTTGAATATGTGAAATTTGAATATTTTAAATATAGTAAATTTATTTATAATGAATAAATAATAGTCTGGGTACTATCATATTCTAAATGTGTTTGAACAAATTACTTCTGAAAACATATTCATATCTGTTTTTCCTTTCCTTTCTGGAGACAGATTAGTAGAAGGGACTCCATTGTGATTGGATACAAAGAGTATTTAGTTGGAACATTAGAGATAAAAAGGGTTTTCATTTTTTTTTTGGCAGCAAAATTGTTTTCTAGATGCTGCAGATAAAATACAAAAACCAATTGTCAACACTGTCATTGAACTCTGTATATAAGCAATTGCAGCATTAGTAACAGCTTGCTTCATCTTGCCTGGTATGGGGTTTGCTCCTGTCATTGAAAGATGGGCATGTATTCTGGCTATTAGTCAAAACAAGAGAAATATCCACTGTGCTTTGAGATGGGTAGAGCCATAATTTTTTTTTGCTTGTTTCTTCCTGGCTGTCAATACTGCTTTCTCCCAGACCCACCATCATCCATGATTATGAGGAATGCTTTCATTTATATTTGAATGAATGTAACAAAACAAAGGTCCAAAACAGAAGAAGCAGGAGACATGCTTGAAGAAGATCTCATGAATGGTTCCATTGTTCTTTTAAGATCTTCAGATACTTGAGGGAATGTCTGAAAAAAGTAGTCCATGGGAGACAGCAAATAGATTAGTAGACTTGGTTTAATGTAACTTGTGCCACTCAAGCTGAATCTTTCTTTTATTTGTGCACTGACCTATTTTTTAAGATATTGCTTCTGCTTTGTAATATATTTTTATTCAGATAAGCATACTCGCCCAATAGAAAATTGGATATTTTCTTTATCCTCAAGAAAAAGATACTTAATTTAACATGGACTTCTCAAAATAGGCAAGATAGGCAAGTAAATAATAATAAAAAGACAGAAAATCTTTTAAAATACCTATGTATAAATCTGGTTTTCTGTCTCCAAATGAAAAACAATCTTGGATATCTTACATTTCCAATAAATTTCTGCATAGCTGTGTATGACCATGTGGGTGTGTACACAAACACACACACGCACACCTGACCTGAAACCCTACTCTAAAAGAAAAGAGTGCCACAACAACAACAAAATGGAATGGATATTTATTCATCAAAATATTGCCTATAAAAATGAAATGATAAAAGTAATTGATCTTTCTTCCTCTCACCAAATATAATAGTCATTCTCTTTTCTCACACACAAACCACTGTCATAAATGAAAACATGTATAGAAACACCTCATCTTTTCTTCAACTAAAATTAGTTATGAAACACGGTTACATAAGTGGAAGTCTGTTTGCATGATTGCATTTTCTTCACCTCACAGGAACTGCAAACAATATTCTTCTCCCAATCCCAACAGCAAATTTGACAACATATAGATACGCTGGCTGATAGATTGTGATGTCATAAAACATATAGATACGCTGGCTGATAGATTGTGATGTCATAAAACATTTGTAAAGACATAAACACCTGGGAATCTATTCCTTTTGTGGATGGAAGGTTATTTTCATCTGTGGAAGACCCTGAGATTAAGTTGCTTCCTTTTGAAAGATGTGATGGAATTATTTTTACCAATTCCCTGTTCAGCCCCCATGCCATTTTCCAATTTTTTTTGAAACAGCTTGTCACAGGCTATAAGAAGCTTAAAGGGCAAGGGGGAATTACTCTTCCTGCAGATTTTTTTTCCTTTTTCTGTTAGAGCATCTCTAAAGTGGAGTTGTACAGCTGTAACTATGGATATACTCTATTTGAGATTTTTTAATCTTATTTAATTTATTTGAAACAAACAGATGCATTAGTTCTCCTTCAGCTACTAAGGCCACTATTAATGCTGACCAAGGCAAACTAATATTAGCATAAAAATTATCCTTTAGGTTATAGTGTATTTTACTGTTCTATAAATGAAGTTGTAATTATATGAATTATCTATTCTGATTCTGGTTTTGGGCTTTGTAATAATGATAGTATGCTACAGTATCACTCCCTTTTAAAGTATTTGAAAAAAAGAAAATTGGAAATATTTAATTTTGAATGCTCACTGGCATGCATTGTCATTGAATGTTATGTAGTCTTCATAAGGACTGAAAAACATTCTGCCTTATTCTGCAAAAATAATCAAAATATATATTTTCATTATTGTGTCCTTTGATTCAGTGGAATATTCAAGATAAGTAACAGTGATTAATATGCAGACCATAAACTAAACTAACTGGAATCAGCAATAACAGATATGGCAAAATGGCTATAGATAATGTTAGTCAGATGTGGCTCTCCTGAGAGTGTATGCTGTGGCCTGGAGATTATGCAATAACTCTAGTTTTACATTTCAATTAAAAAAAATCCCCCTACCTGGTGAATAGGTTGCTATTTATTGGATTTAAATCCCATTTGTTTTGGGAGCTCAAATCAGTGCTACATATGGTGTCTCTCCTCATTTTATCATAGCCTGGATTAACAATGACTGGTCCAAAGCTCCCCAATAAGCAACATGCCCCATAGGATTCACAGTCTAACATATTAACCTGACTAATAAGTTATTTAATAGGATTGTAAACCAGATTGTATACGCAGTGTTAGGATGGTTAGGCAAGTGTCAGGGCACAAGAAGAATAATTAGGATGAACTTAAATTAAAACTGAAAAATGTAAAATTTGTTTTTAAAGCCTGTTATTTGGCTATGGTAGTATATTCTTTCTGCAAATAAAATTTATTATTATTTTGTTTAACCACCATGTTCATTATTAGAAAAATACCAAAAATCCTATCTGTTTTAGGAAGAGACAGATACTGGTTTGTTCTAGTGAAAGAAAATAATATAGTTTTCCCAATTTTTCCAGCTGTGGGATTCCGTAACCTTAATTCCATACTGAGAGGAGGCTTTTCCTCTTGAGTGTTAGGCTGTAATTTTGTCAGCCTGATGAAGAAAATATATAAATGGAAAGGTTGCTATTCACCTGGTTGAAATTATACTTGAAACTTCTCTTTCCAAACTAATAGATTTGTATTTCTTACAGATTTGCCTTGGTGGTTGCTTCTAATTCGCCAAAAAGTAGTTGTTGGCAAGCTTCCAGGAGATCATGATGTATGTAAAATTACAAAAATTGTCGCAATACCACTTTCTGAAGCAGAATCTCAGGATCTGGACTTGGAGGTAAGATGGAATCCCAGCAATTCATAAAAGGAGTGCTCCAACCAACTTATCATGATTGGAATGATATTTTAAGTGGAAATGAAAGTTACCATGATAAAATCAGGCAGCCATGCAGAATAACAATTTTTAGGTAAACGTTTATCATGTGATCATTAACATCAAGGCTGAGTCAGCCTACCATCCTTCCGAGGTCGGTAAAATGAGGACCCAATATGTGGACCCAAAATGTGGGGCAATATGATAAACTCTTTAAACCTCTTAGAGAAGGCTGTAAAGCACTGTGAAGTGGTATCTAAATCTAAGTACTATTGCGCTTGCTATTATTTGACCCAAAGAATAACTGGATAGTAAGTGGATGTAAACATTTCTTATCAAACATTTGGAATAATTCTTCATTTTCATCTCTCAAATGCTATCTTTTACTGTACGGTTTATTTACTGCATTTATATCTTGTTTCTTCTCCATAGTCATTTGCATTGTATGAGTTATCTTTTTAATGAGATGTGTCTGCTGTGATTAGATATACAAATGGCAATTAGTTTTGCCAAAAAACATTGGTCCAATTGACTTGTTAATTAAATCTTTGACAATGACCTTTCTCAAGGTTATATAGATGGGGTAGAAAAAGCTTTTTAAAATGTGGAACTTTCTAACTTTTAGCAGATACATACTAGATAATTCTTCAGTGATAGCTAGAATGAATTCTGTACAACTTTTCCATTTTTTTTGCTATTTATTATCCTTGTTTAATTGTAAGTATATAGAATAGGAAAGGCAGTAGTATATATTTAGTAAACAAATATTTTAAAAATGTATTTGATATCATGCTTTTATTTAATGTTCTTAGAAGAATATTAATTAGTGAATTCATATTTTATATAACTAAATTCATTAAGCATTTTTAAACAAAATGTTATTGCTTTTCAGCCCTGTAAAAAACATCATTTTGGAATATATAAAACAGAGAAAATTACACAGTCTCCAGATGATTCTAAATTTCTGTTGAGAACCTTCACTCAGATAAAAACAAACGTTTCCTCTTCTAATAAAAAGAAGGTGAGAATTATTTATTAGATTTTAAAGAATTTTTGATGGTAGACACTATAAACACTACTCAGACATTTATTTAATATTGTACTTTTCCTCCAACAAGTTGATAAATATAGTCATAAGTATTTAAGCATATTTCTATTTCACTTAATTTTGGAGATATTTCTGGATTAAATTGCCCTTTTCATCTTGTCTTCCACTGTTTATTTCTGCTAGCTTTTTTCCTGTTATATGTCTGAACTTTGCTAAAATTCCCACAAGCATAATCAAGAGCACTTTACTTTATCTGCCAGATCAATTGTTTATCTCCTATTTTCACCCTGCTTAGATACAGTTGACCAAACTTTACTACTGGCAGCCCTTTATGCCTTTATATGATTTGACTGGTTCCGTCCCTATTTGTTAGATTCAGTTCTAATAAAGTCTATACCATGTTTTTCTCTCTCCTTGGGTCCCCAAATATATGTGTTTACTGTTCTCACTTGGAATTTTGTGAGCACTAGTATTTCATGTGAGTTTGAAACTCTTCTCTATTCCTGATAATTTCAAACTTAAAGCCTGCGGGGACCGAATGCATCATGTGCTGGCCCTGGCCCCGCCCAAAGGGGAAAAAAGTCCCAATATGTCATGTGATGCTGCCGTGATGCTGCGAGTTTGACACCACTGTTTTAACTGGATGATTGTATAGCTCTAAGGATATATTTCATATTAGTACTTGGAAAAGTTATCACCATTTCAATCAATATGTTCAATACTGCTTCTAATCTCTCTTCTAAAGTTCTCCTCCAAATATCCCCTGTCTGCCTGCATCTGTTTGCCTCATGAAAGAATCCCTAGGAACACTTTAAATAATTTATTGTTTTTATTTTAAAGCCTTGGATTCATTTGCCTTTTTCAGTTTGTGATTGACTCCCCTATGTTACTGTTGAACTTTGCAACAAATGTTTAGTTTCCTCCCCCTTCCCCTCCTTCATAGTCAAATCTCAGATATTTCAGCATTCTATTTGGTTTTCTATAGTCATATTTTTGTCTTCTTGTGTCTGGCTACAATTGTATGCTGATATTCATATGATCATTCATGGTGGTATCAACAGTAATCTCAGTATTGTTTCCCTCCCCTGTATTTTAAGATACAGATTAAATTTATCATCCTTAATTGCCATAGGTTTTATATTGTTTTATCCCACTAATTTCCAGGTTCATAACTCAATCATGCTTTTTTCATATGTGGCTATATTTTGTTTGTGTTTTTAATTAGCTGTACATGGTATTTGCTGTCAGAGTGATTCTCTGTTTTTTTTTAACTTAAGGGAGGCCAGTCCACATGAAAAAGAAATTAAAAAAATAATTCCCTCCTGATTGTCTTTAGGAACTGGAATATAGTGTAATACCGAGTGTGATAATATTTACTACTTTATGTTTCAAATGACAGTTAGTCTGATTCTGCACTAATTTTGTCTACCGGCTAGTGTTTCATACATTGAACATCCTTGTTCTGAAAAAAATATGTACAGAATTTCAGGATACTAGTTTGTAGATGATGAGTAGCAAGGGCAATAAAGGACATCCTACAATTATCTGGACGCCCTTGTGCAATAAAAGATGCTGATCCTCTGCTGCTGATGTGGAACCAGAAGAAATATTGAAAACGCAGTGAGGGAAAGGGTGAAAATCAAATACTGAAACTATTATTGCACAGTAGATTATTAGTAACATCAATTCTCATTTAACATATTCCCTATTAAAGCATACAACAAAATCCAAGTATCTGAGTACTGGAGAAAAAAAACACAAATCATGGTACAAATGCTTTGATATGCACATCAATAAATATTACATATGAAACCACATTAATAGCCATGGTCTATAGAGCATATAAGAATGTAGACTAAAATGTTATTTTGAAACACAAATGGATTTAAATCAAAGTTGCATTGCCTCTATTATTATAGTTCCTCCATAAATACATTTCTCAACAGAAATTTATAAGCTATAGTTGCTTTGAATTCTTTCCAGTAATGCTGATGCAGAAAATGTTTTTAATGCAATATAGCATACATCTTACATTAAAGGGGACTTCCCTTGAAATGCATTCAGAAGCTTCAATTGGTACAAAGTGCAGCAGCACTATTAAATCTTTGTGGCCAATAGAGTGACCCAAGTTGCACCACTGTTTTGTGAGCTGCCAGTTTGTTTCTGGGTGCAGTTCAAGATGTGGGTTATGAACCCTACACAGCATAGGTCCAGATTACTTGATGAACCATCTTGTCTTTCTAAGACAAGCCCGTTGGTCAAGAAACTCCAGGAGAATGGGATCTTTGCTATAGTGCCGGCTTTCTGGAACATTCTGCCTTCCAGGAGGTTTGCCCTCACCCTCCTATTTTTCTGCAAGGGCCTGAAGACCTGACCCCACCTCTCCCCTGCACTTCCTGCTCTCCCCCGCCCATCTTTTTAATTTGTACTTTGTACGTCCATTGTTTACTGTTTTATTACTTTGCTATGTTGACATTTTTTTATTCTTTTTTTCATTTTATTGTTGAAAGCTGTCCAGAGTAGTCCCGTAGCAAGACATAAATTTAACAAATAAGTAAATAATTAAATATCAACCTCATGAGTGGACTTAATGGATCATGTCTTCACTTATGAAGTCATCGATTAATTATTAATTGCTGTATTTTGAAGCAATAGATTTTGTGGTTCAGGAGAAGAAATTAACTATATTTACAATTGGCAGCTTTTGAAGTAGTTTATTTATGAATGGATATTTGCAGTAAGTATCTAGAGATACTGTCTTTTAAAGTTGTGTATAAAGGGTTTAAAGCTCATTGTGAACAGTACTTTTAAAAAAAATAAGAGAAGTGATGTCCTCTTTCTTTCATTAAATAAATAGTACCTTTTACAATTTTTTAAATTTAGGACACTGTTGGAATATGTTTGAGTTACTTTATATAATATGTAGAACTAGTACAATCCTATATCTAATGAAGATTCTGTGCAGCATGTGGTCTTTCTCCTGTAACTCTAGATGTTTCTTCATACTATTCTTGGTCATAAATTTGGTAGGTAACTTTACTTGAAGTGTTATTTCTCAGCCTTGTAGAATATAATAATAACAGAATATTTTATATGGAAAACGTATCTACAGTGTTGTAATTCTCACTGTATTTGTTTGAAAAGACCTATGAAAGATTTATATTTCTTTTATTTAAACAAAAACAAATGGTTGATGGTACGTTATGAAAAATCATGTTTAGGTTAGTGACGGGTATCCAACTCACTGTATTAAAATAGAACATTCTGCCCTTTTGTAGGTTAAAGAAAGTAAAGAGAAAGAAAGACTGGAAAGACGTCTGTTGGAAGAACTGTTCAAAATGTTTATGGATGCTGATTCTTTTTATTATAGTTTGACTTATGATTTAACAAACTCTGTACAAAGGCAAAGTGCATGTGAGAAGACTAACTTGCCCCTCTGGAAAAAGGTAATAATATGTCTCTTGAAAGATCAGCCATAGATACATATGTGGATATATTTTAAGGGAAGAAACATTAGTGTTTCCTTACCTTTCAGAAATGAAGTTCTTGTTCCTGGACTGTTTTGATTAATATAAATTTTCTGTAGTTTTCAATATTTTACAGTTTTCTGTAATATTTGGATACAAAAGGTTTACTTTTATATGTTTCAGGTTGATGATAGATTCTTTTGGAATAAGCACATGATTGAAGATCTAATAAACCTTGGAGTAAGTAATATTCCATATACTTATGGTTCCTTGAGAATTTCAATGAATTAATCAGATAGTGCTGTTTTCTTGATACTATTTAGTCTAAAGAGCTCATTAATGTTTCATGTAACTTAGCCTAATTTTCTGTGACACAAACATTTAGGTTTCTAATAGTGCTTCCATTTAAGTAACAGGTGGAATTGTTACTGATTTTCAATAACTTTTCATCTGTGATATCATACATTCCTCCATAATTCCAGTTTTCTTAAGATACGTGATTTCTGATGCTCCCTGCTAGCTTCCCACAAGGCTGGCAGGAAATTGGAGGTTGCTCTTGTTCCCACTGGTTTTTTTTTGCCCACCCTTGTTCATTGTGTTTCTCTGCTTAAGTGAGGAAATGTCTTTGAAACAATGACTCAGTATCGCACAGGTTTTCTAGTAGAATTATATAGGCCAAAGTCTGAGCAAAAAAAAATTACAATAAAGCATAAAATAGAGAAATTGAAGTGTCTAAGTTTGGAATACACATAAGACACTGAAGAAAAGCGATGGGAATATCATCCAGATATATAAGCGTATAGAAATAAAGAATCCAACAATCATATAGTTTTTATCATGAAACCTCTGTTCATGACCATAATTCGTTCCATATCTTTTGGCAGTTTCTTCCTCTACTAATGTTTCGTCTTCAGGAATTTCTGGGTCAGGGGTCGTGTTTGATCGCCACCCAAGTATGTGTTTGTGACTAGATTCAAAAATTTTGTGAATTTTTTGGTCAGAACCCAATTTGGTCGTGATCAGAAGCGTTTGATATATTTTTTTGTAAAAAATTATTAAATTTAAAAAAAATCTGAAGAGTTGGTCTGTTGTTTTTCTTCTTGTGTTTGTCACCATCCATGAAGTTATGATACCTAGATTAGCAATAAGCATTACCACATGTTATGAGTTTCTTGAAAGAGCCTTTCCTAGGAGGTAAATAATGAAGCTGGAAGTCACTGCAGATACTCACCCAATTCAGAAGGATTTATCTGCTGCTGGAAAAATATTTCTTAGTTGCCTTATGGCCTAGATGATACTCCAAAGGTGGCCTACAATTAATATTTTAAAGGAAACTGAAAAACATCATTCACCTCAAGCAGGAAAAAATAGATTAAAAAACCAAAGTTGATAACACTTTAAAATTACTTTGTGTAGTAGAATCATGCAGAACAAAAATGTTTCCGCAGTCCATCCAAAATATAGTTTATAAAACTGTATGCAGCATCTTTTGAGTGATTCAGTTCTAGCTATCCTGTATTAGCCAAATCCTTTTGTAAAATAACAGTTTATGGTATCAAATGTAGCTGTTAGGTGCAACAAAAGCAACATGAGTGTCTTTACTCTCTTTCCTTGAAAGATAATCTTTTGAAAAAGTATTTAGTTTCATTCTGTCTCTCTGTTGCCATCATTTGTTGTACAACCTTGGTTGGAAAAGGGATATTGAAATTTCATTATTAATCATTTAAGTTATTCACAGTTTCCTTTAGAGGAAGAGAAACTTCCAAATAACTCCTTTTTATGACCCTGTAATCCCTTACAAGCCTTTATAATTCCCACTAGGCAGTTTCTTGGTATTTTCCATTTAATTTTATTAACTCATATTGGTAAGCTTCAAATGGTCAACAGTCCAAGTATCCCTGATTTATTTTGAATTGTCCATTAAATTTGTTTTCTTAATTTTTAATTGTTATTTTAAGTTTAGCTATGTAGTAAAATTATTATTATGCAATAGAATTTCCTAATATATTAAATATAGTAATAAATGAAACTGCCCAGAGTCGCTGCAACAATAAGATGGGTGGCATATAAATTAAATAAATAAATGAAATTACAGAGCAAAAAATTGCTTAGCTATTTTATTGTAATCTATAGTCAGATATTTATTAATTTAACAAATGCAAAATTTAAAATAAGAACTTGTATACTACTGCTGCAGCTGTTTTCATTTATTTAATTTTTGGGTTCTATAAATTGCATGTATATATTTTTTAATGTCCTGCAGCAATCTGAAGTGGACTTTTGGATTATCCCAGTCATTCAGGGATTTGTGCAAATTGAAGAACTTGTAGTTAATTACAATGAAACATCAGATGAGGAGAAAAGCAGCCCCGAAACACCATCTCAGGAGCCTGTTTGTGTAGATTACATTCATCCAAGTTTTCTTGTGGCACTTATCTCACGGAGGAGCCGTCACAGAGCAGGTAAGTTTATTCGGTGTAGTTTAGAGACCAAAAAGCTTTAGTGATTATTTTTATGGAAACAAGTACTTAAATCCTATTTGCATTTCTATACAGAAATTAAAATACACACTTAAGGCCATAAGAAGCATTTGAAAAATTGCACAATACTTCTTTCAGACAATATCCCTCCAACCCATATATTCAGAAAGCAGGACTTATTTCCTTTCTTTGTGAGATGACGGTAGAATGAAGGGAATGTTCATGCTAAGGATATTATATGCTTGCCTATGTTGTAATGAATTTCACCACTTAATTATACAGTGTATGTATTGAAGTCATTTTTTCCTGTTCTACATCTATAAATCAGCTTTGTCCTATAAAAGAAAGATAAGTACTAAATTTCTCTTTATCCATATTTTCCATACTTCTATTACAATCCATCCTTAGACATTTTTATCAAGATAAAAGAGTCCCAGATATTCTAAGCCTTTTGTCATATGGAAGCTGTTTGAATCCTATGATCAGATTGGATCTGTAGTTTTTTCAGCTATATTATCTCATAAATGCTAATATTATTTGGGAGACTTTGATGAGCAATTTTATGAAAGGCTTTTGCAAACGCAATATTAAGTAGCTAGGATGCTAAGTGAACAAATGTTGTATGAGCTATTAACATGCAAGTCCAATCTCTTTTCCAAAATTCTTTGCTTTTTTTCCTAGGGATGCGTTACAAACGAAGAGGAGTGGATAAAAATGGGAATGTAGCAAATTATGTAGAGACTGAACAGTTGATCCATGTTCATAATCACACTCTATCTTTTGTTCAGACAAGAGGCTCTGTACCTGTTTTCTGGAGTCAGGTTGGTTATAGATACAACCCACGGCCACGTCTTGATAAGTGTAAGTAGTCATATGATATATAATGCAGTTATAACATTATTCAATCATCTTTCAAATTAGTGTGGTAACTTTGATCACAAAGTGATTTTTAAAAATTACTTTCTGCTTATGTCTCCCTAATGTACTTAGGCCGTCATTGTCATCTTCATGGTTATTTTTATAACATGATAAATAAAGATTTTCTTTTTTTTAATTAAAAAAGCCAACTGTATTTGATAGAAATGCTATAAACTTAATTTGAATGTTTTACAAATATTTAACTTTATTTTCTCTAGCAAATTCTTAGAATGACATGGCAAGTAAACGTGCATCTATGTATGTGTATCTGTAGGTGTGCATATTTGTAGGCTTCATTTTTTTCTAGAGAAAAAACCTTAACAACTACTTAACCTAGTCATATCTTCTAGTAGTTTTCTTTCCTTTCTGACAGGGTATGAGTAGGGTTAAAAGGCACTATTTTGGTACTACATTGTCTTCACCCAATTTTCCAGAAAATCCCTATTGAGTAATTTACTGGATATTGACCTGTTTCATCCTCATTCGTCAAACAAGAGGCAGTGAGAATGGAAAGGAAAGGAAAAGAAAACTGGTAGTTCCTTAAGCCCCATTCTGACTATCAGACTCTGCTGTTATCCTCTTTTCAAATACCCCTTTTCTCCTTCATACTACATCCATTTCTTTGATCTTATTCAACAGCTAGTTTGGTATAGTAGTAAAGGCAACAGGCTAGAAAGAGAGGATTTTTTCCTCCACAGTTACAACCCTATGAGATTCATTGGGCAGCCCAAAGTCACCAGTGAGCTCACGTGACTTAAGGTGGACTTGTTCTTGGGTCTCTACAGTCTGTCTAACATCTCAGCTTCTATACTACAGTTGGCTTATTGGTTACACAGTTAATCTGAACTACAAGAAGACGTATGCCTGTTGTCTTGACTTTATTTGACATACTATTCTTGAAATCTTATAAAGAGTCACCTTAAACAGGCTATTAGTGTGACTCCATACAGCATATTTTAATACAGTCAGATCTGGAATTGAAATTTTATGGTTGCTTGTTAAGATATGTCAGCTTGTAACTCGTATTTTGGAATAGTATTGAGATGTGTTGAAAGACTGAATCTGAATTATATCCTGTCATTGAATATTGCATTACCACACTCGTTTCCATAAATTACAATCTTTAGAATAATTATTAAATTCTTACCTGAAGATCATTTGTTTTATTATTTATTTGTTTTAATCTCAAGTAACTTTGGGTGGATAGAAATACAGTCAAATCCCCCCCAATAAATTGATAATTGGCAGCCAAAATAAAAACAACTATAAAATCAATTATAAGTAGACATATAGTATAAATATTTCAATAAAATTAATAGAATTCCATGTCTGGGAACCCAGCCATTTCTTCAGGCCTCTGTGAAAGGCCAGTAGGTTTTAACAAATGTTAAAATATCTAAGACCTTGCTCAGTGTAGTTTTTGAAAATGTTCTTGTGTATTGCAAAGATGTAATTGCAGATTTGTCTTAGAAGATTAAATGTAGTGATTTAATGCATCTGGTTTTTACTAACCAACTGATGGTGAAGATGGATTTTATCAAGTGTTTGAAAGGGACCAACGTAATGAAAAAGACGCTCCTCCAAATGTTTTCTTTACTTCATCTCTAACATTAATGTTATGAAATCAAACGCAGCCCCATCAGTGTCATTTTTTTGGGTGATTCTAAAGATTGAGTGATCTTAAACATTTGGAAGTTTTGCTTTTGGTGAGGTAGGTAAAGTTAAGAGCCAAAATGGCTCCTTTATGGTTTTCAAATGTTTAAGGCAATCATTTCACTCTTTAAACTCTGAAACTGCCTCTCCAAATGTGTCCTAGCTCTCCAGTTTTTGAATTGTAGCTATTTATATACCTGTGCCATGAAAACCTCTTGAAAATATGATATTTGTGCAACAGTATTGTATGGGGTCAGAAGCCAAATCAACTTGCCAGCTGCTGGGATGCTGCTGAGGTCTCTTTCTGCTATTACCTTTTAAATAAAAAAATGCTTTACTATAATGTAGTTATTTTGTTGAATTTTGGCACTATGTAATTGTTGTCAACTGATTTGGCAGTTGTAATTGAAGTATTCAAATGGCATGCTGCCCATAGTCTACTAAAGACTTATACACACAGACATTTAAAAAACTGAAGTTAAAAATGTGTAGCTACAAACAAATGTCCCGTTATATATTTGCTAACATACATTGCTTAATAATTATTGGTAAATATTATTGCACTAAATTCTAGAATCTATAATAATTCTTTAAAATATTTTAATTACATTCTAATTCAATCCAGTGATATGCTGTTCCAATCTAATACTCTCAGTGGCGGATTAAGGCTCACTGGTGCCCTAAGCACTGACAAATCTTGGTGCCCCCCTCCTTTTTACATATTGTACAGCGGAGCCATATTCTCAACTTTGTGGTGCCCTCTTTGGGCCTGGTGCCCTAAGCACGTGCTTAGTCTGCTTAATGGTTAATACGCTACTGAATACGGCTGCTTTCCATGGAAACCTCTTAAAGGAGCAGTCAACCAATATACCTTTCTTTTGCAGGTGAGAAGGAAACTGTTACTTACTTCTGTGCACATTTTGAAGAACAATTAAACATTTATAAAAAACAGGTAGGTAAAATAAAAATTTGCTTACCATGTAATTCTGGGTTGTTTCTAACACAAAAATGATGGTTTTCTGTTAGTGGAAAGCATTTTGACTTATGTTTCCTGAGGCAGCTGGGACTTGCTGAATATTCCTGTTTCTTCTGCATTTCCTGTCCTATCACTAGTCATATTTCATAGGAGTTTTCTGGGGCAAACTTTTGGGATGAGGAAAAATTTCTAGAAACTGAAGAGGCAAAAGCTGAATTTACATCATTTTATGTAAACAGAAATGTATCCTGTTAAGGCAGTGTTTCTCAACTCTGTCACTTTAAGACGGGTGGACTTCAACTCCCAGAATTCCTCAGCCGGGGTGGACGGGTTCACTCATCTTAAAGATGCCAAGATTGAGAAACACTGGTTTAGAGTGAAGCATTTAGTGAACATGACTATGCATTTCTTCTGACTCATATAAAATGTGAGATTAAATATTATTTTTAACAAACTGGTGAAGTTTTTAATATACATTGACTGAATGCTTCTTAGCAGTCATTTAGAAAACAAGCCCTTAAAAATTAAAATAAGAACTGCTTCTCCTGTAATTCTAAGTAGAGTTAAGACATGTACATTCATTTTTTAAAACATATTTTTATATTTTCCTATCTTTAAACAGATTATCATTAACCTAGTGGACCAGACTGGACGAGAAAAAATTATTGGTGATGCTTACCTTAAACAAGTTTTATTGTACAATAATCCAAGCCTTACATATGTTTCATTTGATTTCCATGAACATTGGTAAGACTAGGAAAGAATCTTAATCTAACAAATATTAGAATGTACAATCTATTGCTATACTTGATATTATATGATACATGATGACAGAAGTTCTTCATAGCTAAGATTTGAGGGTTTCCCACAAGAGTTTTCATGGGTGAAGGATTACAAGGCTTTTGTAAACTTTGATTTTTTTTCAAGAAGTGCCTTAATAAAAATGTATTCCCGTATATATGTGCATGTATGTATATATTAAAATCAGGGTGTAGTGGTCTGTCTTGATTAATCTAGGGATTATTTGATAGCAGATTGGAAAAAAAGGGGGAAAAACTTGGGGATTTAAAAAAAATTCTGTGTAATAAGCAGCACATTCTTTTAGCACAATATATTCTTTGTAGCAAACTGTGCCATTTTTTCTACTTTTTAGCCGTGGAATGAAATTTGAAAATGTTCAAACCCTTACGGATGCCATTTCTGACATAATCACTGATGTAAAGTGGTGTTGGTAGGTATTCAATGTTGGAATGAGGGGGAGGCTTGGCGAGTATTAGGCAAAATGCATCTCCATAACAATTTTCATCTAGAGCTTTCTGTTTTCCATGGAGATGAGAGATTCTGCAAATAGAGATATGTTGGGCACTAATATGATTAACGGTAACTCATACTGTATATAACCACCAAAAACTGTTTTATTTTATACAATAAGAATATGAATATATACAGTGGTACCTCAGTACTCATCATTGATTGGTTCTGGGAGGCGTGATGAGAACCACAAATGATGAGTACCAAACAAATTTCTCCCATAAGAAGTAATGTAGTGAGTCACAAAGCAGCTGATACTGACAAGTTCTAGCTTGTGCGTTGAGTACCAAACAGACAATGAGTAGTGAGACAAAATGTTGAGTACCAAACTCAAAGAGTTTCAAAGCAGTTGAGTACCAAGGTACCATTGCATTTTTATTTAGTATGGTACAGAATAGCCACTTTTTTAAAAAAATTTCAATTATTTAATATTCTTGTTTTGGAAGGGTGGACCAAGCTGGTGTAATTTGTAAACAAGAAGGAATTTTCCGTGTTAACTGTATGGATTGTCTGGATCGAACCAACGTTGTCCAAGCAGCAATTGCTCGTGCCATTATGGAACAGCAGGTACAACAGTGTAAACTATAGTGATTGCTCTTAAAGAGAACACTTATATAGGGATTTGGGAAAGTCTGCTTATCTTTAAATTGCTTCCAAATAATTCATATAGAAGAGTTGAACTTACTGAAGGAAAACAGCTATAGTAGTGCTAGAATTTGTTTTCTAGAAATTGTATAGATAATGTTAAAATTCAAAATGTAAATGTTCCTTTACACTGATGCTTTTCAGTAAAATGATTTAAAATGCCTTTTTTGTTCTTAGCCTGGTCATGCAAATTAAGTACAAAGTCATAAATTTATTTATTATTTTATTATTTATTTATTATTTTGACTTGTATGCCACCACTCTCCAAAAAGGACTCTGCTCACAGATAAAAACACAGAACAATAAATTATTTAAAAAGAAATTAAACTAAACAAGCCAAAACACAACTATAAAACCAAATTAAAATAGAATTTAAAACCCACCTTCTCCCTCAGGAGAGCAGTCCAGCCCAACCTGTAAAAACAACCAGGTTTTTAGGTCGCGCCGGAAAGAGGAGAGATCGGGAGCCAGCCAGAGCTCAATGGGTAGCTGGTTCCATAAGGTGGGGGCCAATACAGAATAGGCCCTTCCCCGGGTCACCGCAAGCCGACATTGTCATGCGGACAGCAACCCAAGGAGTCCCAACCTGTGTGCTTGCACAGGGCGACCGGTATTTGATATTGGCAGGAGACGCTCCCGCAAGTACCCCGGACCCATGCCATGAAGGACTTTGAATGTTAACATCAGAACCTTGAATTGCACCCGGAGGGCAACTGGCAACCAATGCAGCTCGTGCAGGAGGGGCGTGACATGGGAGTAACGGGAAACTCCCATCACAACCCGCGCGGCCGCATTCTGCACCAGCTGGAGCCTCCAGATGGTATGCAAGGGCAGTCCTACATAGAGAGCGTTGCAGTAGTTGAGTCGGGACATAACAAGTGCGTGAGTGACCGCGCGAAGGGCATCTCGATCCAGATAAGGGCGGAGCTGGCGAACCAGCCGAACCTGGGCAAAGGGCCCCCTAGCCACGGCTCCCACCTGCTCCTCTAAACTGAGCCGTGAGTCCAGGAGAACCCCAGGTTCCGCCCTATCCACAGGGGTAACACCTCTCCCCTATGGCCAAAGGTGGAATATACTCACTGGAGCGAGATGCCTGTACGCACAGCTACTCAGTCTTGGCCGGATTGAGCTGTAGTCTGTTCCTGCCCATCCAGATCCGCATCGCATCCAAACAACGGGACATCACAGAGAGGGCATCACTGATTTGGTTTGGGGTGTATAACTGGGTATCATCAGCATACTGATGATACCTCACCCCAAAACCTCGGATGATCTCACCCAGTGGCTTCATATAGATGTTGAACAGGAGGGCGAGAGGACCGATCCCTGTGGGACCCCACATGTGAGAGCCCTTGGGGCCAACCTCTGCCCCCTGCCAACACCGAATGCCCGAGAGGTAGGAGGAGAACCACTGCAGAACAGTGCCTCCCACTCCCAACCCCTCAAGGTGCCGCAATAAGATACCATGGTCGATGGTATCGAAAGCCGAGAGATCTAATAGGACCAGGACAGAGGAAAACCTCTGTCCCGCCCTCCAGAGATCATCCACCAGTGCGACCAATGCCGCCTCTGTACTGAACCCGGCCGAAGCCTGATTGATAGGGATCTAGATAGTCCGCTTCATCCAGGAAAAGCGGAAACTATTGAGCCACCACACTCTCAACAACCTTCGCTGAAAAACGAAGGTTGGAGACCGACGAAAGTTGTTTAATACGGCAGGGTCCAGGGCAGGCTTCTTCAGGAGGGGGTCTCACCACCGCCTCTTTCAAGGCAGCGGGAAAGAGCCCTCCTTTAACGCGCTGACTACTGCCTGGAGCCAGCGACGTGACCTCCCTGGCGGCATACACCATCCAGGAAGGACACGGGTCCAATAAACATGTGGTGGAACTCAAACGTTGCATAATCCTGTCCACTTCATCCTCGGAAACAGGATCAAACTCAGCCCAGATGATATCGGCCGGACTTCTTGTCCCTCCCTCCTCAGACCACTGCAAATTAGAGTCTAGCCCCTCCCGAATCCGAGTGATCTTATCCAGCAGATGCTGACCAAATTCCTCAGCCCTAACCTGCATAGGATCCAACCCCGTCTCCTGATGTAAGAGGGAGTGGGTGACCCTAAACAGGGCAGCTGGGCGGTCGTCTGCGGACGCTATGAGAGCGGAGAGGTATGACCTCTTCGCTGCCCCCAAAGCTACCAGGTAAGTCCTAATATAGGCTCTTAGCTGGGCTCGGTCGGATTCAGAGTGGGTCGATCTCTACCTGCTCTCTAACCCCCTCCTACGCCGCTTCATCTCCCTAAGCTCCTCCATGAACCAAGGAGCCATCTGGGATCTGCAGCGAGTGAGGGGATGCAAGGGGACAACTCGGTCGAGGGCCTCAGTAGCAGCCTGTTGCCAAGTGGCCACCAGTACCTCGGCCGAGCTGTGGATAAGAGAGGCAGGCAAAACCCCCAGTTCCGTCTGGAACCTTTCAGGGTCCATCAGACGTCTGGGGCAGAACCATCTCAGTGGCTCATCATCCCAATGGTGTGGGGCCACTTTTTGGAAGACCAGCCGCAGGAGATAGTGATCTGACCATGCTATGGGTTGGACATTCACGGTGCCCACCCTCAGATCACTACGCCAGTGTTCCGAGACAAAAACAAGGTCGAGTGTGTTGCCCCCCTCATGTGTGGGGGCCTGTATTATTTGGGTCAGGTCCATAGCTGCCATGGAAGCCATGAACTCCTGGGCCAATCCCGATGTCCCCCCCCAGGGAGGGCAGGTTGCAGTCACCCAAAACCAAAAGGCTTGGGAACTCCACCACCACTCCCGAGAGTAATTCCCTGTTAAAGAGGAAAATGAATAAGGAACTTGCAGCGAATACACATTTTCAGCAGTGGGAACTTATTATTAACTAGAAAGTAGTATAATTTGGATTGTTTTGGAGATTTCATCTAAAAATTGTCACAGGAACATAGAAAGCTTTCCTCCATTTGGTGCCCTCTGTATGTATTAAACTATAACTTTTATCATATAAAGAGAATTGTTACCTGATATATTTGGAGGTAATTGGATGAGAAAAGACTGACTGGTTGGAAGTTTTTGTTATTTTATTTTTCATTTTATAGTTTTTAATAAAACAAATGACAATAATAAATACATTACATTTCAGCTGAAAAAATTAGGTGTAATGCCCCCAGAACAAGCACTGCCAGTGAAGTGCAATAGAATTTATCAGATCATATGGGCTAACAACGGTGATGCCATAAGCAGACAGTATGCTGGAACAGCAGCTTTAAAGGTAAATATTTTATTTAATGTAAGGAAAAGGAAAGAAGATTTTTCAGGAATATGTGTATTGCCTTATATTTTGAAGTCACTGTCCATAATATCACTTTTGAAGGAAATAATAGAGATCCTGTGGATTCCACAGGTCCTTATTGCTGAGAGAGTAGTTTTTCAAAATTTAGAAAAATAAATATGGCCGTTATTCAGTGGATTGAAATTGTGATTTATGAATGAGTTGCTTATATATATTGATTGTGGATTATTACAATAAAATAATGGACATAGCTTATTGAAACTGTTGTATAATGTTTTTCATGCATGTATGGATAACTTCGATTCGGCCCTGCCTGTGCTGTATGGCACATTAGACAAATTGTTCTGCACAATTTCAGTTCAGTGTTTATAATTTTTGTTATTTTCTTTTGCTAAATGTTTTTTGTTTTATTACATAAAAGCAAAATGAGTCATGCCAAAGTCAATAGGAATATAGAAGAGCTGTGTTTATACATTACACTAAAGCAGAAATTAGGGTTTATTAATTCCATTGGCTTGGTTTCATAAAATACTAAACATGAAACAAAGCACATCTAACAATTTGTCTATGTGAATCTAGCAAAGATGTCTTCCTTTTTATATTGACTGTGCTTATATACCAGACTTAATCTATTTACCAGATTTACTCATTTTTCCTTGTTTGCATAATATATTGAACTTGGAATACGTTCTGATGGCTATACATGTAAACAAATAATAGTTTGTTCTAGGGTTGTACATTTGCAATTTCTTGTTCTTAAATTGGCTTGCTTAAGTATGTTGTGTGAATATGGTTTATGGTTTACAGTGATTATTTGGACAACTTGGGGGGAGGGGGCTATATTCTGGGTAGATGGGGATATATTTGCATTTGAAGAACCTTAACACATTTCTTTCCAGCCCTAATTTTTATTAACAAGGCAACACAATTTGAGGAATGCTTTGGAGGCCAAAAAGGAAAGAGCTATCCAATATTGAAAGTGGAACTTTTTCTAAATGATATGTAAATTGCACACTAAATATTCAGAGATACATTTTGTATAATAGGGTGACTTCACAAGGACTGGTGAAAGGAAGCTGGCAGGAGTTATGAAAGATGGTGTTAACTCTGCAAATAGATACTACTTAAACCGCTTCAGAGATGCTTATAGGCAAGCAGTCATAGGTAAGATAGTTGCCATTTTACACCAAATGGATAAAGTATTTGTGTTATTTACGAATGAGCAAAGCACTGGGATGCATTCCTTATCATTCCTAATTGGCCCTTCATGCTTGTGGAAATGACTGAGAAAATCTTTTTTTCTTCATTTCACTTCCTTGTTCAGAAAGCAATAAATCAGTGATCTTGATATGCATGCATTAAGTAAGTCCTGATCACACTTAATTTAAATATTTGGCAAGAGGATGCAAGTTGTGCTACTTCTTTGTAAATAAAGATTATTTTTAAAAATCAGTTTAGATTTATAACGTTTGAAAGTGGTTCCTATATAATCGTTGAGCCTATGTCAGTGGAATTTTTTCTCAGTCTCCTTTTTTTGAGTTTATGTCATTTTGAAGATTCTTCATATTAATGAAAAATGTATCATATGTTATTTAAATATAGTTTCAATTGGTTCATTGTAGCTGATTCTTCTTGAAATATTAAAAAAATCCTAATATTAGCATGTTTATTTTTAAGTTGCATTGATATTATTTTTTTTCAAATTTGGCTAAAATACTTCATAACTATATTCCAGATTTTTTCCAATTATGGCCAGGTTATGATTAGGAGGTTAGAAAAGCATGACAAATGGTAAGGAAGTAGCCTATCTTCCTCCATCAATAATTAAGTACTATTTTTATTATGCTGAATATTTAAAACTGAATTTTCATGGTTCATACCAGCAACTGTTTTCTATGCCCATGCCCAGCTTTCATTGAATCATTGTATGCACTCTGTGTTTGTCTAGATTTAATGCAGGGCATTCCTGTGACAGAAGATCTCTATTCCATATTTACCAAAGAAAAAGAGCATGAAGCCTTGCACAAGGAAAATTTGAGAAGTCATCAGGAATTGATTAGCCAATTATTGCAGAGTTACATGAAATTGCTTTTACCAGACGATGAAAAATTTCATGGTGGTTGGGCACTGATTGACTGTGACCCCAGGTAGGCTAATATTTGATTATAAAATCCTACACTTTCACGCAATTTGTCATAAGACAGTGCAGTGAGAATAAAACATATGAATCGTAATCACTGTCTTTTATGCAACTCCTATTAGTTTATTATGAATTCTAAGTGAGTAGAGTAAGAAAGTTGACTATGAATACTGCTGACAAACAAAAACAGCAGAATAATGTAAATAATAATAATAATAATAATAATAATAATAATAATAATAAAAAATTAGACTTGTATGCCGCCCTCTCTCCCTAAGGACTCAGGGTGACTCACAATATAAAATACAATACAATAATTTACCTAAAATTTGATTAAATGATACAAGCCCAATATTAAAATTATTAAAATTATTTTAAAAGAAGAGCCCCCCCCCCCTTGGTTCAGTCCAGGCTGGCCTGCTGAAATAACCAGGTCTTCAGGTCACGTCGGAAGGAGCGGAGATCAGGGGCCAAACGAAGGTCCAAGGGGAGTTGATTCCACAGGGTGGGTGCTCCCACAGAGAAGGCCCTACCCCTGGGCACCGTCAGTCGACAATGTCTGGTCGACGGTACCCCAAGGAGGCCCTGCCTGTGGGAGCATACAGGCGTCGAGTGTGATGCTGGCAGGAGACGTTCCCACAAGTACCCCGGACCCAAGCCATGTAGGACTTTATATGTTGTCACTAATACCTTGAATCTACTTTCTTTGAATTACTACTTTCAGTGTTAGGCAGATATAATTTTTTATATTTTCAATATGGTTGGTATCATATACAATACTGGTTTCACTCATAGAAATTTTAGTAATATCCATTACCAATCTTGAAATCTCAAGTGGAATTAAAATAGGATAATTAGTTAAAGTGCTGTTTGACCTTTAAATAATTTTATAAAGTTTAGGATCTGTATACTGATTATCCTGATGTGCTGCTGAGATTTATTTATTTGTTGCTTATTCTGGTTGCATAGCATAAAATATTCAAAAGGATTAATGCTTTGGGGGAGGTACTCAATATCTTTAGACTTAGTAAATGGTATTAGGGAAAGTATATTTTCAATAATACAGTTAATAGAATGTTCTTGCTAAGAAGTTTTTCTTGTGTTTATGGTCCTTGTTTGGTGCTAGAGAAAGTACTTTTTCCCACATATTTTCTAAGATAAGGTTTTATTCTGTTTTTGGTTTGTTGTTAGTGGTTTTTAAGCAGTCCTTAATCATTTTGTTTTTCATTGTGATTTAGCATTCATGAATATTTGTTTCAAGAATGAAATAAAATAATGTTACAGGCCTTAATTGTTTACATGAGAGGGTGCTATATCATGGTTGCAAGTCCTTGGGTTTAGCTGATGCTAGCATAGCAATACAGGTGAAACTCGAAAAATTAGAATATTGTGCAAAAGTTCATTTATTTCAGTAATGCAACTTAAAAGGTGAAACTAATATATGAGATAGACTCATTATATGCAAAGCAAGATAGTTCAAGCCCTGATTTCTCAGAAAATTGGAATATTGTGAAAAGGTGCAATATTCTAGGCTCAAAGTGTCCCACTCTAATCAGCTAATTAAGCCATAACACCTGCAAAGGGTTTCTGAGCCTTTAAATGGTCTCTCAGTCTGGTTCAGCAGGAATCACAATCATGGGGAAGACTGCTGACCTGACAGTTGTGCAGAAAACCATCATTGACACCCTCCATAAGGAGGGAAAGCATCAAAAGGTAATTGCAAAAGAAGTTGGATGTTCCCAAAATGCTGTATCAAAGCACATTAATAGAAAGTTATGTGGAAGGGAAAAGTGTGGAAGAAAAAGGTGCACAAGCAGCAGGGATGACCACAGCCTGGAGAGGATTGTCAGGAAAAGACTATTCAAAAGTGTTGGGGACTTTCACAAGGAGTGTACTGAGGCTGGAGTCAGTGCATCAAGAGCCACCACACACAGATGGATCCTGGACATGGGCTTCAAATGTCGTATTCCTCTTGTCAAGCCGCTCCTGAACAGCAAACGTCAGAAGCGTCTTACTTGGGCTAAAGAAAAACAGACCTGGTCTGTTGCTCAGTGGTCCAAAGTCCCCTTTGGAAACCAAGGACCCAGAGTATGGGGGAAGAATGGAGAGGCACACACTGCAAGATACTTAAAGTCCAGTATGAAGTTTCCACAGTCTGTGTTGATTTGGGGAGCCATGTCATCTGCTGGTGTTGGTCCACTGTGCTTCATTAAGTCCAGGGTCAATGCAGCCGTCTACCAGGAAATTTTGAAGCACTTCATGCTTCCTTCTGCAGACAAGCTTTATGGGGATGCTGACTTCATTTTCCAGCAAGACTTGGCACCTGCCCACACTGCCAAAAGCACCAAAGCCTGGTTCAATGACCGTGGGATTACTGTGCTTGATTGGCCAGCAAACTCGCCTCACCTGAACCCCATAGAGAATCTATGGGGCTTAGCTAAGAGAAAGATGAGAGACATGAGACCGAACAACGCAGAAGAGCTGAAGGCCGCTATTGAAGCATCCTGGTCTTCCATAATACCTCAGCAGTGCCACAGGCTGATAGCTTCCATGCCACGCCGCATTGAGGCAGTAATTGCTGCAAAAGGGGCCCAAACCAAGTACTGAGTACATATGCATGCTTATACTTTTCAGAAGTCCAATATTGTTCTATGTACAATCCTTGTTTTATTGATTGCATGTAATATTCTAATTTTCTGAGATTGTGGATTTGTGGTTTTCATGAGCTGTAAGCCATAATCATCACAATTATGACAAATCACGGCTTGAACTATCTTGCTTTGCATGTAATGAGTCTATGTCATATATTAGTTTCACCTTTTAAGATGCATTACTGAAAAAATGAACTTTTGCACGATATTCTAATTTTTCGAGTTTCACCTGTAACTTGTATTGCATTTAGTTAATGAAGGATAATATAATTAAGGGCATTTACTCTCTAAAGGATATTAGGAAACTGGTTCTTCAGCAGGTAAAGGAGAAGTTGAACAGAGGAAGGTGAATCCAGTGAGATGAATATGCTCAGAACAGGAATCTCAGAATGTGGGGCAGGAGGCCAAGCCTCCCTCCTACTGCTTGGCTTAGGAATCAGGAACTGTGTTTACGATTTATTCATAAATGTTTCCATCCTAACTACGAAATAGAAAAACCTTCAAAAAGTGTTGATGAGATTTATGCTTCAACATTTTTGTTACTACTGTTTCTTTTATTTTAGCCTTATTGATGCTACCCATAGAGATGTGGATGTTCTTCTTCTGCTTTCTAACTCTGCATACTACGTAGCCTAGTAAGTAATAATTTTTATTTCACATTGTGGACAAAGTTGTCAGAACTACACTATCCAGGGTTTGACTCTAAGTGAAGGTTTAATTCTAGGCACTTTTTCCCCTTGTAGCTATGATGATGAAATTGATAAAGTCAATCAGTATCAAAGGCTGACCCTTGAAAATTTGGAGAAGATAGAAATAGGTATGTAGTTTACATTCTATATCCTTATTTCTTGCCAGGGTATATTGGTAATTGTAAGAAAACAATTTGAAAAGTCTTTCTCTTTTGTATAATGATTTGTATAATGATTTGTTGTGAAACAAATGAACAAATATTTTGTTTCCAATTTGAGAAAACAAACTCATGAATAGTGGCTCTGAAGTTCAGCTGAACTGTTCTGAGCAGGTTGCAATTAGCTGAAGTGAATCCAGGAACATCTTAGTTGTTCCAGGTTGTGGCCTAGATAAATTCTGGAGGACCTTAATCAGGTGAGTAAGAAAATCTGGTGCATTTTTCTCTTTTTCTCTCTGCTTCCCCTCTGGGTCGACTGTGAACTAATTTGTCCACTGATGTCCCAGTGCCTTCTGTTCCCCCTTTCCCTTTAGTTGGTGCTATAGTCTTTGAACTCAACTCCTTAGGAACAACATAAGCCAACTGCCTGCCTTTAAATGGGGAGGGGATGGAAAGTTAAATATACTGCTCTTAAAGATGACAGGGGCTAAAGGAGGCCAAGTAAGGAGCAAATTGGAAAAAACAGAGGAGAGATGGACCAGTTGGTTGGCTGTACTGGGTTTAATAAAAGGATGGCTATGGCATGGAGTAGTCATAGCATATACCAACTTTTCCAGAAATTTCCTTTCTTTACTTGTTTTGCTACTGCCAGTGGCCGTTTCCATGCATGTAATGCTATGGAGGAATTACTGTGTTTAAAATTTTAAAGCAATACAATAGAAAAGGTGGTGAGCTTTTATGAAAATGTTACTTTGATATCCTGCTTTTTTGCCAGGGAACTCAAAGGACAAAAAAAAATTATTGTTCCTCTTTTATAGATTAATTTTAGGAATTGAATGACCAAAGGTAATTGGTGAGCTTCATTGCTAAACTGGATATAAACCAAATTCTATCACTCACTGGTATAAGAAGAAAAAAACATACAACAAAATCCATGGGATTAATCTTTTAATGGTGTATAACTGAAGCTGTAGAACAGAATCACAGCATACAGTTCAGGGATAAGTGGAACCCAATGGTAGTTCACCCCAGTTGAACTAGGAAAGTCCTTGTTTAAGTGTGTTAATGAAGTGTGTTGTTCAAAAAGTAGATTCAGCATTCCTGAATTGTTACTGCTCTTTTTTAACAAGGACCTGAACCAACATTCTTTGGAAAACCCAAGTTCTCGTGCATGAGGCTTCATTATAAATACAAAGATACAAGTGGTTACTTCCATACACTTAGAGCTGTGGTGCGCAGCCCTGAAGAGGATGGCAAAGGTAAGTATTTTTGGGGGAATGAATAGAATCAGTTTAGATGTTTCTGAGCAATTATAATTTAGCTATGAAATTG
Source organism: Naja naja (assembly GCA_009733165.1). Taxonomy (NCBI): domain Eukaryota; kingdom Metazoa; phylum Chordata; class Lepidosauria; order Squamata; family Elapidae; genus Naja; species Naja naja. Next base: position 126,230,989 of record CM019151.1, on the reverse strand, counting down.
AAATGGGACTTTAAATAGTTGAATAATAAAATAACTTGCTTGAAATAAACTATATTGTAAATTAATTAGCCAATTTAATTACTGAATTACTGACACCAGATCTCTGCTCATTTTCACCAAAATCAGTCCTTCTACAGATTTTTTAGCAGGTATCTGGAAGGGCAGCATATGCATTCAAGAGAATTTGGTACATTTGCGCCCGTTCAATATACTTACCTTATTATATCATGTATTTTGCATTATGTCTCAGGCAACCACTCCAATGAGTAGTACAACATAGTGTCTAGTACAAACCATTTTTTATTTTATCTCAATGATAAAAATGAATCTTTGCAACTAAAAATGGCTTAATTATTTTGCTTTTTGCTTAAATACCTACCTTTATTAATATGAGTCATTTGATGTAAAGTGAAGGTGAATTTTTCATCTTAGTACATAGTACATTATTTTTGGAAGGCAAATCTATTCAAATAAACTATCATTAGCATCTAGTGAAGAATATGATCTTTTCAGGAATTCTGGATTAATTCTTTGTATTTCAGACACTCTTCAGTGCATTGCAGAAATGCTGCGAATCACCAAACAGGCCATGGGATTAGATGTCCCCATTATTGAGAAAAAACTGGAGAGGTGAATTATAATTTTTTCATGTTCATAAATTCCCTGACACCTAATTTACTTTAAGCTACAATACTTGTAGTATGTATTACAGATAGTCCTCGACTTACAACCACAATTAAGACCAGAATTTCCTCTGCCAAGCAAGGCAGTTGTTAATGCACCTGATTTTACAACCTTTTTTGGCACATTGGTTGAGGGAATCACTGCAATTGTTAAGTGAACCACGTGATTATTAAACACATGGTTTCTCTTTTATTATTGTAAGCCGCCCTGAGTCCTTCGGGAGATAGGGCGGCATAGAAATCTCATTAAATAAATAAAATAAATAAATAAATAAACAAATCCACCTTTCCCCTTTAACTTTGCTTGTTGGAAGCCAGCTGGCGAGGTCACAACCCCAGGGACCCAACAACCATTGTAAAGACATGCCAGTTGCCAAGCACCTGAATTTTCACATGGTTGTGGGGATTCTGCAACAGTTGTAAATGTGAGGACTGGTTGTAAGTCACTTTTTCAGTGCTGTTGTAGCTTCTAATGGTTGCTAAAGGAATAGTTGTAAGTCAAGAACCACCGTCTATTAGTATTAATGATACTTCCCTGCTTTTATGTAAATAAAATGTGTCAATTTGGATGCTTTGCTTTTGGGGTTGAGTAGCACTGAGTAGTTACCTAGCTGGGTACTGAAACATTTACAAGAAAACTTTCCAAGTTCAGAGGGCACCAAGGATATTTATATATATATATATATATATATATATATATATATATATATATATATATATATATATATAAATATAAATATATAAATATTTATATACCAGAAAATTCTGTCTTGCAGGATGCTGAGTACTAATAAACCCCAACAAAAAAAGGAATTTTTATATATCCAGGGTGTACCAAAAGTCAGGCCCTCTAAGCTAATCAGAATGCTTTATTGAGTTTTTTTTGGGGGCAGAGAAAATGTGACTAACGTGGAATGCTTAAAGGTCATGTATCAAATGAGTAAGGTGTATTTAAAAAAAATAGTAACCTATTCAAACATTTAATGTAATTTATGTAATAAATTGCCCATGAAGCCTGATTTTTGGTACACCCTATGTAATAAGAGAAGGGATCAAAAGCAGCTCTGTTTTTATTATATGAGTAACAAAGGAAATTATTAGTTTTCTCACTTTTTCAGGAAGAGCAGCAAACCACATGAGGACATCATTGGGATCAGATCCCAGAATAGAGGTTCTTTGGCCCTGGGGAAGAATTACTTAATGAACAAGTTTTCATCTCTTAATCAAAAAGTGAAACAAACCAAATCCAACGTAAATATCAGCAATCTTAGAAAACTGGGAAACTTTACGAAGCCTGAAATGAAAGTAAATTTCTTAAAGCCCAATCTGAAAGTAAATCTTTGGAAATCTGACAGTAGTCTTGAAACCATGGAAAATGCCATGATTGATACTAATGCCAATATAGAATCGGATATTGAGATCTCATCTGATAACGACTCATTCCATTCAGATGATTTCCTGACAAATTCCAGATCTGATGATGACCAGCAATTCATGGATTCTTTAGAGAACGGACAGATAGATTATGTCTTACCTAGCTGTGGTATCATTGCATCTGCTCCTCGGTTAAATAGTCGGTCCCAATCTGTGAGCAGCACTGATATCAATATTAGCATTCCTGTTCCTTCAGACATCCATGTTACACAATCTGGACACCAAATGAACAATGAACGTGAAGGCAAAACTTTTCAAGAAGCTGTTTCTGCTGAAAATACAACGCTAGATGTTACTAAACAGATTGATGTTTACTGTCAAAGATTTGTCCAGGATGCTAAAATTAAGATGAACAACAGTGTTTCAGAATGTGAGAGGGGTTCTCAAGAACTCCAAGAAGTGGCACATAATATTAGCAATAATGCTAATAAGGCAACTGATTGTTTGGGAAGTAATAAGGCTCCTTCTAGACCATCTAAACTGGATGTATCGTTTTCAGAGACAGGACCACAATATTTAGTGGTTGAACAGATGAATTTATTTAAGTCTTATAAAAGCCCAGGCTCCTCATCTATTGTTCTTGAAGCTGAGTCAGGGTTTCATGCAACTCCTTCACCAGCAGAGAATAATGGTAGCAGGGCTGTCTCTCCCTTTGCAAAGATACGCAATTCAATGGCACAAGTAGCTAACATTACACAAGCTGGCTTAACCCAAGGAATCAACTTCGCTGTGGCTAAAGTCCAGAAGAGCCCAGCTGAACCAGAAACTATTAATGAAAGTCAGCAAAATGAATTGAAAGAAATGTTTACCCAGTGTCAAACACGAATAATTCAGATTTAGAGCTCAAGATCCCGTTGTATATACTATTGAACAAATATGTGTGTAACATAAATTCTAGGGAAGGGCAAACTGAATTTTGTTAATACCAGTAACAATGTTTACAGAAACAGATGGAGAAATTAGTTGGGTTTTGAACAGGTTTCAGAACTGTTTTGTAGCAAGTGAGTGACAGTAAATTATATTAAACAGGTAACTCGCACAGCAATTGTTGATGTGCATGCTGTTTGTTTAGGTGATTGGATGCACAGTTGTATCTTTTGGGGCAAGTTTTTTATAAGTCTTCAGATTTGTGTAGAATATTTATATTAACGGTCTGGTACTAAACACCTGTTACCTTATTAATCTTGCACTGTACCAGTGAATATTTTACTCATAGATGGCATTCTATTTATTTTTCTCCAGATTTATTTAATTTTTTAAACATTGGTGTTCCTTGAACAGGTTTCATTCCTAAGGAAATGGTCACTGTAGAGGGAGTATTTAAAAAAAAATGCTTAGGCATTTATTCTCCCTTTCCTTCACCAGTTCCTTGCTTCTTTCTACCTCTGTTGATTTAGTAGTTATGGTGTCTAGAAGTATGTTTGTTAAAAGCTTTCAGGGCAGCTGCTGAAAGGGCTTTTCTAGCTGAAAATAATAATAATCTTCAATGTGTCTGGGAACCATAATGCATTATTTTCCAAGAAACTAGTTGCATACTTAGAGCGTAGTCTTTTCTGGATCAAAGCAAAAATCTTAAGCTTGATATCAAATTCTGATTAAAAATGTATCCATATGAGGAGATATATCAGTAATATAACTGACAACATATTCTTCCTTACTTTACTTTACTCTCCTGTCTAAAATGTGATCAGTGCAATGTGTTTCAGAAGTTACTGTAGCTATAATCTTAACATCAGTTTTAGCAGAGAAATGAAGTTGTGTTTAAATGCTAGCTCATTTCTTAGAAGCATGCTGTTGTTTCCCAGAACAGTCTTGTGATGAACTACAATAGAATGTAGCAGCAGAAACAACACACACTGAATGCAGTCTTGTTCCTTCATAACCTATCCTTATTCTAGAAGTTGGGTTTCTGTTAGTACACCTGTACTATAGCTAGATTGCATGTAGTGTTCTGAACAGTTAATGAGTCCATTATATGTCTGAGTGTCTTTACTATATCAGAAGTGATAACTTACTGTCTTTTGTGTGATACTTTTGTACTGTTTGTATTTTGTTATTTATTAATACTTTAATGTGTGTTCTTTTGAGAGTACCTATACATTTAAGTATATTTAGAATAAAACTGTATTGTTTTAATGTGGGAAACAAGAGCTATTTTAATAAAAAAATAAAATACTATGCATTTTGGTGTATATGGTTCAAAGTACTAAGGATCTTTGTCGATTCATTTAGAAGACTAAAACTGCTTCTTTGCTCTTTTGTTTTCTTAGACATCTTTATTCTTTTTTTGGTAGCAACATACTTAATTACTAAAAAAAGTTCTGAGGATGCTATCTTGATAAAGTGATTATGTCAGAGGAGTTACTGCACAGATCTGTCTGGACCCATGAGAAATAGGACATTAAGGAAGTATACTACTTGGTAACAGATTGAAGGGATGTCTATAAATGACTACCATGAACACTTGCCACTGCTTTTCCTCAAGGTGGAGGGAATTGAAAATATCGGACTGCTAGCTCATCAGCCATAAAAGCTGATGTAAGTCATATTTAAAGTTTTGCTTGTCTGGTGACAGGCTTACTTTTACAGAAAAGAGTTTACTTTTTTTCCTGCTGAATGTTCCTGAATTACATGTTCTGAAATTCCAGTAGGTCAAATTCATATTTCTGAGGATTCAAATCAGTAACGGGATACACATTTCTTCAAAATCTTATTCTGTACTGTCTTTCCTTGCTGTATATTATCTGCAGTTATTTTAAAGTTCAGAAAGTATGGCCTCTCATGAAATGCTACTCTAGATACATTGTAACTCAGTGATGAAATTGTGGATTTCCACAAAGGTATGCTTAACAAAACTCGGCATTGTCACTTAACCTAGGTTGTATTTTTGATATAAAACTCCTAATGTTAATAGATACTGCAAGGATATAATCTGCAGAGCCTTGGAATATAGGAAGCGTGAGTATTATGTTTGCTGTTTTGAGTTCTGTATAAATAAAATAATAATGGTGGGACAAAATAATTCAAAATAACCACTGAAACAAATTGAGGAACTTAAATGTTATCCCAGCACATAAAATGTTAACTAGCAATGCTAACATCATTAGGTCTGATGCATACATTAAATACAATCCCCATTTTGATGGTCTGAAATAAAGATGGCAAAGATATAGATAATTATATATTGATTTTACACTTTAACATTCTGGGTAAATAGTGATTAGTAAATTTATGACTAGGATATATTCACAGAGCTAAATTTGATGAAAAGTAACCATTTATGGAACCAATTGTAAGTGGAGAGCCATTTTCAACAAATCGTACTTTCTACTATAACTTTCAGACCAATCCCATTAAAATCTGGTATGTGTACTAATGCCATAAAGTGTTTATCTGTTATAATTCTTAGTAAAAATGTGACATCATTTTTATAGTAAATCTTTAATATCAAACAGATTTTCCATAGTTGCTAATTAGGTTACAAAACAAGCTCCAAAATTTATCAGTGTTAATCTGCTTGAACACCATAAATTGGATTCATTTGATAAAAGAGCCATAACTTTGATATAAATTATCTACAAAACCCAGTATAAACATAAGCTCTGTTCATATCAGCTCTACAAATGTTAGGCATGTTTACAGTCTTATAAACATGGGTACTGTTGTCCTAAAGTTCATTTCCATTTAAAGATTTTTGCGGCTGTAATCTGGCTTTACGTAGTGCCTCCAGTTGCTTTGCTCTGAGCCACCTCTCTCTTGATAGTGTTGTCTGCCCAGCACTAAGAGAAAGGAACCTGTGGACAAGAAACAGATAAACCTCTTTAGAATCTATATAGCACTAAAATTCTGATTCCTGTAATCTTTAACTGGGCAAAACGGTGCACTATAAGACAAAACTTTTTGAACCAAGGTTCTTCAAATGAGTTAACTTACAGAACACGTTCAAAATCTAGGAGACATGACTCCTATGGTATTGAAATTTGGCAAAATTTTATAAAAGGCTTCCTGGGCTATTTGACTATGCTGTATAGTTCAACATGAGCTATTTTCAAGGCAGATACATCTCTGAATGTATTCCAGCTTTTCTGCTGAAGGTGGTATATTAGAAGGTCTGTCATTGTTGGACGTGGAGGAATCTGGAAAAGAAGTATCTCTGAAATGATGACCCAATGAAGAACAGGTTGTATGGTGTAAATGAAAAGCTTTACTATAATCAAAATGAAACAAATAGACGCATATAAATAATGAAAGCATATAAATAATGAAATCTGTGTACAGAGAAAGTCATACCCTGAAGCTCATTTAAGAATTCCTTCAAGTCCAAGCTCAACTGTTGGAGAGTACAGACACTTTTCTGAACTTGTCAGCAGCAAGGGGCTTGTTTATTTCTGGGACTGGGTCATGATTTCCTGACTAGCCAACACCCTGGAATTCCCTGGTAATTTCTTCCAAGTACTAACCAGCCTGAAAATGTTTTAGCTAAGATAACATTTGCCAGATGTTGCCATTGGTTGAGACAACGCTCCTTTGGACTTGGCAAATAAACTCATTCTGTGGAATCAGATACTTAATGGAGCCCTAAAAACAACCTGATGAATTCTTCTCATTGGGTCTCAATGGTGGTATCCAAAAGACTGCAACATAAGAATGTTACAGTGATATATGGTAAAGACTATCAATTAACGAAAGAAAAATAATACAACTATTCCTTGTTTAGTGTTTAGCAAGTTTGCAAATGTGACAAATTTCATTTTCTTGCCAATAGACACATTTAGGCCAATTTTTTGCACCTGACAAAAGCCTTTTAAGGTGAAACTTTATTAAAGTCTGGTCACTTTCAGGCAGCCCTGCAAGCAGGTGGAAGAGTTCTAATCTAATCAAAGTTGTAGAACTGAGCTTGTTAACTTGCAGTTATCACTTTTTAGGGAAGTGGTCTGTTGCAGAGAAAAAACAGCTTAGCTCATTTAAGCAATCATTCCACCCTGACAAAAGGCCAAAATAAATAAATAAATAAGGTACAGAACACTGGTGAGACCTTTAAATGAGACAGCAATCTTACTGAAAGGGAAAGGAGGAGGAAAGGACTTGCTCTTTAAACCTCCAGGTTGATTTCCAGGAAAGGGGGATAATGACTCCTCTCTTACTCCTCCTATGACATGAATGAGAAAAAATCATGGTCTTAGCTACAAAAGCCTGCTGGGTAACCTTGGGCCAGTTACTCTCAGTTCAACACACCTTACAGGATTGTTGTGGGAAAATAGGAGGAGGAGGAAGGTATGTTGGATATGTTCACCATTTTGAGTTATTTGTAAAAACAACAGCGTTGGGATGCAAAGAAACAAAAAATGCACCCCTTCCAAACTTTGCATAGTCTTTTCTGTGCAATCATTATTTAATCTATCTCACTTAAAAATAAAATTAAAGCACTGTTGGAGGAGGATTATTTGTTTTTCTATTTTCTTCCTGCTGTTCTAGTCTTGTTTTATTTTCATGATTCCTGGGATACATTTTCATTAACCAAAGACAGCTTAGTTTCTGAATTTGGGATGATGCTCCTACATGGAAGACCTGACTCATCTAGACAACAATTGGGTCAAATTACCCTATTACTATTTTCCCTATTTCATCCACACTTTGCTTGAATGGCTGGAGCCATTTTCTATGTAGGCCCCATAGCTTGGTCTGTTAAGTCCTGACTTGTGCATTATTATGCATTTTCTTACTTTCACTGAAAATCAAAGCCTGAGCTGTCATATATGTCACATCAGCATTGACACATGTTCTTGTTTTTGATTGCTTTAGTAAGTGATAACTTCAGTAAACATTTGTGCTCTTACCTTGCTACCAGTAGAGTTCTGTGAAGATCATCTGCTGTTATACTCTCCGGATCATTTTTACGCATTTCTACAAAATCATCTTCTACTGCCTGTTGAAGAGGGAAATTAAAGCTTTTATCATTTAATTTAGATTTGCCTCCCAAAGTCCAGAAGAAGATTGGACTATAATTTTCTCCCTTCAAATGCTAATTTTGAGCCAGTGTTTTTGCATGTGATTTTGTTGTTGTTGTTAGTCGTGTGTCCGACCCATTGTGACCCCATGGACAACGTTCCTCTGGGCTTTCCTGTCCTCTACCACCCTCCGGAGTCCATCTAAGCTCACGCCGACGGCTTCAGTGACTCCATCCAGCCACCTCATTCTCTGCAGTTCCCTTCTTTTGCCCTCAACTGTTCGCAGCATTAGGCTCTTTTCCAGTGAGTCCTTCCTTCTCATTAGGTGGCCAAAGTGATAGTGCCATGTTAAAGACATTTTCTACCATACGAACATACACATTTCCATTAAAAGAGAGAGTTTACCAATTTATATAGTGCCAAAATCCAGCTGTGATTTCACAATGGCCAGGGAAGAACCATATCATAAATTTCCATTACAATGCAAGACCAGCTTCCTTGACAATAATTAAAATGCTGAATTCAGTTCAAGTTTTTTAAAATTTCATTGTCAATGACAAGAACTTGTTTTTTTTTTCAGATGGTGTGCCTTTTCTTTTCAAATTGGCACTTTTTAAATATTCCAATGGAACAAAGTTCTAATGTTTTAATATTCCACCATACTGATAGTAATAGACGTTCAAAACAAGCTTCTTCCTCTATCAGTTTTATTTTAGGTGAGAAAGGGGGTTGAGTGCTTCATCATCATACTTTCTAATGCTAATAGAATTATTTGTCCCAATCTGAACAGTTAACAATAAATGATGATTTCTATACCTTTGTGACTTCATCTGATATGCTATAATCCAGCAGTCTCAACAAGCTTAGATAGATGCGGAACTTGTTGAGGATTGATGGCAGCACAGCTGTCAGAAGGCTGTTCATGTGCTCCTCCATATTAGGGGGAAGGAGCTCTGGCTGTAGATGGACTTGGCAATCTGACTGTGGAAAAAAAGTTTAAATCATTATTTCCTAATTCAGTTATTACTGCAAAGAAAAGTAGCAATCTTTATTCTGACTAAACCCCAAAACCATTAAGGGATTTTTTTCATATTGGCTCTGAAAGCATCTACATGCTATATAGAGTTCAGTCTTAGAAACTGGAATACAAAAATTAGTTGAAAAGTCTTTTTAATCCAACTAGTTGTCTACAAATGCAATAGTACCCTAATGATTGCGGATTTTAAAAATAACGTCCAAAATCAGACACTGAAAGGTTAATTGATTTATATGTATGAATGTTGTTTACAGACATTATTTTTGTTCCTTCCAAGGTTCATAGTGCCAAATTTTCCCAGAAAAGCAATGTATTGCTCAAGTACAATATCCACTATGAACCACCGATGTACAGCTCAGTTAGTTATCTTTGTATTGTTTCACTCTTCTTTAAGAAATTACAAAGAAGAAAAGTCAGGGAAACTTTGCTATACCGGTAGGAGTGATCTGCCCTCTGAAGTGATAAGGACATTAATGTTGCATGGGAATTCCATCTGATGGTAACTGAAGTCATAATCCACCTTCTGCCAAGTTATCAAGTGGCCCAGTGCTTTCACATTGTGTACACCTACAAACACAATAATGAAAAAAGAAAAAAGATGGTTTATTATCAAAGATATAGATGTAAAATAAAATATAGTATTTTAATTTTTAGTGTTCAAGAATTCTGTCCTATGAATATGTAAACCTAGTTCCTAGGTTAAAATTCCTGTAGGAGTTAAGAAGTTGAGCAAATTATCATTGGGAACTAGATAAATTCTGCAAAAATATTTTTCTTGCACAATCAAGTATGAAAATCTAATATAAATAAGAGGAAATTATAAATTATTGCAATAAATATTACAATGCAATGCCATTAATATATTTTAGAAGTTAAAAAATTAAAAAATGCTTTCCGCCCCCTAGAAAGTAAATTTTATTGTTAGTCCTAGGGTAGCTGTTCTGAAAGGGAAACAGTGACCTGGCTTAACTATAATTTAAAGGACAGTTTCTTTGCAGGAACTTTAGTAAATTGATGTTTGATTTTCTTAACTAGCTTCCAGAGTAATTTGATATCTAAGTTACCAATATATGGTCATTCCTCTAACCAGGAATATAACTATGTGGTTTGCATCCACCAGAAATTCTGTTTCACTTAATTCCATTCCCACCATGATTACGTATTGACTCAGGAATCATGGACTGTTGACAAACTGATATTAAATGGATTTTGCTGATTCTTAATTGAGACAGAAGCAGGTGTAAAACATGGAAGAATGGAAAGAGGCCTGCAGGTTCTATCCATACAACTCTATGTGCCATATCAATAATTTCTGCACTAGTTTTATCACACCATTACCCAGGCCACACAGAACAGTTCTATACATTCCAGCTGCTGACAGACACTAATCCTTCTATAAACATATATTGCTAGGCTCTACACTAGTTTCTACCACAGTTGGACTGGGATAGATTTAATTAGCTATATTAGCTTTTATGCTCCCCTGTATTTAAGTACTTATCTACCTTGTGCAATTTTTATTTTTATATCTTTTAACTTTTAAAAAATTGCTTGTATCCCATTTGTTTTATGCTGACCTAGTTAGATCACAAGAATACCATGTGTTGTTAGACCATTAATTTCTCTCTAAGATTTAGTATTTTATCTATCAAAGATAGTAAAATCAAACCAAAACATTAATCATGGCTTGTCTAAGAAAAGGAAGCATTTTTCTTATTCTTTTCTTATTCTAAAAATAAGGAATAAGAAAAGAATATACCATTCAGTGCATTTTTGGTCCATTTCATTTAACAAATTAATTGTTTCAAGAATGTGTCTGTATGCTTGCCAGAATGTAAGTTAATAATTAATAAGCTAGGGAAAGCATGCCCAAACTAGTTTCTGGTGTTTTTCCTATTATCTTTAGTATAGTATAGTCCAATAGAAAAGATAGGGAAACTTCTATGCAGTCAGGTAAGGGTGGATATGACTAGAAGGGAGAGCTTAGAATGGAACAATTGCCCATATTCCTAGCAGCTACATAGCTGTCGATTCACAGAGCTGTATTAGGCATTTTTCTTCTGCAATATATTTTTATGCCATGATGTAATGTAGTACATTTTTGATTTTTTGCCCATTTTCTTTCCTACACCAAGTTTTATCTTGCTCTGCCCCTTTTTCATAGATCCTGGTGAATGACAGAGAAAGACAGTGTTACAAGACTATTTACATAACTTCTGTCCAACATTTCATTGGAATGGAAATATAAAAAATAAGCAAAAGCCCTATTTAAATATAGAACTCGTAATTGTTATGAACATGAATAGGGATCTGGATATCCTGACTGATGGATGACTCATGCCACGATCACCACTCAGTTGGATAATTCCCACACATTTCATGAGGCTGCCTTTGAAGATGATCCAGAAACTGAAGTTAGAAGGTCATCTTTGCAGAAAGCCTCACATTTTAAGATATACTCGCACCAAGAAGTAACTACTTTATTAAAATTCAATAATTTAAATATGTTTTATTTCAGCATTCTTTGGGCAGTCTCTATCTTGGTTTTGGGATGCTGGATTTTATCTATGTTGATTGTTTATAATAATGATTTTTATGTAATCAAATTTTTATTGACCTGATGTCCTCTAATGTTGTGAATTACAAGCATGGTGAACCATCAGAATTAAGACATGAGTGGAAAAGCGAAAAAACAGCTTAAGAAAGGTTTAGGTCTGAGGACAACTGAGTTAACAGGTAATATCTTTCAACAATAAATGGAGGAAAATTCCAGTTTTTTTAAATAAAAAGAGTAACTTCTGGTGAGGTAGTTGAACTAAATTAAGCCAAAAAGGGGACAGGCTCTATATGCCTCTACAATTATTCCTGTGAAGAAGGTAATCAATTCCAAATCAAAAATTATATAGTTTCTGCTTTTCTCTGGTTGTGAGATAACTGGATTTCATAAGATGAATTTGATGTTAAATCTGCAAAGTTGAAGGAAATTTTACCTGTTTTTAAATTGGGATTAGCATATTTCCAGTTAGATTAATTTCTTTTCCCCAAATTCACACAATACCTGTAATAGTAACTAACTAAAAGCATTAAACCTTCTTCTGACCTTATTTCTTGCTATACTTAGTTGCTTGATTTATAATGGATTTACAATTTTGTTTAACATTTATAACTGACAATCTCAGATGACAACATAAGCATGTATGTGCTTATATAATGTAAAATAAGAGAACCAGAGAGGCAACTCTCTTTTTGCTTCAGCCATGTTTTTTTAACTTTTATTTATGCAAGACATTTGAACCGAAACTATATCCATGAATACTAACCTTTTGTGTCAAGCTGTCCTTGCTCCAGCAGGGTTTCATCTATGACAAAAGAGGTACTGTTGGCCAGCTGTAATATTCCACTGACTAAGCGATTAGCTGTGTAGTCCTTGTGTGGATTAAACTTTAAGCTGTTCATATTCTCTATGGTCATCTGTAGGCGATATGACTGCCCCCCCCCCAAAATCACTATAATGAATTGTCATATGGAACATGTACCTAATAAAGAATTAAGCTACTGCATTTCACCAAAACTGATGTAAGATGTAATTTAATAAAAATCAAGGAATCATGTAATTGCAGATATTCTGGCTAAGATACCTGATTCTTCCACAGTACAAGAAATACATGCTTTCTTTCAAAACACTTAGGTAAGTTAGTAAATATTTTCAAAAATCAGAAGTATAATAAAATTTATGCAAATTGGTTTTGAAAGACAGAATCCTAAAAACGTTCTATTATCCTTGAAAGCATCAAACTTACATGACATTGCTTAAAAAATGCATTTTATACATATGCAGAAAGAATGTTTAACTACACTTAATTTTTTTCTTTTGCCATTATAACTAAGCATACTGGCAAGCATAAGCAAGGGCAAAAACCATATCATTAAAATTATGGCATCTGTATTTCCTTGAGCCGTAGAGGAATTAGAGATAAATTGTTTTATTGGGTCCATCATTCTGGGTAAGTCATGCAAGCAGTCATGCTTCAACATACAGGTAGGCTTACGACAGAAATTGGATCTAGAATTTCCATCGCAAAGCAGTTGTAAAGTGTGAATGCATTACATAGTGAGGGCAAGCCCTGCAGTCTTGGTTTCCACTGTTGATTAAATCCCAGGCAACTTTCTGACAGCTTCCCTTAAGTCAGTGGGGAGGCTGATAGGAAGGTGCAAGTACCAGGCGGCTTCTAGGCAGGACAGCAGGCAATAAGTGACTGCTGCCAGATGGGGAAGGGCATGAAGAGATGTAAGATGTGGGTGTGCACAGGTGTAGTGAGTGTTGGGGAGGGTGTGAGGAGGGTGTCAGAAAGGTCTAATGAGATGCAAGAGTGTGAGATGGAACAGCAAGACTTGCGGAGGATACACAGGGAAACATGAGCAGTAAAGGGAGCTGCCAGCCTTGGAAGCCATTTTTTTCTTTGGAGCTTTGAGGCTGCCACATTTAGTGCCTCGGAAAGCAGGAGGGGGATTGCAAGGAGCAATGGAAGATTAGCCACAACAACATTCCTTTCTGGGAGTCATGGACAATTGCCCCACACCTGGTAGGGAGTGACTGGGTGTAGTCTCAGGTTGGGAGGAGACATAAATGGACCATGTGATGGTGCAAGGGATGGATTTTTGACTTTCTTTTTGTGGGGAAAACCCAGAACTCTCAGATTCGGGTTTTCCCAGATATGCCAATATGAATCTCTAATAAAATGGAACTTTGAGGAAAGGCTAGCCTCAGAGTCTTCTTTTCTGAAGGTTGTTACTTGGAATGCTGACAAGCTTGGGAAGGTAAGTGGGGAAGTGTGAGAGTGATTGGTGCAATGCAAGCACTGGGAGAGGATCTGTATGAGGAGAAGACTCCTCCAGATATTTGAGACTCTGCTGTCTTGTCAATGACTTTCTGGGGAAGCTAACAGGAAAGGTCACAAATGGAGATTATGTGACTGCAGGGTATTGCAACCACTTTTAAGTGTGAGACAATTGAGAGCAGCCCTCAAATCACAATCATGTGAGTGCAAGGATGGGCAGAACTCCAACGACTGCTTGTAGCTGTTATTCATTCAGCACCACCATCACAGAACAAACGGTCATAAGTTGAGGACTATCAACTCTACAGAGGATAGTTATTCTCTCTCTCTCCCTTTCTCTCACACACTCACCCACACCATTTTGAATTGTCCATTTAAATACCCAATCAGAAGTATGGTGAATTGATTAAGCTATGACTGAGCAATTTTACACATTGCATTAAGACATAAACTGGTTTACAAATGGCTACGTTCATAGTATTGAAAGCCAAATTCATTACAACTTAATGTGACAGGTGATCCCAGATACTGACATGAAGGAGCAGTTAAGGTACACAGCTTATAAATGTAATTCTTACTGCAGGAACAAGCTGCTGAATAATACGGTATACGTGCTCTGTGAAGACACTGTTTCTTGGACAGCCACTTAAATTCAGGGTGAATTTTCCTAGAGGAAGGACATCTCTTCTTGCATAGCTAGATAACACAAAGGACAGAAATATAAGGCTATGAGCAAGAACTTGTATTGCTGATCTTTGCAAACCATTTTATGCTGGGAATGCTTTTGCATTATTGACTTTGAAAGCATATATTAGTAGATCAAGTACGAACAAGCACCAAACCAGGATATAGTATTTGAAGATAGCTTAAAACTGTAATAGGAATATTATTTCGGAAATATGGGGAGCCCTCTTGGAAAACCAGCTCCTTGGCCTGGTCTGTTGTGATTTGCAGGAATTTCTTATTGCATGAAATTATTTTTTCCTTCTCCTCCTTTTTAATTTAGGAAAGGCTAGTAGCAGAAAACTGAAGATAAAGGATAGCTATCTAGGAGTTAAACATTTTAATATTAACAATTATTATGTTATTCCTTCGAGGCAGTTTTTTTTACCTTCAGCCCAGTGACTAAGTTTAGCAATTGTATAGTAAGAGAGTGATTCAAACTGTTAAGGATTGTCAAGAAAGCTTCCGAAATAAATATGCAAGCAATTGAGAGTACATCAGTAGACATAACATCACCACATATTGAAAAAAACAAGGACAAATTATTTTATTTGCAGGATAAAAATTAGAACAATTTTAGGTGGCAGAATAATACTACATGCTTGTCTTAATTACTGGTAGATACTTTCTGCCCTTTACCTCTTCTCCCACAGGATCAACTACGTTAAATAGGTGAATTGTTTACTTACACTGTGGAAATAAGGTGTAATATAACGTATTCGGCAGCCAAACTGTCTCCCAAAAAGGCATGACTGAGGAAGCCAAGAAGCTCCGCTCTAACTGGTGATAGTTCAGACATAAAACTAGAGACAACTAAAACAGACAGCATAGGCAAAAATCAGAAATAACACATGCATTTTTTTATATAGGTATTCTTCAACTTATAACCATTTGTTTAATAATAGTTCAAAGTTACAACAGAACTGAAAAAAGTGTCTTATGACTGGTTGCAGAATCCCCATGGTCACGTGATTGAAATTCAGGCACTTGGCAACTGGCATGTACTTATGACAGTTGCACTACCCTGCAACTGTCATTTGTCATGATCATCATTTGTACCCTTCCCAGCTGGCATGCAACAAAATCAATGGGGTAAGCCAGGTTCACTTAACAACCATTTGACTGACTTAACAACTGCAGTGGCAAAATAGGTCATAAATGGGGCACAACTCACTTAACAGCTGTCTTGCTTAGCAGTAGAAATTTGAAGGTCCACTGCAGCCACAAGCCTACCTGGACTGTGAAGGTAGCCCTCAGTTTCTAACTGGTCGCTTAATGACCATTCCAAGTGACAATGGACCTCCCAAAACTACCTACAACCCATTTTGTTGCTTGTCTCTCTGCAATCATGAGATCACATCTGTTTGGAACTTGACAACCAGTTTGCCTTTATGGCCATTTGCTGTATTCGGCAACACATGACTGTGATTTACGATGGTTTTTGTAGTTTACTTCTGGTGTCCAACAAAAATGCCCACTGAGGAAAATGCATTTGCTTAATGACTGTTGTAAAAAAAAATGGTTGTAACTTTGCATGAGGTCACATGATGCCTCAACTTATACATGCAATGATTTATTATTGTAATTCTGAGCTCCATTATGGTCATAAGTTGAGAATTACCTGTATACTTAATTATTATTTGCAGAAGACAGATAATGATATACAACTCTGCATCAACCGTACATTTATTTTAACTTTTTTTTTAGTGGAGTAGCATATTGACAACAGATTTTAATGCTGTATTTAAAAATATGACACATGAAATAAATATAAGTTACACATGAAATAAATAATGTAAATAGCTAAGGAATAAGCTAGTTATTGATTATGCTATTAATTCATTAAATTTCATTTTTAAATCAAAGGCACTCTTTTTATTACCATGAAACTGAGGAAATTCTTTTTTAGGGGTCTAAGGACCTGGACAAGTTCTGAAAGAAAGTTGACAGTGATGATGCAGAATATGGTGGTGTATGATTCTAATAAAGTTTGATTTGATTTTATGGTGTGAAGGAAATTTAACTTGCTTATATGATTAGCTTAAACCTCAGATATTTTCTTTCTTCATAACATTGTTTTGGCCATGTATTATCTTAAAAAAAGAACTGTTTCCTAAAATATGAGAGTTCTGGATGTAGTTCTTTATTGTAGCTTCAAATGCTAATTTTAGGGGTCAGTATAGCTGCCAGATGTCCATTTGAAAGAAGCCAATTTTGTTAAAGATTAGCTCAATATTTCTATCAAATAAGAAAAATTAATCAGCAGCAAGACTGAAAATTGGCTTGAAGTCACACCAATTCTGTCAGTAGGCAATTAAAAATTGGAAGCCATATTTAATCTATTATAGGTGCATAAAATTTACTCTTCTCTTTAAAAGATACCATTAGAACAATTGTTACAATATTCAGAACTTTTCCATAAATCACTTGATGGATAATCTGGGATTCAAAAGTAGAAATAATTTTACAAGCTAAAATGAACACTATTGTTGTCAGATACATGTAGGCTACAGGATTTTCAGAAACATATTTGTATATACAGTTCACAGAGATGTATTTGGCAAGATAAAGAGCATTACTACTATGAGGAAAGGATGGTGGTGCCTTACATTGAACAATTCCTGTGCTATTTAGGACCAAGCTGGACACTTTTGATTATTACATGGATGCCATGAGAGACGAGTGTCAAACTTGCCACATCATATTGCCATCATGTGACATATCACAATGTTTTTCCCTTCACAGAGCATAGAACAAAACTCAAAGGGGAGCAAAATGGCTTATACAACATTTACAAATGTCCTTTATATTTTAAATACTAAGGACATAGGAACAAACTGACTTTTTTGTGTACAAAGAAGTGGTTAACAATAAAATCCAATTCAGGCATCTGATAGTAAAAAAGTAATCTTCCCTAAATATTTGAAATACTTACAGCTCTTGCTTTCTTCTTCATTAAGGCAAGCAGGCAACAGTGGATTTATGTGCTGAAGTTTCTGTGCCAAAATTACATGGATTCTGGGAACTAATGATGCTGGAGGGCTATGAACTCTCTGTTCTTCCACAGTATCCATGCAATCCATAGACTCCACTGGAGAGGAGGAATTCTCTCTAAAACATAAAAATAGCTGTATTTAGGTACATTTAATTTCAAAATTATATGCAGTGTTCTTTCCTGTCAAAAAGAAAGGTATTTCATTGAAACACAAAATGTCAGCACAGATAGTCCTTGACTTATGACAATTCAGCCCAAAATTTCTCTTAAGTGAGACATTTAAGTGAGTTTTGCCCCATTTTATGGTTTTCTTGCCATCATTGTTAACTGAATCACTGCAGTTTATAAGTTAGTAACATGGTTAAGTGAATCTTGATTTTACTTGTCAAAAGGTTGCAAAACATGATCAACTGACCTTGGGACCCTGCAATGGTCCTAAGTATGAACCAGTTGCCAAGCATCTGAATTTTGATCACATAATCATGAGGATGATGCAAAGGTCGTAAGTGTGAAAAATGGTCATAAGCCCCTTTTTCAGTGCTGTTGTAACTTTGGTCACTAAATGAATTATTGTAAGTCAAAGACTATCTGTATCATAAACAGAATAAATTAAGCTCTTGAATTTGTTTCACACTTTTGCAGCAATCAACATTGTATCAGTTATATCTTTTAAAAATGCTCCTGAATATAAAGAACTGACATCACCTTTTTATTTTTTATATGGGTACAATGAACTAAGTATTATTTAGAATTCGGAGAAATCCAGATCTCTAAAATTTAGTTATAAACTCAACACAGTAAAGTAGCAATTTGTGGGTTAGCATTACTCTTCCAAATTTTTTGGGAATTATTGTTCAGTTTTTCTGAAACACTGACAAAGAAGAAAACTCAATGTTGTTGCTAATTTTTTATAGAAAATTTGCAAATTACCTATTATTTGTGGACCAAATATGTGAATTTCTTCAGTCACAATGACGGCAAACTTGCATTTTATCATCACTAAAATGTTACCTTTCTTCATTGTTCAGCAAGTTCAGGACAGGATCGACAGACAAAATCCCATACACCTCAAGAATATCATTGACTTTGAAACTGTCCCCATTTTCATATATCTGCAATGAACAGAACATGTTTAAGAAGAGAAATTGCAGAAAGACAATATGAAGTACTGTAAAATCAATAGCTACTTGAACATATTAATAAATTATGGTTTGGTATTATGGGAGAAGGTTTGTATTGAAGCTGTCCTTCATAACTTTTTGCTTCAATTAAAAATTGTAGCTTTGCAGAATTATAGTGTTCTAAATTCTAACAATATACAGTTGCTTAATATACCCTGACAGACAGACTGTCATGCCCCTGTTGGAATCTGATTCCGAGGGGGAGGCTGAGAAGCTGACAAGGAGTGGGAGTGTGGCTCCAGTGGCTGTGGAAGAAACTGGGGAAGGGCACAGTCTGGCTGGGCATTCAGAGGAAGATCCAGGGCCACCCCCTCTTCATCCTAGGGCACACAGGGAGGAATGGAGAAGGGAGCAACGTGAGTTACATGGGGAGAAAAGGGCCCTGATTCCTTTCATTAGTTGCAGCTGGGAAAACAGGATTTAAAAAGGGTGTTTGCGCACAGTACCTTGCTGGAAGCAAAGCGTGAATTATTTTGGTTTGTCAAGTCTTATCTGGGTTCTGGCATCCTCCCAACTGTGTGTGTTTTATTATCTTTTGCAGTCTGCAATTCCTTATCCTGCCCTGTCTCGTTAATTGCTGCAGTGTGGTTTGTGTTGGTTTTTATTTATAATTTATATGTACTTGGGGTTTGGACTGAATTTCTTCCCTTTAAAAACTGTTCTTGGGAGAGTTTTTTCTCCAGCAGATGATAACTGGACATTGGTGGCCAAGTTGGAGGTATTAAAGGGACTCTTCTTACTTATGTGACTTTGTTGCTTTTGTGCCACGCCCCGGGTCATCACAGACTTTGTGCAACTGTCAGGGTATATTTACATGAAGCAGTGTGATATATAATTAAACACAGGAGTCTTTGACTTACAATCATAATTGAGCCCAGAATTTGCATTGCTGTGTGAAACAGTTGTTAAGTGAATTTAGCCCCATTTTACAACCTTTCTTGCCAGTTAAATGAGTCACTGCAGCTATTCAGTTAGTAACACAGTTGTTGGTGAATCTGGCTTCCCTTGACTTTGCTTGTCAAAAGATAACAAAAAGTGATCACATGACACCAGGATATTGCAATCATCATAAACATGAGTCAGATGCTGCAATGGTTGTAAGTGTGAAAATGATAATTTTTTTCAGTGCCATTGTAACTTTGAATGGTCACTAAATGAACTGTTGTAAGTCAAAGACTACCTGTATATGGTATGCAGCTTTGATTTATGTACAGTTCAAATGTAAATTACAACAAATCTCCACACCTCTAACACATGTAAAAGTGATCCTGTTTTAGATCCTGCTTAAGATATTATTACCTTCACAAGACATGCAGGGCCCTTTTCTCCTGGGAGTGGAAAATTCAGATCTAGTGGAGACGAACAGTTTAAGGAAATCATCTGATGCCTTGCAGAAGCTTCTGTTTCTAATCGCTTTGGCTCTCCGCTCCCCTGGATATCAGGCACATTTCCTAGAATTAAGAGTTTCCACTATCTTAACACTCGTAATTTGAGATTAATATTTATTGCTGCTTTTTGAAAAAAAATTATATCATGCTGAATACACAAGTACATGTTGCAAACACTGGAGCTTGCATTCTTTTAGAATAGTAATTCCCCCAAAATATTTTAATTTACAAAAGGAGTACTAAGTCCTAGATGAAACCAAGCAAATGAGTACTCTCTTCGGAATACTATGAAGGATAGGAAACAAAATGGAAATGACTAGAAAGAAGGGGGAAGCTGTTATTTTGTTTCTCCCTGACCTCAACATCTGGCATTAGTGGACTGAAATAAAGTGCTTATTTCTGGACTATCTATATATAGTGATTTTAAAATTATGTTAGAAGTACAAAAATATAGATGACTCTGCAAATGGCCCACCTCTGATTTAACTCAGCATATTTTTTTCAACAACTGTGAGCCAAATAGAGAGAACCATGAAGTTCATAATCCTCTTCATTATTTTTCTGCTACATCTGGCATTGAGTTATATACTGTCCTATTTATTTTCATAGCTAACAATTAATGTATCATCTCTCCATGAGTCAGAATCAGCCTTAATTTTCAAGAATATTGTATTAGCAAATACTGGTCTGTAAATCATATATCTATAGCTACAAAATGATCCATGGATACACATCAGACCAATGGTACATTCAGAATCTTGCTCTTTTGCAACTGTACCTGAACTCATCTAATTATTTCAAAAACCAGGTAATAGTATGTAAAATCATATTCTAAAACTATTCTAAGTCAACAAGGCATAAATTACTTCAGTGCAAATGGCTATACCACAATATTAATTCTGTAAAATAAGTGACTTTCAGGAGAAAGACAACATTATCCGAGGTGATACCGAGGTGCTGTTCTCTTTGTTTTGATGGATGCAACTCCATGTCTTCATCATCCTCATAACTTCTCTTATGGCGACTTGGTGTGTATGATGTTGATGGACAAACTCGAGCTTGACTTGCACTATTATAAACGTAAGTTTTAAGTTAAGGACAGAATCATTCTGATAGCATGAATAAGCTTATCTGGAAATTTAATTAAACATTTAAAATTAAAACAATGCTATAGTTTCCAAATATGAAGGAAAAGGTAAATACCATTTTGTAAGTTTAACATATAACTACATCATATAATGTTTCATATTCTAATAGAATTTTAAAATAGTTTTGTAGAAATATTGAAGAATTAATGTAAATAAATTTAAAAAAGAATACTACACAAGTGCTAGCAGATTATGTGGCAATAAGGAAAGAGCATGATTTGGCTTACCATAGGTCATTCATCTGCAAATATTATTGTGTATATGCAGGGGTGGGCTTCAAAAATTTTAGCAAACGGTTCTCTGCCCAGTTGCTGGGTGGGCGTGGCCATGGCAGGCATGGCCTAGTCAGTCTCCTGCACCACAGGGACTTCCTGGGCTCTGGAGGCTCTCTGAAAGCCAGAAACGGGCTCATTTCCGCCCTTCCCGAACTTCTGGGAGGCCTGTTTTTCACCCTCCCTGAGCCTCTGCATGTGCCCTGCACTTACCTGCATCCAAAACTGGCCACGTGAGGACTCCTGGGAGGGACAGGATGGGGTGGGCGGGGCCAGCCAGGAGTGGGATTTGGGGGTTCTCCAAACTGCACAGAATCTTAGCTAGGGGCTAACGCCTGCGAACCCCCAGCAGCCCACCCTGTGTATATGTATGTATTTATTTGTTTCAGAAACTTATAATTCCATTTTTACAACCCTGTAATCCCTTAATTCGGGATATGGCTGCCTATCTTAATATCTAACTTGGGGCAAAAAGAAATGCAGAAAATAATGCACTCTGTATCAAAAAATTCAACAGTTAAAATATAATACCATAAATAAGGTAGCACACATAGCAGTTTAGAGATGCTGCACCATAAAAAATTATAATAGAAAAGCAATTTAAATGTGGATAAATTGCTTGATACATGTTATTTCGCTATAAATTATCTCCTTTCCTTCTTATTACAATTCTTTATCACTAGACATAGAGAAATATCACTATCAGCTTGGAAGAGATGTTTTCTGTCTCAACTCATGCACATGATCTAAACAAAAACAAGTCCCCAAATGTGCTTCCTTTATTAATTGCCAAGGATTCAGAAAATCATGATTCTATTATTATAGTTAAGAAAAGCTCTTTAAAATGTCACTTTTATTAATGGTTCTTCAAATAGACATTTTGTTCAGCATCTGTAGCTTTTGTTGGAGTCAAAAGATAAATTCTGAAGTTCTACAAAGATTAGAGTTCTGCAAGCAATGATTTCCCCTGTAATACTCTGTGGAAGCAAATACTGGACTTTGAAGAAGCAGGATAGAAAGAATACTCTGTCTGCTGTTGAAGTATGCCATAGATAATCAAGGAAATAAATGAATGGCTAGTAGAACAAATTAATCCAGAATTCTTACTGGAGATGATAGTAAAAATTATTGTATTTTGAATATATGATGCAAAGACCCTAACACTTCTTATGCTGGGAAATCTGGAGAGGAGTCTAACCAGAAACAAGGCGCCTAAATTTAATTACAGCAGCAATGATTGCATCAATGGAAGACTTTGAAAGGTCAGGTTTGGAACAGACTATGCTAGAGGAAGTCTATCTTAGTCGGCACTCAATACTTCTTTTTAAATCAAGTGTTAAAGATCTTGCATTATCACTATTTTTGTATTTTTTTATGCATCAGTCCACAATATAATAAGCTATAAAGGATATTTCTTTTACCCACGCTGATTCTCCTGGCACTGGAACACAGTAAAATGTCTGTCTGTCTGAAGTTACAATTTGTTTAGGATTTAAATCTATTTCTTGATGAGGCTAGAAGAAGAGATATTATACATCACTAGCATACTATAAAAAGAAAAAAATATTGTAAAGCTGTTATAAAAATGAAATACATTTGATTTTTTAAAAAGGGAAGTAATCTTAAAATAAATTTATAACTAGTGTTCTAGAAAGTAATATTTATCCTAAGGAATTACAAGGAATGAACTCTAATCTCTATGGATCAAGAGTTCCAGTAACAACTTTTTGACATATCTAAAATAACGAAATGCTGATTCTGGTTTTTTATGACAACAATAGCACAATGCTAGTTTGAACGGTTTCATTTGAAGCATGACATTTCCTTGTTAGCAATACAGTAGGGTATTCAAGTAGAAGGACTAGTGAAATATATGGAGCCAAATTTAAATTAAATCCACGTCTACACAACATATATTAATGTATGCTATTGATCAATCCATTTTCTAAGTGTTCTTAACATCATCAATGCTTACAAGAAAATTACCTGGAAGAGATCCCAGAACACTCATAGCATCAGAAGTAGAATATATGTTTGGAAAGGAGAGGAACAGAACATCCCACAAAAAGGGTAATAATTAGCATACAGATCTCCTGCACAGGAATACAATACACTGAAAAATCTAATTTTTTTTCACTACAGCCTATATGCTTCCCTCTGTCTTACATTTATTTTCCAATCTCAAGTTTTTGAAGCATTGTTAAATGTTAAAATGACAATGCTAAAAATACACATTCATATAGCATTCTGTGTTTGTCTTAATGTAATCTACTCCATGTATAGGGTGAGTTTTTCTTCCCCTTATAAAATATTAGAATGTGTGAGGGACTAGTACTTTTAAAACCCACTGACACTGGCATTACTGCCTTGTACATTCAAAACAGAATAGAGGCACAGATTCTGCAGAAATATGTTTAAAGTGGACTAGTTTGTCACTGATTCCATACACTAAATGAGGATATATCAGTGCAAATGAATGCTCAATTATATTGTTTTATTTTTAAAAAAAGCACAAGGGAAGGGTGTGGGAGGTACATTATATTCATTTCTTTCTTTTCTTTAAAAACAAATATTTATGCTGTGTGATTATTTATTATTACAAAAATGTGTGTTCATCTTCATTTCTTGATTCTATGAATTGCTTTCAGAAGCTTAAGACAAAAAAAATCAATTAACACAATTATAACCAAAAAATCCAGTACACCACCATGTGGGCTTGCATGAACAAATTCATCTCCAAATGCCTTTTTGAAAAGCCATGTTTTTCAAGTTCTCCAAAAATGTATCCACAGAATCAGTGAAAGATAAAATAGAAACAAAAGGATAAATATTATAGTATCTTAAATGTGTTGCCATAATTTCTTCAGCTGGACTTACCCCACATTCTGCTACGTCTCTGTATTTTCCAAAATGCATAACCTGTTAAAAAACATAAAATCACTACTGTATTCTATATAACTTGTTCCCATGTTCTTTTGGGGGAGATCTGTGGGGATTTGTAAATATTTACTGTTACTTTTTCACAATTATAGTGGTTCTATTCTCTGCCAAGCTCAATATATTATTTTTTAATGTTTTGTTCTGAAAAGGCTAAGGATTGATTTATAATATTTATTGGTTCCATGCAAAGCATTTGTTCCATTCCAACGTAATACAAGAGCAGATTTACTGAGGAACGTGGACTGTTGATATTTTACGTAAGAAAACACATAGAAAAACCTTAAGAATTCCTTTATTTCGTGTGATACTCTTACAAAGAGGCACTGGCTGTTCCTACAAAAGTCCTATGTCACATGGAATAAAAAAAATGATGGACCTAGCAAAGATGGACAACCTTGTGGTGGGCAAGACCAAACTTAACTCAGGAAGGAAGACCAGCTCAAAAAGTGGGTAAGGGCACAACACAAATATGGTAGTCCTGGAACTGTTTTGATAAAAGTTTGATTATTTGCTTTTGATTTTGCTCCTATTTTATACTACAGGGTTTTTTTAAATCACTCTAAGCAACAATTTATGAAAAATTGCTCTAAATTTCCAACAACCACAGCAAGATGAACAAAGACCACAAAAGGAACAACATGGCTGGGTATGAATATAGGTAATCAGAACTATAGTGAAGAAACTTACACGTGATTTAGAAACTGTATCAACAGTTTCATAAACATTCATATAAAATTCAGGATCAAACATATCTTGAACCATACAGCGAAATTTTACTAAGCTATTTGGCTTCAGATAATGTAAAGGAACATCATTCAATGATGGTACCTGTAAAACAAAATGCAATAATTATCAGCTTCATGAGGCAAGCAGAATTATGTATCTTTATTTTCAATGATTATTAATGTAATTATATTTCAATTTGTGTAAGTCTGAAGATCTAATACCTACACAGAAAGGTTGATAGAATTTACATTGATTTTATAAAAAATTTTCTTAGTAATCACTGAAATAAATATGATTTAATTCAGTTATGCATCTTTGAGATTCAGTTGATTAACTAAATCTACTCTGTAGATTTGGACCTACAAAGTGTTTAACAAGAAATTAAAAAATATGCTAATCAATATACTCTATTTTTCAAACAGCTGGTCAGTTACTAAAATGACTGACTAAATGATTATATACATGCCATACAATTTCTAATGAGCCAGAATTCAATTTTCTGAATGTGTAGGTTTAATTTGTTCATCTCTTGGGATGAGGACTGAATTACTAAAAAATGTATTGTAGATGTTTGGGTATTCCTTGCATCTTCCTTATTCAAACAGAATTATGACAATGTATTCTATAGTCGAATATGTATTGTCTTTAGGTTGGGGAAATGACTAAAAAAACATTAATGAAATTATCTCACTATCACAAACTCTTGAATGTGCAGCAAATTTACTCAGAATCAAAAATTTAAAGACTATACATTTAGAGATCTTATATCCAATTCCAATAGCAATTTCCTGTTTTATTTCTGTATATACTTAACTAGAAATTCAATTTATTTTATAATCCCTTTTAGCTTTACTGTATGCTTAAAGTTATTCAATGCCCTCCTATCCAAGTTGCCTAAAGATTTTGAAACCCATCATTATGTAATTTTAGTTTTGATAAGTAAATATAGCCTTACCCAGTTAGTTGCATTATTTTCTTTTAATTTCTCTTTGAAGTATTCTGTTACTTTTCTTTCCCATTCAGGATTTAGACTATTCTGAGCTAAATAAGACAAAAGATCAAGTCACACACACTATTTTAGTTTGTAAAAAGTACAGGCTGTAAATGTAAAATGTAGTACAGTACATTTAAATTTTTACTTGCTAATACAGTATTTATTATTCAATAATGAACATATAGCATTTTAGGTTTTAAATATACACACACACATTATGGTAATTAAGTTTACAGAACTTCACAGAGATAACAGTAATCTAGGAATGAAAATCAAAATCAAATCTCTGACAGATGCTTGCTGGAATGGTTTGCTTTTAACAGTAGCATACAAATCTAGTTCTGGATTCCAACAACCAACCATAGTTGTCAGCGAGTTCAAAGGTCATGACTGCACAGACAGGACCTGGATAACAGACAGGTGCTTGCAATGAAGGATCATGTGATAGGGCACTCCTTAAATTTAACCACAGCAAGCTGTAACTAAGAGATTTACTCCCTTGCTTGGTATGGAGGCTCAAAGGACATCTCTGTTCTGTTTTTTTTTAAAAATTACATTTATATGCCGCCCTTCTCCAAAGACTCAGGGCGGCTTACAATTTTTGGGATACAACCCAATGTGCTCAGCAATAGCCTTCATTCCATTGTATATGCGTGCTTATTTCTAAGCGGCATTTTTACAAAGTCAGCTTATTGCCCCCAACAATCTTGGGCCCTCAATTTACCTACCCCGAGAGGATGGAAGGCTGAGTCAACCTTGAGCCTGGTGGGAATCGAGCCTGCAGTAATTGCAGGCAGCTGGAACTTAAGTGCTAGGCATTTAACAGCCTGCACCACCAAGGCTCTTTTCTTTTCTACTCGCCTATTGCAGGGGATGGGTGGCCTTCTCATCTAATTGCTCCAATTGCCCAGGTAGTGCTTGTTTTTTGATCAGCCTAATCCGATACTCAGCTTGGGGACTCCTGAGGCTGACATTCCACAGGTTCAGCTGAAACAGCTTCTTTTTAGAATCAGATTCAGATTCTGAACCCTGGGCCCTAACAGTGAGGAACCATTACTTAAAGCATTAAAACAGATATATTTTTAGAAGGCTGAAGGCTAAAAGCAAATGACTGCAGCAGAATGAAGAACTGGTGAGTAGACTGGCTTTTCATAATCCTCCAGACTAGGAGAAAACTGGAGATTGCCCACAAGCGCTCTAGACAATTTCTCCTTACAAGGCAACTACATGACAATGGTTTGTGGCAGGTTTAGAGTTCTGGAGATGAGGGAATAGCCATTTTGCTCAAATCATCAAACACCAAGTGAGTTCTTTAATGCTTAGTGAAAGAAATTTGAAATACAGTTTAAGGCAAAAGAATCATTAAAACTTTGATTTTGAAAAATTACAAACAGATAAAATTTTTCAGATGAATTTGAAAAAAGATTTTGTAATTAATTATAACAATCCTTCTTGTGGGGGAAAAAGAACATGCTAGGATTATACTTTGAAGGATGGACATTAGAAAGAACCAGAAGGATTAAAGATTACAATTAAAAATGTATACTTAAATCTGACTTACTAATAAGAATGAAGCAAAATATTTTAACATTGACAAACTGAAGACATTTTTGAACAATGAACCCAGAAGCTAATTTTAAGAGTATCTGCTTCTATAGTTTGCTTAAAATATTTTATGGGGATGGGGAACAAGTTTTATATAGGAAGATTGAGATGGATCTGAAAATATTATTATTTGCAAAAAAAACCCCACAATGTTAACTTTGATTTTTAACAGATAACTACTTCTCTAGTAGTAATAGAAATACCAGGTTCTGTACAGGATTAACAATGTCACAAATCATGGCATAGATCCACTACAATAACTGTGTCTTTCAGACATAATTACAATATAAGATTTGTTTCTTTTATATGCTATTTTCAGATTTAAAACTTAATAAATGAAAAAAAAAGTTAAACATATAGAATGCCTTTGTATCTATTCTTGCCAATCCTAGCTTTAGCATTTTAATAAGAGCCAGCAGCATGCAGTAGCAGCCAAAAAAGCCAATGCAATCCTAGGTTGCATAAGCAGAGGGATAGAATCAAGATTATTTTATAAAGTGGTATTAGTACTACTTTATAAAAAGTAAGTAAGACCACACTTGGAAACATGCATTTTAGTTACTACATTATAAAAAAATGTTGAGATTCTGGAAAGTATGCAGAGAAGAACAATAAAGACGATTAAGGGCCTGGAGACTAAAGCATACAAAGAACCATTGCAGGAATTGGGTATGGCTAGTCTAGTGAAAAGAAAGATTAGGTTTGACATGATAGCAGTGTTCCAGTATTTGAGGGGCTACCACAAAGAAGAGAGGGTCAATCTACTTTCCAAAGCACCAGAATGCAAGACAAGAAACAATGGAAGGAAACTAATCAAGAACAGAAACAAGCAAGAACCAAGGAGAAATTTCCTAATAGTGAGAACAATTAATTAGTGGAATGATTTGCCTTCAGAAGATGTGGATGCTCCATCACTGAGGCTTTTAAGCCACTTGTCCGAAATGGGATAGATCTCCTGCTTTGAGCAGGGGGTTGGATTATATGACCTCCAAAGTCCCTTCCAATTCTGTTATTTTATTACTGTGAAGTGGGCTGAGAGCTAGAGCATTTAGGAATCAGGTTTCTTGTACTAGTACATATCAAGCTTGCACAAAACATTTATGAAATTGTTATCTTTGTAGTCTGAAGATTACCCAACCAGATTCCAGCTACTTAGGGTAACTTTGTCCTGGGATTTCCCATATCAGTGCTCTGTGGGGCACATCCAGAATGTCTTTGAGGATCCTATATACAGACTTCAAATTTGAAGGAAGGACTATGATTCTCTTGGGGATCTCTCTGGTAGAGTAATCCTCTTGTGATATACTGGGATACTTCTGGCCTTTTGATATGGAACTTGTGCTGTTAGTGAAGATTTTAAATGTGAAGGCTTTCTCTCCTGTTTCACAGCTGACAGGTTCATACTCAGATTCTTCTGCAAACAGTAATGTTCATATATATTACAATAACATGGCAACCTGGCTTAAAAAACATTTACTTCCAGTCTTAGTGAATTTTTTCTAGTATTTTATCCTTAGAACCACTCTCAGCTGAAAGAAGATAGTATGTGCCTAAGAGCCACTTGCAAAAGTTATTATGAACATGATTCCTTGTCAATCTCATTCCAATATTTTCCTTTCCAATATCTAAATGTTTTATATTATATAATTGAATTACATTCCCTTTATAATAGTATAAGAATTACAATTCTTACAATGGAAGCAGGGGTGGGATTCAACAGTGTTACTACCGGTTCGGTGACTACGTTTGTGCGCGCATGCGTGCTTTGCGTGCACGCGAGCCTGATGCACGCTGTGCACATGTATAAAAAAACCTTAAGCTGTGCCGCCTGGACAGTGAAAAGCGCTGTGCACAGGTGTGCAGCGTTTGAAAAGCCACTTTTTTCCTGCTTTATGAACCTCAGCTGTGCCGCGCAAAGCAGCTGAGGCTGAAAAAGCAGGAAATAAAGGACAGTAAGAGCCCAGGCGGGCGGGCGGGCCAAACAGCAACAAACACAGAACCGGTTCAGTGTCTGCTGCTCTTCAGAGCTACCAGTTCTATAGAGCTGGGCAGAACCAGTAGTATCCCACCCCTGAATGGAATGGATTCTTTATATGAACAGTTATCTTCCTTGAAGAGAAAAGTGAGTTTATTTCCCATTGATCCCATCTAGATTTCTTAGTATTTAGGCTGGCACATTAAACATTCCCATTCCCCAAGTTTGTCCTTGTGAGGTAGATTACATTGAGAATGGCCCACTAAACTCAGTAAGTTTCGATGGTTGAAAATAAACTTCCTAATTCAACATCTTCACCTTCAATGTTCACTTATTCTTCCATGTCATGAAGTATCACTTCTTTTATCCAGTAATTGATCTGTCTTTGTTGTAGACATTTTCAAGCAACTGGTTTTCAATTAAAGAATATCATCTGGTAGGACTCTGGAGAAACACCTACTCTGAGAATTCCTGTCCTCTGGATGGAATGAGTTTCATCAGAAATTCCTATGATTCCCACCCTTCTGTTCTTTAGAAGATTCTTAAACATAGGATAAGCACCCAGATTGTCTTTGGGGGGGGGATATGCTGATTCTGTAAAGCACTTAGAGAGGGGCTGTAAAACAGTATGAAGTGGTATATAATTCTAAGTGCTATTGCTATTGTTCCAATTAGCCTCTAAGACACAGTGATTCTGAAGACCCTAG
Source organism: Naja naja (assembly GCA_009733165.1). Classification (NCBI taxonomy): domain Eukaryota; kingdom Metazoa; phylum Chordata; class Lepidosauria; order Squamata; family Elapidae; genus Naja; species Naja naja. Next base: position 126,200,396 of record CM019151.1, on the reverse strand, counting down.
TTTGTTTTGCTGGTTTGATTTGTTCTGGTTTTGTTATGTTATTTTGCTCTTCCTGTTAGCTGTAGTTTCCAAATGTTGGATTTTCAGTTATATGAGCTAAGCACAGTCTCCTGGGAGTCTGCCAATCAATTAATATTTTGCTTGAAAGCTTAACAAAACAATTAGACATTTATTCAGATGTGCTCCCAGAGATTTTAGGATTAACTTTGGGTCACATTTAACCAAGAGTGGGTTCAATTAAATAATTGTGTCAAAAATGATACATAGCAAGCCGTTTTGCTAAAAACAAAATAGACAAGAACATAACAACTTGGGTTTAGAAAGCTACTCATAAGATAAGAACACACCAACTAGATACAAGAGCAATTGATAGCCACCGAAAACAGAAGTCAGAAGATTCCTGTTCAGTTTTGACAAGCAGAAGCCTAATAATACCATGCCCTCACCCTGTTCTTTTTAATTACAAAGTACAGCGGTAAACTAGTAGTTAAGCACTCAAAAGAAGGACGCCAGGACTGACATTTAATAGGAAAAGTCCCCTTCAATGCCTTTAAGAAGCGTTATTCTCCCTCTCAGCCCCCCTTCTCCTCCAATGAAACCGAAAGAAACATCGCAGCGCACAGGCTCAGAAACACTCTGCTTCTTCCCACGAGGCCTCCAACTTTCGGCGTGCAGAAGAACTGCCGTTCCCGCAGCCAAGTTTGCCTCACAACACAACTCCGAGGCCGCTTTTCATTCCGCTCGGCCCAGCAGGGTCCCGACTATGCCAGGCCAAACTCGGGTTATTAGCCTTGTCGCTGGCGGTCAGCCCCACTTTGCCCGGGATAGGTCCGCTACTTCCTATCCCCCTCCCCCTCCAACCCGTTCCGCAAAGAGCAGCGAGATGCCGCTGTCTCTTTCCTTCCCGATCTTCCCCGGTCCCAGAGCTGTTCTCAGCAATGCTGCCGTCTTCTCTTTCCTCTCCTGCTTTTTTTCTTTTTTTGGACTCGGCCGACTTCCCCTCTGCCTGTCCGCGGGGGTAGCTCAGGCCGCTTCCCCGCCGCCTTGACCTGCCTTACAGCTTCCTACGTTTTCGTGCCTCACCACCACCACGCACCCCTCCCAAGCCCGGTCTCACCGAAAATGCCTTGCACGATACTGAGGGGGCAGTTCAGCCAATCCGCCACACACGGCATCTTTTCGCTTCTTCGGTGCGTTTAAAAGACCAGGCGAGAGAGACGCCAAAGAGAGGTCTCCCTTCAGAAGACCCGCTTTTCTGGAGGCTTATGCGCCGGGCGGAGAGCGCTTAAGATAGCGGGCGTTCCAAGCTGGGCTGAAAGGGGCGCAAGCCAGGCCGGAGCGGACTTCAAGCCTCACTTCACTTCGCCTCTAAGCGCGGGCTCGGGTTGGCGGGAGAAGAGGGAAGAGAGCGGCGCCTCCGCCATCTTAGAACCGGGCGGAAGGGGCAGGGCCTTGTCGGGGAGGGCTCCAGAGAGTTGGGAGACGTGGAAGTCCCTCAGTCATGGCTGCCCCCAAAACCTCCGCTACGGGCGGCATCTCTTCGAGTGGCGGCACTAACTTGCTCTTCTCCTCCTCGGCCACCGAATTCAATTTCACCGTCCCTTTCATCCCAGTCAGCCAAACCCCTCCTGTGGCCGGTGCGGGACCTGGCCTCCTTCCCGCAGGTAATGGTCGTGGGGGGGCGGCGGGGGGAAACCCACGGGAGTTGGAATCCATTTCCCCTCCTCCCCCCCGCTTCATTTTGATGGGTAACTTTAATGCGTTTAGGGGGCTTTAGGGAAAAAAATAAATAAAAATCCCCGCCGTAAGTCTGCGATAAAGACGCCTGCAAGCTCTTCCCTCTTGCAGATTGGAGGGCTCGTAACCTCCAGGACCTGCGATGGACGACAGGATGAATGGAGGGGTTTGAGAAGGTTTGGGATATTCCAGAGATGTGACATTTATTGATTTATAACGGGAAACGAATGTATTGTCGACATTGGCCTGCATTTCTTTATATCGGAGTTTGAAATTGAGTCATTTTATTAATTTCCTGCCCCCGTCCCCCTCTTTAGGGTCTTCTGGGTAGCACTCATGCCCTTGAAGGCTTCAGTGCACAAAAATGTGTGTTTTCACAGTCTTGGTGCTGCAATCTTTTTACTGACTATTCAGAGAAAGTTCCCACTGAGACTTGCCCAATCAGTGGGTATGATTTCCTGGCTCATGTGACCTGTTGCATTTCTTTTTCTTGCAATTAGTTGCTTTGATATAACTACAGGTACTTACAACAGTTTATTTAGGGACCATTCAAAGTTACAAAGACACTGAAAAAAGTGACTTATGACCACTTTTCACACTTATGACCATTGACATGGTCATGTGATTTACATTCGCATGCTTGGCAACTGACTCACGTTTATGAAGGTTTCAGTATCTTGGGGTGATCACCTTTTACAACCTTCTGATAGGCAAAGTCAATGGACAAACCAGATTCACTTAACAACTATGTTACTAATTCAACAACTGCAGTGATTCACTTAACAAGTGTGGCAAGAAAAGTTGTAAAATGGGGAATTAACAAATTTCTCACTTAGCAACATACATTTTGGGCTCAATTGTGGTCATAAGTTGAGGACTACCTGTAGTTATGTGGAAGAACATAAGGTTGGTGTGTTTCTTGGAAAGAAGCATAGCAGGCAAGATTTGGAGGGATCAATTTATTAGGATGTTGATTGGAGGCAGGTATAAGGCACCAGCTGATAGTAGTGAAAATCAGGGACATCAGATGGGAGAGAGGAAAATCTGTCATGCAAAAGAGGTTTTGTAGCAATGTAATTCACCCATTCATATTTCTATAATTCCCAGGTTTATTTATTTATTTGGTAAATTTATACATCTGCCCATCTCATTTACTTGATTCTGATCAGTGTGTATAAACTTAAAAAACACAAAAATGATGCAATAAAGTAACCAAAAGAATCATAGTCAAAATCATAAAAAGTTAAAAGCATTAAACATAATTTGCAGGAGGGCACACTTAATTTCCTTGGTAATAAAACCCTTTGTAGGTTCCATATCTATGTTATTGGATCCCAGGCTGGATGGCAAAGAGATGTTTTCAGATCTTTCTGGAAGGTCAGCAAAGTCAGTTTGGGATTTTGCTGCCTCTGTGCTATAGCTTAGTTCTCATGTCATTGAAGAACATCCTAAAAATTAAGAAGAGTTAATGAAAAAATTGTCCTATCACTAGGAGAAAATGAACGGAGCCACAATAAAAATGGTGATAATTTTAGCAAATACAGAATTGATTAATCAATAAACTAAACTATTTTTACCTAAAATAAGCCCTGAAATAGGATTCATACTATCAAAAGCTAACTTTCTCAATCACTCCCAAATCTGAAGGATTCTGCCCCCATCCATGTCTACATTGTACACAGTTTACCTTGCATTTTGTCCCATTTTTGATAATGCCCCCCCCGCCTCAGATTCCCAATGTAGCCTGTAGCCATCAAAGGAAAGTTTACCTTCTCGATTAATTAACGGCACCTTGATGGTTTAAAAAACTGGTTGATATATTAGTGTTAATATTCCAAGTTGGCTACTGTATTGAGTGAACACACCTATTGGGATAATGAAAGCTTGCAAAAAAAAAATCTTACTTAGGTATACAAATACTCTAGCTAAACAGAAAGGCTTGAAAATGGTAGAAATGTTAGTTGCTGAAATGCAATGGTGAACTATAGTACTGTTGATTTTTCATTCATGTTATGGAGGAGATGCCATTCTTTCATATAAGCCATTATGTTTTTGTTGATCCTTACTATATTCTTTAATGCAGATGATAATACAGATGTTGGTGAAGAAGACAGCTTCCTAGGCCAGACATCAGCCAATGTAAACCCTCCATCTACATTCAGTTATTTCTCTCAGATTCCTAGCAGTAGTGATCCCTTTGGAAGCATTGGACAACCACCCTTAGGGGTGGCAACCTCAACCCAAGCTGGAACATCGGTTTTCTCTAAACCTCCAGTTTCTTTCCCTCTTCTGCCTTCATCACAAGATGGGCCAAATATATTTTCAGCTTCTGTTTCCAAATCACAGTTTTTAAATACTCCGTCTACTTCAGTACAAGGAATTGGAACTTATCAAACACCTCAGCAATGCGGCCCTCCCCTAACAGTCTTTTCAACACCACCTCAGGGAGCATCACAACAAGGTTATAATCCCTATCGTCATAATACCTTAAGTAGTAGAGCCAATCCTTACATCACTCCCCCACAGCTGCAACAGACACAAGCACCTGGCCAGAGTCTGCAGCCTTCACCTTCTGTACCACCTATGCAGAAATATCCAACTCCTGCAGGACCAATGCCACCGGTAGGAAGATTATCTTTATAATTATATTATCTAGTATATTGCAATTACTATAAAAAAGTTAAGGACTCAATATTGTACTTCGTTGTTCCTTTTAACGATTATTGTTTCACTCATATCTTCAAGTAGCTCAATGACTGATTTATGATTTGCTGAATATGTTTTGTAACTTGGTTTAACTGAGAAATGAAAATTTAGACATACACGAACAAAAGGATTTGAGACAAATGTTTCCCTTAAAGTTATATGCACTTGCTATCTTGGCTCTTGATTTTTCAGGAAAACAAAAATGAAATGTTTTTCATTTTAGAAATTTTTGGCACTGTTTAATTATATCAAGTAAAGAGTTAATACTTGCTTAGTTTATTGGTCATATCTGAATGTAAAATATTTGCAAAATTATGAAACTAATTAGTTTTTGTATTCGATAACTTTTGAAAGTTACATTGAATAGAATTTTGATTAGGATTCAATTGTGAAACCTAATGTCTTCCTCCTAGATCAAGATTGAAAATAATTGGCAATCAGATATGCAAAATTAAGACCCAACTCCCTATATTGCTTTGGTAATTAGCTTGCTATGCTAATCTAAAATCTATAAGAATAATGTACTCTTGTAATTCAGAATGGAATTAATTGTATATAATTAAGACTTGTATCTAAACATCAAGTAAAACTTTGAAATATTAAGGAAACTTCTCCCCCCTCCTTTTTTTTCATTCCAGTCAGCCCTATCATCTCAGACATCAATGACACCAGGACCACTTGTAAAAGCGCCACCTGTCTTATTACAAAACCAATATGAATCAGTTCAGCCACATTGGTTTTACTGTAAGGAAGTAGAAAACAAGGAGCTATGGATGCCGTTCAGTGATCTAGATTCTACAGCTCTAGAGAAGGTTTATAATTCTGGTAAGATTTAAGGATGTCCTTTGTGTAATAATGTGTGCTTTTGGACATGAAGAGAATAGATGAGCATAATCTTTAATATGCAGATCTTTTTTATAGTGAGATATTATTTGCATATATTTAAAGGCTTTTTTTCCAGTGAAAATATGAGACCTGATAGATCCTTGTTTAGAGACAAACAATGTTTCTTCAGAAACTCTATGTGCTGTTTTGTTTTTCCTGATATTTTCTGAGAATTGTCCTGGAAATGATCAAACTGAGCTCTCCCCCCCCCCAGGTTTTATTGGGTCTTTATTTTTAAATATATAGCAATAAAACTGAGCATTCCTCACAGATGTTATAGCTCAGAGTAATTAGAAAACACCAACTTGTTAAATATAGGTAAATTATATACATTTTTACCTGTCATAGTATAGTATTTGATTTATATAAAACATGTAATTATCTTGACAGTTATTCATGAAGTAATCAAGATTAAGTGGCCAATTCTGTAAGAGAGATTTTTGTTCACTTGTTCTCCCCTTTTCCTTTCAGCAAGTTTACTATAGAAAATTCCATAGTCATGTGTTTGAGTAATGAGAAGCAATTCTGTCAAGATTCTTCAGAGAAAATTCTAGTCATTTCAAATTAGATTAGATACTGAATACTTCATTATTCAAAGAGGATTTCCCCTAGTTTTCAGATTATTTCTCCTGTTTCTTGTTCTATGGTATCTACTGAACTTTTCTATCGTGCTTGTGGATTTTGCATATTGTCTGATTCTAACATCACCAATGAGCAAAGCAGAACAACGAAAGTAACAGTAAATCTAGAAAACTTTCCAATTTGCCCTCCTTTTCCAATAGAAGCTTTAGTTCAGAAACAAAATATCACTGTTCAATGTGAAACTTGAAACTTTCTCATTTCCAATATTCACAGGTTAGATGAGAAAGGTAGAAAGGTTGATAAAGTAATAACTTTCTTCTTAATCTTTAGTGCAACCTGATCCAGAGAGTGTAGTCTTGAGTACTGATGGAGGACGTTACGATGTTTATCTATATGACCGTGTGAGGAAAGCTGTATATTGGGAAGAGCAACAATCTGAAGTAAGACGATGTACTTGGTTTTATAAGGGAGATAAGGACAGCAGATTTATTCCTTATACCGAGGATTTCAGTGAAAAACTAGAGGTGAGTATTTTTAAAAAAGGAAGGCAAAAAGTAAGCTGTAGATTTTTTTAAAATTCCAAATTCAAAAATAAAATTTATTCTGAATAATAAAATAATGTGCTACCACATCCATATTATCATCAGTTTCTTTTGTGTGAAGCACATAAGGCAGCAAGCTTTTCCAAATGAATCTGTTTTAAAAATCATTTTAATATTTTGTGCCCTTTGATTAACCTTATAAAAATGTTTCTGTAATATTAATTTTAAAACAACATTTTAGTAGAAATGATTGAAAATTGGGTTTCTATTTTTTTAAATGCAAAATTACTTTATACTGAATAGTTTATATATGGCACAACCTGGTATTAAACTGCCACATGAATGGTGGGGTAAACTAATTGTAATCATTTTTATTCAGTTGCCAAAATAAATTATACTAGATTAAGTTATTCTTAATATTCAATCTATATTGTTTCATCATACAACCAATATGTTTTGAAACTAGAGCACTCCATACTGTATTAGCTGAAAATAGAATTTCATATTGTTGGTATCTGATTTTCATTGTGGCTTCAAATCTAGGGGCAAGTGCCATTCAGAGCATCTGAGGCATGAAACACTATGGGAAAACATATTTGTCTTCATAGTTTTCATTATATTTAAATAGTGACTGCCTTTAGAAATTCGATTAATTGGTAGGAAATGCATAGTCTTTACCCACAAGTTGTGGGAACAATTTGAGGTTTAATGTAATACTATAAATGAACTTAAATTATCTTCTAATCACATTGTCCTTTGATGTGGTTTCTTGATATTCAAGATATATCATTGATGTTTGTTGTAGGCCGAGTATAAGAAAGCTGTTACTACAAATCAGTGGCATCGGCGATTAGAATTTCCAGGTGGAGAAACTTTTGTTATGCATAATCCTAAGGTAAGGAGAATGTTGCTTAATTAGATACTCTGGAAGCATCAGTAATGCATTAGTATTATCACTTTGGAGGATGATCATAATTGGATACAGGAGTCTGTTTGGGCAAAAAGGAGGAGGTTGAAATGTCTTCTGGTGGTTTGGGATAGTTTTAAGGGTAGATTCTGGAGGTGAAAGGAAGAGAATTGGAATGGTTTGACTGCCAGATGCCTCCTGTTACAATTTCCATTCTTAAAACCCTGAAAAGTACCAACACTGGAAAAAAAAATCCAATACCCAATTAGTTTGAAGTGGTTGGAAAGCATGCTGCTAAAATTCCACTAGTTTTTAATGATTTGGGGCCTAAAATTGTACTATTTTGCTTTTTAAAGAGCAGTTAATCATATCTATTTGATCACCCTACTTTAAGGGATAGCTGATCCATTTTAGCAGCCGCCTTATCTACATTTCCTGGTAAAATACATGGGAAAATTACTTTGCAGGGCAAATCACTTGAGGTTAGGCCTCAATGAATTCGGAGAGTGAAATGGAGATCACCAAAAGATTCGTAACACTTGCTACATTTAAGAAGGCACTGAATTTTTAGACAGGCCTTATCTATGCTTCCTGATAAAATACATGAAAACATCCCGGTGTGGGATAAATAGACTCAGGGTTATGTCTATGGAGATTCTCAGTTATCCAGGTCATGGTTGTCCCAAAGGTGCTTTTTTTATTTTTCAAGAGGCAACTGGACTTTCTGGTTTTTCTTTGAAGACATTTAGCTTCTCATCCAAGAAGCTTCTTCAGCTCTGATTAGGTCTCTATGAATTCAAACAGCAAAATGTATTTGTAGTGCTTTGATATGCTAGGGAGGGAGCTGACTTACCTGTGTTTCCTGGTAAAGTAAATGGGAGAACCCCATTGGTAGGCAAATGCATTTAGAGTTACAGTTAGCTTTCCATGAATTTGAACTGCAAAACTGACATCTCCAATGGATTTGTAGTTTGTTGGTACGCTTAGAATTGTGCTGACTTTTTGAGCCAGCATTATCTACTTTTCCAGGTAAAATACAAGGGAAAGTCCCATTGAGGGGCCAAATCCACCTAGGGTTGGAGTTAGGTCTCCATGAATTCAGATATCAAAATGGACATCTCCAATGATTTGTAGTGAATTGGTATGCTTAGGAGGGTGCTGAATTCTGAAACCTCAGTTATCTACATTTCCTGCTAAAATACATGGGAAAATCCCAATGGGGTAAAATCCACTTAGGGTTAGGGTTAGGTGTCCATGAATTCAGGGAGCAAATTCACGGATATCACCAATGAATTTGCAGCATGTCAAACATAATCTTATATTAGGAGGCATGTTGGATGTTTCTTTCCAACAGTGCAATTTAACTTTGAATAATATGCTGTCACAAATCATTATTTCAGATGTTGAGTTTGGAAATTGAAATAAATATAAGCATAATTTTTGTCTAGTATATGCTACACAATCTTATGCCATTTTTTTCTTGGCAAAAAAATCTGTAGTACCCATGAATTTAATCCACCTAAGCATATATGTTATTGCATAATACCACAGTATGTTAAATTGGGTATAAATGTGATACACTGATTTTATCTCAGGTTATAGTTCAGTTCCAGCCTTCTTCAATACCAGATGAATGGGGCACCACACAAGATGATCAGACCAGACCAAGAGTAGTTAAACGTGGAATTGATGATGATCATGAGGATATTCCAGATGGTAAATTGTACAGGATTTCATACAAAATGTTCCCTTACAGTCTCTTACTTTCTCCTCACATGCTGGGATGATAAATACGTTTTGGCGGAAGAATATATTGACTCCCAGCAAGCTTCTGAATGTTGACTGTATAGATACTGGTAATGAGTAAGGCTGCTTTCTGGAATAGATAGAAATACATTTCCTCTGGATGTGTGGTATTTACCTCGAGATTCCTGAGAGGCTATTACTTCATTTTGAGATCACAAGTTAAATGATGCCTACAAACTTCAAAGTTGAACAGAAAAACATTGCAAATATATAGAAATATTTAAATTGGAAAGTATGTCTTGTAGTATTTATGAATGTAACGGATGGTATTTATTTTTATTTCTATAGGTGAAGTGTCTCAAATTGATCATTTGGTATTTATGGTCCATGGAATTGGCCCAGTCTGCGATCTACGCTTCAGAAGCATTGTTGAATGTGGTAGGATTATTTGAGTATGGATACAGGAATGCATATGAAGCATACTTCCTTGTTCCTTTTTTCAGCTAGTACCTTACTATGTAGTGGTTCTTAGACCTTTATTTAGAGTTGTGTGTAAAGTCATTTAGTCTAATACATTTAGGCTCATCTTTAAATTGGATTTCAAATCACAGCGGTTGTTGCATCAGAAATATAAACATACAAATTAAATTTCCATATGGTTATGAAGATAATGGAATGAATAAACTGCTCCAAAGATATAATCCTCTTAAAAGGTATTCAAATAAATGATATATTAGTTTTAAAAGCTATTAGTGAAAGAAAACAGAATTATAAACTTATTATTGATAATATTTAGAAGTCAAGCTTTCCCATTAGGAGAGATGAAAAGTGGTAAATTGCTTCTGATGCTTTATCCAAATCAACAAGATATGTATTTTCTAATGGCTTGGAAAGTGAACACTCTAGAACAGGGCTGTCAAACTCCTGGCCCATGGGCCAGATGCGTCATGCGCTGGCCATGCCCATGCCCGGTTTAGTGAAGGGGGAAAAAAGTCCCGATATGTCATGTGACGCCACCGTAACAACGTGCGTTTGACACCCCTGCTCTAGAACTTGCTGGGATTTTAAAAATCAAAATATGTGGAGTATATACAAAATTTTAGCTATGCTTTTACACGTCCACCTGCAGAGTGTGAACTAGAAAATATTTATTTTCAGAAATTAGAAATTCTGTTAGAGTCAGTATCCACACAATTACTATAAACTTCTTTAGCTAATATTAATCGTATGACACCCTTATTACTTTTCTCCCTTTTTAAAAAGTTGATGACTTTCGGACAGTATCCCTGAAATTGCTGCAAACACATTTTAGGAAATCGATAGAAGAACATAAAGTGAGTAGAGTCGAATTCCTGCCAGTTCATTGGCACAATGCTTTGCATGGAGATGCAACAGGGGTGGATAGGTAGGTCTACTGTACTCACATATCACTCTCGTCCAATCAGCTCATAATATGTTTTAACAAAGTAGAATTGTTCTTTGATCATTGATTACTGCCTCAAAGTTGATCAGTTGTGACTTTAAGTGTATAATTTTGGTGACTTTAGTTCAGAATTATTAAATGTCGTTACCCGTGAACAAGTTATCATATACTGAGAATATATATACTTTTTCATTAGAATAAAAAGCATTTTATTGTATTATAACTGATTTGTCTGAAATAGGCCAAAGTAATACCATAGTTTTGAAATCAGCTTGATCCAACCATGTTTAAGGCTGATCACACTTTAGAGCTTGTAAAAAGGAGAAAATAGAAAATAGAAAATAGATTTAATAACTCTTGTTCGTGTCATACTAAACATTTGCTAATTGTAATATTTGGATGCAACCAGTGTGATTCCTTGAATATTTGAACCAGTCATTCTAGGATAATAGAGCTAAATGACTGTTGTACTAGTTAAGTGTTTTTAAATAATTCATCTGAGATCATGGAAGTGCAAATTGTGGGATGACAAAGTGATATACTGTGGCATACTTTATATCACTATGTTTTAACGTATGACCCATGTTGTAAATTGCAGAATTTTTAATCTGTTTATGTTGTATGACGGGAACAGATCTGTCCCTGTTTGGCATATTGATTAGGTTCGTTCATTCATTCATTCATTCATTCATTCATTCATTCATTCTTCCCCTTTATTACTTTTATAAATAACTGAAGATGAAATAAAACTCCTTTTCCTATTTTCCTCATAACTACAACCCTGTAAAGGTGGATTAGGTTGAGAAAGTGACTGGTCCAAAGTCACCCAGCTGGCTTTCTTGCCTAAAGTGGACTAGAATTCACAGTATCCCAGTGTCTAGCTTGGAGCCTTAGCCGCTAGACCAAACTGGTGCATCACATACTACATTCATAGTTTGCTTAGCTATGGGTTATTGAATATAATATATCATCACTAATTAGGTTCACACAGTGAAACCTCAGTTTATTGAACCTTGATACAACAGACTAAATTTGTGACAATTTAAGTGATGATAGCTTCAAAGTTAATCTCTACAATGGTGTAGTTTTCAAATTAACAGAGGATCGTGACTAACAGACATCTTTTTCCTAAATGGTCTGTTAAATTGGGGCAAGGCTGTTAGAATGGAGTGGAGAAGCTACAAGAAAATAATATCGTAGTGACCATGGTTGCTTTATAGACTTGAAAAATATTTGTGAAAATTACTTTAGCAATTTTTATGCTCAAGTTTTAGTTTTAGTAAAGTTTATTTGAAATCACTTTTTAATAACCTGTGCAATTGTGTATTTCAAGGAATATTAAAAAAATAACATTGCCAACTATTGGACGCCTCCGCCACTTCACCAATGAGACTCTACTTGATATCCTATTTTATAATAGCCCCACTTACTGCCAAACTGTTGTGGAGAAAGTAACAGTAGAGATGAACCATCTTTATGCATTATTCATGAGCAGAAACACTGACTTTAAAGGAGGAATCTCTGTTGCTGGACACAGTTTAGGTAATACATTGTCTTAATATGATGATTAGTTCAATATAACATTTTTATTGCATAACTTCTGAGAACTGTTGTCTAAATGGGGATTTTAGTTCTTAAAGTTGTAATCAGATTTTTGTCCTAGAAACATCTCTAGTATTCTGACATTGTGCATATCTGATTATTTTGTTAGGCAAAGGGAAGGTTGGGAAACATACCTAAGAGGTCAATGTATAATTGCTGTTTAAGCCCAGACTGTTTATATATCTCAAAATTCTGTTTCTCACAATTTGTATCTCCTAGGATCCTTGGTTCTATTTGACATACTATCCAATCAGAAGGATTGGATGTCTGGAGTTAATTCAACTCCTGTTGCTTCCAATGGTGCTGTGAAAGATGTGACAGAAGACCAGCAGGTATTTGTATTACCAAACAATTTTCTTTAATATTTGTGTGATTGCTAAAAAAAATCTTCAAATGAGCACTACAATATTCAGAACATTACAAATATGTAACCTAATCAAATTATACAGTACTGCTATCATTATTTACTGAATGTCTTCTTTCAAGTATATGTGATTTTGTTTTTTAACAAATAGGATAGGTTTCTCATTAGTGATCAATTCATAAGAATGGTTACACTGCATTAATCAAGGAAAAATATTTTCTATATGCCAACATATGCATACATGGTATATGCTAATTAACCAGATTTTTAAAAGATCCCCTGCCCATATTTTTATTTAAAATCTTAGCTTTTATTGTTAAAAGGAATTCTGTCATAAATAGTTGTATTGTCGCTATTGCAGAATATATTTTTTCTGTATGAGTTTTTATGATCCTATAATGCTTTTGAGAGTTAACTTTAATTAGTGCTTAATTCCGATATTTTTTAGATACAAATAAGATGTTCTGTAATCTAGGTTGGGCTTCTCTTTGTGACATGGTGGATTGAAGAGAGCACCAAACATACACTCTATAAGATTTATTTTTGAGCTATCCATATTCATTAGTGAAACTGATCTATTTTGACTTTGGTTTGGTTTTAAATTTTATAACCTAATGCAGATTTTGTTTTTCTTTCAAGGGATCATTGAATTCTAATTCTGCTGGTTGCCTACTGTCTCATTTAAATGATGAACATGGGGATCATGATGATGAGGATGATATTCCAACCTTGCAAAAAACTTTGGAAATGCTTAGTTTGTCAGAGTATATCAGTACTTTTGAAAAGGAGAAGATTGACATGGAATCTTTGGTATAGTAAAAATTAAAAAATAACATGGCTGTTTGAATTCAAAACAATACCATTCCCATTTTATGCACATCCTGAAGTATCTGTTGAGCCACGAATCACTGTTATCCAGAGGAATTTATAAGCATGCAGTAATATAATGTTAGTGAACATGAGACCATCCCCACTTTCTCTTGATCATTCAATGCCTGAAATATTTTCACCCTCTAAAATAATTTTAAGATAGCACAAAAATGATAAATCTTTGAGAAGAATAAGTATTATTTCAGTGTTTGCATGGAAGTTGTCATAAGTTAATTAATGACAAACTAGCATGAGCACTTTTCAGTTCAGTAGCCAGTTTTAGTAAATAAAAAAAGACAGAAGAAACACTTGCACAGAATATATAGAAGTATACAAATTTCTCAGTGGGAATCACCACGCTTCAGAGTATGTATTATTAACAGGAAGCAGCTGCATAATTTTTTCATTTTACAATTTCAAATGGTTTTTTGGGGGGTTGGGTGGGTGAGGTTGGCTTCTTGTGAAAAAGGATTTCATATTGCCTAAAAACACCAATGAAAGCAGGATCCTCATATTTAGCATTCAACCAACAGTACTCCATGAGAGCAGCCCTATGGCATTATATGTTGCCAGATGTTATTTTGCTGGAGTTGGCATTGGTATTTAGTGAAGGCCATAGCTCTTGAGCTGACGGACAAGCCAATGTATGAAGTTGAACTGATCCCAGGAGACTATGCTTGAATTAGAAAACTTGGAGTACATTTTTTGATGTATAAAGGAGTCATTGGAATTAGTATTGTTTAGGTCAACAGAATTGTAGCTTTTACCTTTGGTGAGAGTTGAGGGGAAAGTAGATCCTTTCAATATATTCGCTGAAGTTTCATGATCGGCAGCTAGGAATTTGAGAAAGTTGAACTGCAGTTGGCCTAAGATATTTACTGGTAGGTTAGAGGCCAGTATCCTGGCAAGTTGAAGCTGAGAAATGAATTGCCTATGCCTTTGTCACTGTCACTCCTGGAGTTAAATTATCCAAACTAAACTCTTGAGATTGGAAAGAGCTTGTTTTGAATCATCGAGGCTTTTCAAAATAGTAACCTGTTCCTTCAGAGTTGAGGGGATGTAGAAAAATAAAAGCTTAATTTCCAGAGATAAATTATAATGAATTAAAAACTAAAATTAAAACACAAGATAATGGTGCTGCAGCTACATTGCTATCACAGTGGTAAGTTGAATGAGTACGATTTATTGATCACAATAACTTACTTAGGATATCTCTGTGATGACATTTGGGAAATAATAGATTAGGTTTACAGTATTGGTTTTTAGCATGTATTTTGATCTATTTTATAAGCTCTGGGTCCTACTGCTTTCAATCTACAAGTAAGGATAGATCTGGGGAAATAGCTGTTCTTTCAATTACACAGACTTGATTATACTGGAGTATCTTAAGCTTGCCTCCCAGGATTCATGGTAATTGTCACCAATGCATATGTGAGTCCTTGACTAACGATTAAAGTTGAGCCCAACATTTCTGTTGTTAAGTGAGACATTTGTGAAGTACATTTTGCCTCCTTTTGCAACCTTTCCTGCCACAATTGACCACAAAGTCAATCACTGGAGTTATTAAGTTAGTAACATAGTTGTTAAGTGAATCTGGCTTTGCCATTGACTTTGCTTGTCAGAAGGTTGTAAATGGAGATCACATAACTCCAGGCCACTACAACCATCATAAATACAAGTCAGTTGCCAAGCATCTGAATTTTGATTGTGTGACCAAGGGGATGCTGTAACAGTCATAGGTGTGAAAAATGGTCATAACTTTTTTCAGTGCTGTTGTAAATTCAAATGGTGACTAAACGAACTGTTGTAAATAAAGGACAACCTGAACTACTACCATGTTTATACTTCTTTTTGTTAACTAACCAGCTATAGGGAAATGTATTTTCTATTTTAATTTTTTTAAAGGAAGAATACAAAATTTGATTTCCCTCATTTTATTTTGAAAGTTGCTGTGTACAATTGATGACCTGAAGGAAATGGGAATACCTCTTGGGCCTCGGAAGAAGATAGCAAACTTCGTAAAAGACAGAGCAGCCAAACAGGTGGGAATGGGAGTTTTGTTTTGGGAAACAATCTCACTGACTCTTCTTTTGTCTCTGTTTGAATGTTAACATTTCATCACAGAAATAGGCAAGGTGATAACATATTTTACTGACCTTCTATATGGAAGAAACACCTTTTGTAAAGTACTATGAATAAATATTTAACATTCAGCTCCTAGTTAGAATTTTTGTGTTTGAAACCCTGAGAGACAATTTGGGGTAATGGTTAAGTGGAAAGCTGTGAAAAATCTTACCAAGAAAACTACAGCGATTTAAACACTTAAAGCTATAGAGAGAATGACGGTGGGGGAAAAAGAGAAGCCTGCTATTTATCTTCGTCTTTGTAATTGACTTATTTTTATGTTTGGATTATGAATAATCCATCAGAAAAGCTGCAAAGCAAAATGAGGCAATTAGATCAACTGATGGGAAAAAATTAGGTAGAAATATTATAGAAAATGTTTGAATAGATAGGAAAAAATAGAAGATTCTATAGGTGCATCATAGAGAAATTAAGTGAAATTTTAAAGTGAAAATTTAAGCAAGTAAAACAGAAATAATAAACAGATGAAAAAGGATGTAGACAATTTGGCTTTCCTGGAATTGGAAGAAAAAATAAGAAAAGAATTTTGCATGATATTTTGAGCAGTTCCAGAGGATCCTGAGGAAAAGATAATTGAACCTCTAACAAAGTTAGTGTGTGTGTGTGTGTGTGAGTACAAATATAAATGCACATACTTATTTAAGAGTAATTCTTTGATTCTTCAGTTTTTAAAAATCTTTTTTTCAATAGGAACAAAAAAAGGCATTGCTAGAGAAAAAGGCTGCAATGGAAGAAGTTGCTCAGAAGGTTAATTTTTCTTCGGTTACTGCATCTTCGGAACCTGCCCTTCCTCAAGAGGCATCCAAACGAAAGCGCCCATTTGGAGCATCCATTTCATCCGTACATGTAGACTATGAATTTTTTGAAATGGGGACTGGCCAGGTACAATACATATATATATATCGTAAATGAATACATTTTGTTTCCAACTGGTGTAATTGTCCCCTTTTGGACCACAGTCTTTTCTGCATAGTCTATACAGTTACAGATAAGGGATTGTGAATTAGAGAATAAAGTGAAAACAAAAAATATTCCTCAGAAGCTGGAATACAGATGATAGAATGTGTACATGGTTTGTTATGAACCTACTCACAGAGCATCAATTTCACCTAAAATGCTTTCAATTGAAAGGCATTTTGTAATTTGCTGTTTCCAAAATCAACTTTGTTATGTCCAGTCTGGGCATACATGTTAATAGGCTGAAACTGAAGTGCTGACATACAGACAGATTATTATTTCTTTTCTTTTTTAAAATAAAATACTTTTATGTCTTCTAGGTGTCCGTGGTATACAACACGCTTGATTTTGAACCAAATATTTTCTTTGCTTTGGGTTCTCCAATTGGTGTTTTTCTCACTGTAAGAGGAGTGGAAAAAATTGATGAAAGCTACAGGCTGCCAACCTGCAAGGGATTTTTTAACATATATCATCCGGTTAGTGAGAAGAGCAGGTTTTAAATTACATTTAGTGAAAGTAATATTGTATCTTACATATTTAAAATTCTAAGTGTAACTTTTTGAAAACTAAGAAAATTAAATTGTATGGCATTAATTTGTATGACCTATTTTTATCATATTTTATATTTTTAAAAGAAAATATGACACCAAAGATTACATTCTTTGTTTAGGGCTAGAGAGTAAATTGAATATTTGAAACCTGAGTTGTCATGCAAATCAGGAGAACTTTTAGAATTTTACACGGGTAGTTCTTGACTTACAACCATTTGTTTAGTTACCATTCAGAGTTACAGTGGCACTGAAAACAATGACTTATGACTGGTTTTTACAACTACAACCTTCAAAGCATCCTGTAGTCACTTGATAAAAACTTTTGTGCTTGGCAACTGATATGTATTTATGACAGTTGCAGTGTCCTAAGGTCATGTGACCACCATTTGTGATCTTGCCAGTCATCTTTCAGTAAGAAAAGTCAGTGGGAAAACCGAATGTACTTAACGACTGCCTGTATCATTTAATAGTGGCAGTGATTTGCTTAACCAACACCACAAAAAAGGTTGTAGAATTGGATGTGACTCACTTAACAACCACCTTGCTTAAAACAGAAATTCAGATACCAATTGTAGTCGTAAGTCGTGGACTACATATATTTCTACACTGGATTGTCTACTTTTTGATTTATTAAATATTTGGGGGTGAATAAGTTTCTGTCTGGGATGAAAAGAGCCATGGTGGTGCAGTGGTTAGAATGCAGTATTACAAGCTAATTCTTTGAGGGCAGTATGCTGATTCTGTAAACCTCTTAGAGAGGGCTATAAAGCAGTATGAAATGGTATTGCTATTAATATCTGAGAATATTTTGTAATTGTACAATTGTAATTGTTCTTTATTTGTTGCTAAGAAGGAGCTGCCTTCTGTGTTTCAAGTGACCTAGATCTATTTATTTCCCACTTCTATTTCTCTGAAATTACAGATCAAAACTTTAGGTGTCTTGTAAGCATGAACAGAGGATGTATTTCTGTGTTCCCTTTAACAACTTATATATTATTAGGATTTGCTGTCTTAGTTACAGTAATTACAGAGGCATTTCTTAAACACTGAAAAAAGATGTACTACTCAATTTGTGTAGTATTCTATTTGTACACTAGATCCCTTGTATATGTCCTTTCCCGTAATGTGAGTGTGCTATTCTGTAGCATAATTGAGTATTGAATGCTTAAGACCTGATATTTTATTGTTTCCTTATCAATATACTAGTTATTAAATGACCTCATGCATGATAATGTGTTTGCAAATAAATCAAATCTACAAATAAATAGCATGCGAACAAATAGAAATAGAAAAACTTCATTAAGGATAATACTTGATTTTAGATACTGCATTGCAAACGTTTTAATGTATTTTCTTCCCAACTATGTATTCTATGTTGGACCTCTGGCTGCTATTGGGAAACCAGTCCAATCTTTTTATGTGAAGCTAGTTGTGCAGTTCTATGTTTAGACTTGAAATTACTTATATTGTATTTTTAATTATTTAGCTTGATCCAGTGGCATACAGGCTAGAACCTATGATTATTTCTGATTTTGATGTGAAACCAGTCCTCATTCCACACCACAAAGGCAGAAAAAGACTCCACCTTGGTAAATAAAGTGTATTGAAATATTTTCTAATATCTGACTTGAATGTAAGTCAATATGTATGTATTTTATAAAGCACAAATAGAAGAAGCTTGCAAATAGAATGCAACAACATACCAAGATATAAAATCTTTAGTATCATTGTGTGAGAAAAATATTTTATAAAACTTTCCCTCCAAAATGCTATGTTCTCCACGTTGGTAATTTACTTTTCTCTGACCAATACTCACAGAAAATAACAATGGTCACTACTCATGGTTATAATTATATGTTTAGAATAGTGCAGCTACAAGTAGTCCTTGGTTAATGATAATTCGATATGGAGTTTTGGTTGCTAAGTGATATGGACAGCCACAAAAATTTGATTGATAAATAAATATGTGATTTTAAAGATTCATACTCCATTTTTAAGGAGCTTGCTTAGATTAATTACGGCTATGCAGTACTTCAGATCTAGTCCTCATTTAATTTATTTTGCATATGAAGCATCCAAAGGATTCCACAATCCTATTGTTAATATAAATGAGATAGATAGATAGAATGCAGGGGGAGTCTCAGGTGCCCCCCCAATGGCTCCCCACAAGTGCTTGGAGAGGACCTTGTCTGCTGGCATTCTTCTCCTCAAAAGGGGACTTGAGGGGAAGATAAATAGATTGATAGAAATGAAGCCATATTATCTCCAACCTTAATTGATCCATCAATTTACCAGGTTAATACATTTAAATATTTTTAAAACCGGGACAGTGAACCAGATAAACAGTTCGGATTGAACAGAGCTACAATAATGATTGTCTAAAGATGGCAGAATAGTTTTTGTTGTTGTTTAATTGAAGCTGTATTCTGTTTTTACTTCTAGGTAACTAACATTTGTATTTAACAAAGTAATCACTTTTTAAACTTGCAGTGATTGGAACAAATTTATATTTTTTCTATCTTTTTTCATTAGAATTGAAAGATTCTCTCTCCAGAATGGGATCAGACTTGAAACAAGGCTTTCTCAGCTCTTTGAAAAGTGCTTGGCAAACCCTTAATGAATTTGCACGTGCTCATACCTCTTCTTCTCAACTCCAAGCAGAATTGGAGAAAGTGGCCCACCAGATTGAAGCAGAAGAGGAAAAAGATGAGGCAGAAGGTTGGTTGATACAACCATATCGTTTTCAGTAACTGCTCAAAGTGATAAAACTGAAATGTGTTTCTATTTCTCTGCTTGCAGGATTGAAGTCTAGAGTCTTGTGTTAGGAACTCGCATCTCATAATCTGAAACTTGATAAAGCATTGGATAGTTTCTCCAATATGCAAACTTTCATTTTTATCCTGGAAGGGAATACAAATTACAAGTTTTCCTAGAAGGAAAATAGTTACAGATAGTCCTCAACTTATAACCATTTGTTTAATGACAGTTTATGTTACTATGGCCTCAGAAAAAGTGACTTATGACCCATGTTTGAAGTTGTGACTGTCACAATATGTCTGCAAGCACATGACTGCAATTTTGGTGCTTGGCAAGTGACTCACATTTATGACAGTTGGAGCATCTTATGGTCAATGAACACAAATTGTGACCTTCCCAACCTGCTTCTGATAAATAAAGTCAATTGTGGAACCTACCTTTGCTTAATGACTGTGTGATTTATTTTACAGTCACAGTAATGCACTTAATGACCACAGTAGAAATGGTTGTAAACCAAGTCCCAAATGTGGTTGTAAGTTGAGGACTACCTGGTACTTTTAGTAAAAACCTTATGTTGCACATAGTTGGTTTAATCAAACACCATGATAAACAGGACAACTTTTCTAAATAAAAACACAATTGCCTGAGGTAATCAAATATTGACTTTCTAGACAGAAAAAGTTTATTTTATTATGTGTTGATTTTTTTTACTTAACTTTTCTTAAATAATTAAAACTAAAGTACTTTTATTGAAAAAAGAATCTGAAGTTATTGCAGTGAAATATAATTTGAGATTATCTTTGAAGTGCCTTTATCTGCTTTCTTATCACCTGCTGTTAGTTTTAAATTCCAGTGGATTTCAAAGTGAAATGAGTATTCCTATTGTGTTGTGGACTAAGTAAAACATATTCAGAGCCTAAGTGGTTACCATGCAAGTCCAGGAAAAACATAGCCTCTTTAAGAAGCATCTAACTGAAAGCATCTATCCTGGAACTGAAGCACACTTGGTCATTTTAGATCAATTATGCACACATCACTGGATGGTTTTAGGATATCCTGCAATTGATGTTGAATGTAAGACTGTGTGACAGGATGGCTTGTTTTCTGAAAGTTTCTGAATATGCAATATAATAAATTCCCATTGGATATTTGTTTTCTTCTTAACATTTATTTGCAGAAGTGTATATATACTGTATCAGGAGAAAAATTGTAACTGTGTTATAAATATGCTTAATACTGAAATAGAAAGAATGGCAAAAGGAGGATTCAACTTGTATTGTATTTTTCATACTCAATTTCTTTCTCCTGAAGCAGAAAAGATAGTGGAAAGTCCAGAACTTTCAAAGGATGAAGACTTAAGTATAAAAATTGGTTTGCTAAATGGAGGCCGTCGTATTGATTATGTTCTTCAAGAAAAGCCTATAGAAAGCTTTAATGAGTATCTTTTCGCTCTACAGAGTCACTTGTGCTACTGGTAAGAATTTTTTTGTAACAAACAGTGCTGCAAAATTTTGTTTCTTTATATATCCCTCTTTTTCAGCTGTATTTTGTCTTCTACATTTAGTATTTGCAGCAAAGGTATATACTACCACATCATAGTTCAGCAAGTCACAATGCATTTATAAAATCCATGTATAGGAGCCATGGTGGCACAAATGTTAGAATGCAGTATTACAGGCTGACTCTGCCCACTGCTAGGAGTTCGATCCTGATCAGTTCAAGGTTGACTCAGCCTTCCATTCTTCTGAGGTTGGTAAGATGAGGACCCAGATGGTTGGGGATGATATGCGATATTATAAACCGTTCAGAAAGTGCTGAAAAGCACCATGGAGCAGTAAATAAGTCCAAATGCTATTTCTATTTCTATTACTAGCACCTTTTTGCATGTGGGGTCCTTGATACTCTCTGAGCTTGGGTATTTCCTTGCGGATAATTTATTACCGAACTAGGTAAACAGATGAGTATTGATGAGTATGGGTTCTGCTCCCTGCCATTGTTAGTTGGGGCATGGTTTTCTTCTTGATAGTTCCTTGATTTGGGTGTTGTTTTCTGTTTGATTGTTTTTTTGGGTGTTAATACCTACTTATCTGAATGTTGGTTGCTAGAGAGGGATGTGTTCTGGTCTTTTTATTTCTTTCTTAGCTTGTCTCTTTTGAATGGCATGTAAATGTGGTTTATCTATATGTGTCTTATTGACGGGAGTATGAAGAAAAAAGCAGGATGAAAAGTTAATCTCATGATTTGTTGATAGAGCCATCTATAGTTTCAGGTAGAATCTGTAAGCATCCTAGACCAAACTTCATCCAAAATGTTAGGGGATTCTTGGAAGCTTGTCATTTAGGCAAATCAGCCATCAATAGGCATATAGATTATAAACTACATTTACACACTATTTAAAAAGTGAAAGTAAAAAGCTAAGGAGGAAACAAAAATAGACCAGAACACAACCAACATCCAGATCAGCAGGAATTAAGACCAGAAATCAAATCAAACTTCTTTATTATGATCTTTGCAATACTTTGATCGGAAAAAAACCAGTAAAACAATAAAACAGTATATCTAATTAAAACTTTTGCACAATTGTATTACTTTATAAAAGTATTTGGACACCTGGTATGTGAGTGTAGAGTTATCATCTCAAAAAATAATACAGAAAAATTTATCAGTATGTCCCTCAAATGTAGGGATAATTGGGTACATTATAAAAAGGACATTGAGGACGTGAGAAAGAGTTTCTACCTTCCTGGACCCACAAGAGTCAGACCCATAACATTTTCCCACTGATAGTCCTGATGGAAAATACTAGAAAAACGATCAAGCCCAAACAAATCAAGAACAACTACTAAGGTGAAAACCACTTCACCACCTATAGTAGGGCAAACTACCGTATATAAATAGGATGCAAACCCCACACTCACTAGCACTAATGCTGTTCACTAGTTGGAAAATAACATGTCTGTAAGCAAGCAAACAAGGTCAGAGGGCTCCAAGGACCCCACAGTTTAATCATGAACTACATATATTATCTTCTGTTGGCATCTTTTTGATTTCCTCTAGATCAGTGGCCCCCAACCTTTTGGGCACCAGGGACTGGTTCCATGGAGAGAGATTTTTCTGCGGAGCGGAGGAGGCATGGTGGTGTATGCTGCCTGCATTCCAAAGATGGGGCTTCACTTGTTTGCACGGCCCAGTTGCTGGCATGTGGCAGACCAGTGCCCGTCCATGGGCCAGGGGTTGGGGATCCCTGCTTTAGATTACTTTCATTGCCTAAGATAAGAAATGTGAATTTTATGGACAATGATATGAGATACTCAGGGTTACACTGCTGCATCAATTTAAGAACAAAGGGCCTGTTTACTGAAGTAGTGTTTAACAAAATGAAGAGCTTCATTTCAGACCACAGGGATGAGTAAATTCTTATACCACTAAAGTCGCCCTTGATATATTCCTATAATATTGACTTTATAGCCATTTTAGTTTAAAAGATAAAATGAGGGCTTGTAAATGTAGTCTACTACTTTGCTAAAAACTTTGATATGGGAGTATTACATCTGGCATCTAAATATGGAAATGTTGTATTGTATTTGATGTATTTTAGTAAAATATTTCAACCTGCTATTTCTTATCAAATATTCTGCCACAGCATTTACTAACCTGATACCTACTGGGAGAAAACATGAAATCAAGTCTCTTCTTTCCTTAACTTTCCCAACAATTTTATCCTCTATGAACTTAGTTTCCCACACTTTAAAAATTTCCATGTTGATTACCATCACTATATTCTGAGAGCGTAAATAACATAATTTATTCCACTTACATGCCTTTTTTTTAAAGTAGGGACGTTTAGAATTGGTGTCCCAGTTTGCCTGCTTATATTTTGCTTCAGAAATGTTTCAATTTCCTTTGCTGACCTATGCTAGAAGGCTGTTAGATAATATATCCATAAGGTGGCACTCTTGTGTTAAAGAAAGTTCTGTGGACTAACCCTGTACGAAATATTATTTGGGTAGTTTATGGCAGGATTTTGTGCTGGTTGATAGAAAAAGGGAGTGACTGGGAAATCCAGTTTTGCAAATATTGTGGTCAAGTCTCTGAAGTTAAACTCAAGTTCTGTATCATACAGCACCTGGTAACTAGGTATTTGGAACTGAATGTTGTGGAATATTTAACATCAGAATTCCAACCTGTTGATGTTTAGTTTTTTATACTGTTAAAAAAATATAATTTCCACACTTAACATAGAATAGAATCTACTGTAAATCTATTCTGTCTAATGCAGTTTTTGCATGTATGGTTCTACTCTAAAAATAAAAGTGTTCAAAATGAAAAAAAAAGTTATAAAATTGTTGGGTTCTTACATAGTAGGCTGAAGCCAAATACATCATACATCGCTGATTAATAAAATAAACCTTGAGGTAGCAGACAAACAATATTTTTTCTGTTAATAGGTCAGTCTCTCTACCTGCCCTTTAAGTATAGGGCTGAAGAGATGCAAGGATTCGTGTAATAAATGAGTTTTTTGGTCTTTCTATATGCTGTTCTATTTCATTATGGCGCCTTAGTGTACTCAAATTATACAAAAATTCTTCTGGGGATTAGCTCGCCATTATATCTTTGCCTGAAATCTATTTGGACCACTTGAAGGTTATTTAATTATTTATAAAAATAGGAGAATTGTTGCACTTTGTAATATATCTATTAGATTCAGTACTCTGCTACATGTTATATAGACTGATGTTGTAGGATGATGTCCTGGATTACAAATAAAAATTAGTCTTGTTTTTTTGGTATTAATATACCATAATTTGTTATAAGATGAAATCCAATACCACCAAATAATTAGAAATAGCAATAAATTAATACAGAGCCTGGTTCCCTGAATGTGCACAAGTATTAAATTAGAGCGCTGCTAACTGCATTATAAAAAAATAAAAAGAGTTTGTTAGTATATTATTTTTGCAATAGTGCATTAATAAACAAAATAAACATAGTTCTACTCTATGAATGGAATCAAATTTTGTTCCTTTGCTAAGAAGCTTGATACTGTTAGTGAAAGCATCTGTGTACCATTGCTTCCAACCATTAGTCATACAACCATTTGTATATCACACACAAAATTATGGGTAACTTAGAATCATAAAAATCAATAATAAGAAAAACACAACAAAAATCTCAGTAGTGCTTTCTACTGCTACATTTTCACGTACCACATGCCTATGTGAAAGAGTGCCACTTTTACAATCTTCTAAATTTTAGCATGATGGGGACTCTCCTGATTTGGGAATTCAGAGTTTCAGGGTATGGGGATTGCTACTAAGAAGGCTATTCTGCATGCCCATCAACTCAATCCCTTACAGCTTCCTCCAAGCTTGAGCATGTTGGACAGGCAGATTCTACCTGAATATATGATCCAAGAAATAGAAAGATAGAACATAAAATGTAATAATGTAACAGCAGTAACAATCTATCCCCAGTTTCATTAGCCGTGGATTCTTGTAATATTGTTCAGGACAGCCTTAATACCCATTAATTAGAATTACAATCAAATTGAATCTATAAATGTCACCTGATCAAATGATACAATGAGGATCATAAGCGGTTGCATAAAATCTGCTCCTACTTGTTGGGCCCCCATCTTGAGCCACATTGCACCACCAACTCTATGAAGGCAGGAAGTCTTAGTAAAGGAGTACAACAAAATTATGAGAAACCCACTTTTTCCTGTGCACGCTGATCTTCCTCATCTAACAATTAGCAGGCTTAAATTCAGGAAGTCCTCTCTGGCACTTGCTCAATAGTTGTCTAACAACTTTGACATCAACACACAGTGGAAAGCCAAATGGGCTGCTGAATGCCCAGATACAGGCAGTTACATAGATGACCCTACACAAAAGATGCCGGTTTTGACCTTCCTAGCTAGCATTGGTCAACTCTGAACGGGATCCGTATCCAACATGGTGTCTGCCAAGACTTGTTTAAGTGGGGTCTTGTCTCTACCCCTCAGTGTGACTGTGGTGCTCCTCGACAAAATATCCATCACATTGTGTCCGAATGTCCATCAAGAGCTTACACTGGCCCGATGTCTGATTTGTTCAACATAGACCATCCTGCCTTTGAATGGCTGGGTGGACTGGACATTAGCATTTGAACCACTATAAATCCAGGTATTTGCCATACGCTGAATAAATAAATACCTAGTCAAAAATGTAAAATAAGTGAAAAAATGAATTTTACTAATAAAAGTTACAGAATACATTAGCAGAGCTTAGAAACTGCTAATGTGATGTTATGGGATTTAAAAGATGTTTAATTTGCTGAGGAATTTGAGCTGCTAGCAATAGAATGCTTGTAGACCAATTGGTTGAAAGGAGACATTATTAGTATAATCATGATCAAATCAGTAAAGATTAAAACTGAGCCTGAAATCATGATAGAATAAAGTCTAAAATAAGAAGTTGTTTAAATGAATGAAGAAAATGGGCAATGAAATGAGATACAAGAATTGGAAGAAATATAATGTAAATCAGAGAGTAAATTAAGGGCAAGTAATTATGTGTCAAGATGATTGAGATGCTGTGTTTTTTGCATGTTGATGTTAAAAAAGCATAGCCGAAGGGTTAAATGACTTAAGTAAACTATTATGATGTTGCGGAGAGACATATGTTTGAAACATGTTGAAGAAATTAATTTGAAAAGCAAAGAACACCAGGTTAGCAATTTTTCAATTTTTCTGCATACAGAATACAATAATGTTGTTCAAATTAAATTCACTGGAAATTAGCATGTTTTTTTAATCTGCAGGGAATCAGAAGATACGGCTCTACTTCTTCTAAAAGAAATCTATAGAACTATGAATGTTTATCCTGAACAACCACAACATTGATATCAGAACATCTGTAATACAAAATGTGTAAGTAATACCTAATATCCGCCTGGCCCCTGACCTCCGCACCTTCCGCCGCGATTTGAAGACCTGGCTATTTGACCAAGTCGGGCTGTGATTACCTTACCAGGGGCATGGGACAGTTTTAATTTTTAATTCGGTTTTATTGGTGATTTAATTTCTTTTTAATTATTTATTGTATTTGTATGTTTTAACTGTGAGCCGCCCCGAGTCTTCGGAGATGGAGCGGCATATAAGTCCAATAAAATAAATAAAAATAAAATAGAATACAATATTATTTCCTAAAAGGTTCAGAACCCTGGTATAGAGGTACTAGTATGCTTGAAATATATTTGTATCACTTCAATGTACAAGTAGTTCTTGGGTTTCAACTACTCCTTCAGCAACCATTTAAAGGTATAGCATTGAATACAGGGTTATCATGTTATGAAGACAACTGGATTTGCTGGGAATGCCATCACAAAGCAATGGGGTCATATAATGTACAACCACATTGCTTAGCAATATAAGTTCTGATCCCAATTGCAGTTGTAATTCAAGGACTAGCTGTATGTTCCATTTTAAAACATTTGCCTGTGGAGTGAATTACTTTATGGTAATTTGGTAATATGGTAACATTTTCTAACAAATGTTAGAAAGGCCCTATTTTTTTAAAAACCCTCATACCTCCTCAACAGTAAATTTGATGAGTGTGATAATGTAAGTCTTTTTTTGTAATTTTCTCCAACTATGGCACAAAAAATAACAGCAGCTAGCTGATGGGGATAGTTACAAGTCTTTCCAGTCTTTTTGATAACATTGAAGTTGGAACTCTTATGTCTCCTTTTTGAGGTTAGCTTATTGAAGATATCTAATGTCATGTTAGAATAATTTTAGTACTAATGATGTAATCCGTCTTCTGCTTATAAAAATTATGTCATCAAAAAATTTACATTTTTGAAATACTTTTTGCCTAACAGTCCCATGATTCTTATGATGAAACACTGAACAAATGAAACAGTTCTGCTTATTAATATAAAATATATAACTTAAGCATATAATGGTTAGGACTAATTTTATGTTCCTTATCCTTCAGCCGTTTGCAAACATCCTTCTGATATGTACATGTTAGGAAAGTAATACATTATATTTTTCTCTTTTTAAATACATTTATATGCAGGAAATCAAAAGGGAAACAAATAATAAATATGTAGTTATCTTTATAGGATCAAATTCTGAAACACTGATCTGTGTTTAATCTGTTCAGTGAATTAGAAAAATTGTCAGCTGATAACATTCAATTTTGATTAAAATATGTATTTGTTATATGCTTCTGAATTAGGTACTTCTGACCATTTAACATATTTTGGAATCAATATATGTGAAATATTTATCACTCTTAGCAATTTTTCTTATGCATACATAGACATCCTATTGCAATTATAGTAAATAATACATAACAGTAGAAATTATTCTAATTACTCCCAGAGTTTAGTAAACAATTTGCTCATATCATGCTGCTTCATGACATATACATGCTTTGCTTGTTGAGAGAAGCTTTATTTAAAATATACAGATAAATGTCTCTAATCTTTAGCATTTATCAAGATTGCAATTTAAATGTAAACTTTCCAAATGAGCCATCTGAAGAAATAAGTAGAGGAAAATACTCCTGTGATTGCCACTTGAACCATTGTCAAAAAAGTTTGTAGAAACCTATTTGCCAAAATATGAAGGGAACATTCAAATTCTGTGATTTTATTGCATTATTTCTACGATAAAGGTACACTCTGTATGTTTGCTATGCAGTAGTTTCTATTTGAAAAATAATATATATTAATTTCCTTTGTAATATGTTACATTACTCTAGCAGTACATCAGAATAGAATTTATACCTGGGGCATGATGCAGTCTACAAGAACAGTCTGTGAACAATCCTTGAAGCTCTTTTTCCAAAGGCAGTTCAGTTGACCATTAGAAAGATGGGGTTTGTGCACATTTTCCATTTCCCAATACAGTTTTTCTTCTTTGCCTCAATACATAGCACTTCTATCATTCAACTATCACATTTACTGCATCCAGTCACATTACTTTGAGGAGAAACATACCTACTTACTTATGCATGAAAAGTCCTATTTTTGAAACAAATACGCAGATTTCCTAGGAAACTTTTCTGCAGTCACCTAACTGATATGCAACCCCTGGGACTTTTCACATGTACGAAAATTGAAGTTCCAGAGGGAAAATTAGGTCGAATTTTTACTGTCTTCCACACCAAAATGGGAATAAGACTGTCATTGCCTCCAGATATGTTTTAATACATTCTATAAATGACTTAATCCAACTTTAAATGTTTGATTTTAATAGAAGCAAAACTCAAATAGGTCCTTTCTATGTACACTGAGCTAAACTTATTGAATTCTTGGATAAATTATTTATGTGAGGATAGGTGTAGAATTCTGTCAGAAGAGCATTTTAAAATATTTTGATATTTTGGGGTAACTGGGAGGTTATTCTTTTGATGTTTACTTTGTCATAATTTGACTATAATTAGGAGTAGCATTTTGTGTTTTGTGTTTTTAAATTTGTTTGCTGCAGACAGTGGATGAACTGAAAACATGTTCTATGCTTAGTTCAAATTTGCATTGTAAACTTTTGTAGCATCTAAATTTGACTGAAAATATTTTTGTGTGTAGCCATTGTGCAAATGAAAAATGCTAAAAAACGTTATTTGATGAGATGGCTTCAGATTATATATCTTTTAGAAAATTGTATGGTAATTAAAGTGAAAAATAATAACAGAAGGGTTATGATAATTACTGGTAAAGAAGTTGTAATTATGACAGGATTATATTTTACTCTGCATTTTTTTCTCACATTCTTTTCTCCATTAGCACTGGTATGGGCAGAAAATGTCCTAATAGAAATTAAATGGATAGAGACATTCCTATATATTTCCAGTGATATTTTCTTGGCAATTGTATTTTCAGTTAACAAAGTTTTCCATAGCTTACCCTCCTGTCTATTTCTTTTTTCTTTTTTCAGCAATTTTCATCTTTGTTTTGGCTTGCTAACAGCCTTTGAAGAAAAAGACACCAATTCCCCATCCATAGATGACAGAAGTTGTTTCAGTCTGCAGCACTCCGTTTCTAAGCTACCTTTTGGGTCATTTAGAAAAGAAAACATTGGTGTAGAAAAAAATGTTGGGTTTTTTAGAGCGTATATACTGTTTTCATAGCCTTGAATCACTTGTGGCATTTTTGCCAAACTTGAGTCATCTTAGATACCCGCAAATTAATAATTTCTAATCTGCCTTGGTTCGTAAGCTTCTCAGGCCTGTGTTTTTGATCAGGATTCTATTTTTTAAATAATATCTTCATGGTAAATAGCAATAATACTTTTATTTAATAAATCCATTTGGTCTGATTTCTTTAAAAATCTAAACTTAACATCAAATTCGTTTAATGTACCTTTACATCAAGCCAGTATATTTGCAAAATAAATAATTGGAACCAGTTTCATACAATATCAGACTTACAATTACATTTTTATAAAAGACTTCTGAGCGTCTGAAAAAGATACATTTTTATTTTTGTGACACGAACCTTTATTCTAAGTTACACAGAGAACTGTTGTAAACTCACTTTAATGTTTCATTAAAGTGATATTGCATTGGCTACTTGCTATGAATTAATTTATGAGTTAATTTGTACTTCTTGTTTATTTGCTTATTGAGTAGAGAACAATGAGCTAAATTTGGTTTGACACTGATGAACCTGCTAGGATACATGACTTGATATGTGATTTGAGGACTAGACCTAGAAAAATGTCTACATTTATGGCTCTGGGGGTGGAGGAATGCTTTAAAGATCAAATTTAGTTAGTCCTTTGACATTGCCTAGTTCTCATAGCAAAATATCTGACAGTTTCATAAATAAATTTATCAACACTGGACTTCTGAAGCTTATTTTCCTTCATCACTTTTAACCCCCACTGCATATTAAGCAATGTTTCATTAAAGTGATATTGCATTGGCTACTTGCTATGAGTTCATTTAGATCCCCCCCCTCAAAAAGTATGATTTTGCTGACTGCAGGAAGTGGTAATATTTATCCTGAAGCAGATATTATATTGGTTCCTGAAAAGAAGGACCAAGAGATAGATTTGTAATTTAATCATCTTTTGCCTGTTGTATGGTCTATGCAATTAAAAAATGTATATTTTTAAATTAACAGAAGTAAATTCATTGCAGTATATTATCACATAGCTATTTTATATATCTTTAAGAACTGTGATATTAGTGGGCCTTTCAGGAAGGTTTATGGTTCTTTTGCCAATTCTGATATTATTTTCTGAAAGCAGGATTTTTTCCCTTTATTATAAGTATTTGCTATGCTCCTTGTCATAATGAAATTTAACATATTTCTTGTTAAACCTGAGTAAATTCTGGCATAGAAATAGTGAATGAAGCAGTGTTTTGTCATAGAATAACTGGAGAAGTCCTTCAATATTATTCAGATTAAACTTATCTCTGAACTAATGTTTCTCAACCTTAGCAGCTTTGAGGTGTGTGGATTTCACCTCCCAGCATGCTGGCTGGGGAATTAAAGGGATTGGAGTCCACTTAAAAGTTGATGAGGTTGAGAAACACTGCTCTAAACAGATTTCAAAATTATATGTTTGGTATTCAGATCATATTCCCAATCATTCTGGTCATATATAAAGGAAAGAAAGACATGCAAAGGTTTTCAAGAATCAGCAACAGTATTTGTATATAGAGCATACTGAAGTGAAAATGTACAGTGCGATACAATAAATGTATTGATTGGCACTATGAAAAATGCAAAAGTGTTTATTATCAAATTTAATTTAAAGAAGTTCATTTTGTTTTTGATTGAAAATTGTTTATTGCCATGGAAATAAATAGTGCAAACCTGATAAACTGTTTTGGATGTTTGCATAGAATTTAAGTTTGGTTTTGAATATTTTAAATTCATCAAAATATTTCAATTTCTGCAAGTATGCCATATGCTTTATTCATTTCAATATATAGATAAAGTTCAGTTTGTTACAAATTACACATTTAGTTTGGGGATGGAGATGTAGCTATCTAAAGTATAAACTTAATGCTGTTATACTTCACATTAATTAACTACCTGCAGTGCACATTATCTGTTACTGCTATCCTTGCTTCTTTTATTTAATAACTGGGTTTTAATCTGTGGCAGAAGTTTCAATAATTTATGAACAACAAGCATACAAACGAAGATTTTGGTTTTCAAAATTAGAACTCAGTGGTGAGTTTATAACTTAACTATCAGCCAAACTTCTCTGCTGCATTTCAGTAATCAGAGAAAATGTGGAAGTAACAGTTGTGAGCATTTCCTTTCCTCAGCTTGCTAAGATTAACAGCAGTGCTGTGACTATTGGTTTATGCCGTTTTATGTGTTTTCTTGAAGAAAAGAGGAATAGTTACAAAAAAACAAATAATCAGGAATGGCCAAACCAATATCTCTGCCTGTTATTGGTACTGTAGCCATAGCAATGGATTCTTATTTCCCACAAATCCTTGTAGCACCATTTATACTGGGAGCATTTTTGGAAATTACAATGGTTGCTGCTGTGGTTAGATAAGCCTGAAGCAAAACTATTCCCTGATTGGGCTTTCAGAGCTGGAAGTAGACCTGTCATTTTCTCAAATGTATCTGCAATGATGTTTTGTTTTTGTTTTCTGTTGAATTATGTACAGTTTTACTTTTGTGTACATACTGTCAACAAGCTTCAATCCTTCACATTCTGTTTTGTAATTATATTTCTAGTTAATGTAAATATAAGACATAATGAAACCATAAGTCAGGTTCTTGAGATTATAAAGAACCCGACTTACAATTTCATTCCCTCTTTATGTATTTTTTAAACTTAATTTTGCTTTCACTGTCTGTTATTTTTATGTGCTTTGTACAATAGCCAGATTATTTACATTTTGGCAAGGGTTTCTATCACTGTAGCAAATCAACTCTTTAATGACTATATCAGTGGCTTATGATGAGTGTTTCTTGTTCTTTTTTGAAATTTTAGTATTGAGATTAAAATTTCTGGTCTGTTCACTTAAGCCTTTTTTCTTCATCTTCTCTTTTCTGAAATCGGCACAATTTACAAGGGGGTCCTACACAACTGTTTTGTATAGGTCAGTAGGGTATAGTAACATGAGGACTTGTTGCTGCTGTCTCCCCCCCCCACAGTTTTATATAATATAAGGTAATAAACATACCTAATGTTCCTGTTTCCTACTTTCTCCACAACAACCACATCGTGAGTTGGGTTTAGCTTAGAGTTACTTAGCCATCTTTCATGCCTAAGGGAAGCCTATCAATCTTCTTAAGTTCCTCTTAGGGTGATGTAGAGTATCGGACTCTGGATATATGTATTTTTCTATGGTAGTGAAGTATGAAAATATTTGTAATTTTACAGAGAAAAGTAAATTCAAATATTTTAATGTTACAGTCCAAGACTAGCATACTTACAAAAATAAGCAAAAACTTCAAAAAAGAAATACTATGCAGACCATGCAAGAAACATCTATCTATTACTAAAATTATTGTTACCATGACCTTTACCTGGGTAAAATGGTACCACAGGATTTTGAACCCAGGTACCTCAGATGGTTAACTTACAGAGTGCATCCAAAATCTGGGACCCATGAATTCCAAGGCAATGAATTACTTCATGGATCCTCAAGATAGCATAGAGTTGAGAATGCTCCACAATGATGGAATTCAGCATCTATTCAGCAGAAACTATTATGATAAATGAAACTTGTGCAATGCATCTCTTCAACTTGCAAAAGTACAAATTCAAGACATGCCAGAAACTTCTATAATCATTGATCCTGACTATAGACCAGTATTTCAACACAGATACTGAACTAACACCATAACACATATTGAAAGAACAAGAACGTGATTTGCAGGTTTCCTTTCAACCTGGTCAATTGGAAGAATCTGAGTTAGCATTTTTGAAAATGGAAAACAGTTTTTTTTAAACTTGTGTATTCTTTTGCTTAATTATCAGCTTGAAGAATTTGCTGAATTCATGTTTTGCTTATTGTTTTAACATTTAGTTGCAGCATAATATACTGTTGCTTTTAGGATATTTTTGTGGTGAGCCAATATGGCTATTTAGTTTTGATGATTTTATTGGATTCTGAATCTTCCCCAACCTGTGTTAAAGGTATATTTCAAATTCCTAGAAAATAAATATTTTAAAAATGCAGCAAAAACCTCTGCTGTGTGTTGAGGTTTTAACCATTTATTGACTAGTAATTTTTAAAAATTTTCCTCAGCACAGTGCTAATTATGTCCTTCTATTTACCCTCTGAAATAGGAACTGACATTTTATTTTATTTTTTTTAGCTTTATATGCTAAAACTGAAATTAAATTAAAATTGACTGTGAAATTGCCTAAGTATCATAGGTTCTGACCATGAACCTATGATACTTAGGGGAAAACTTGCTGTTCTAATTTATATAATAAGGTACTGACAGCGGAAAAGATTCTGATCTTACTAAAATTTGGGGATATATTCTGTCTTCTAAAATATTGTCAGCATCCTATGATATTGTACTGTATTACACAAGCACTTTTGTCATATGAAATATGTAGGGAAATTATAACAGGCATTTCTGGGCCATTTATTGAAGTCAGAATTTTCAGAGCACTCACAAAATGATTACCATGGTAAGTGACGTCAACTTTTTTAAAAAATCCAAATGATAAACAAATGATGGTGATTTGAAGGAAATGGAGCTTTCCTAAAATACAAGTAATAGGGTTGCAAAATATTAAACCACAGCCTTTTTCAATAATATCTATTTAGCAGATGAGACATTGCTGAGATTTAAGAACAAATATAACAAAACAAAACTCAATACAAGGCAGAGGGGATATAAAATGCTAAAATTTATATTTGATGCTACCAAGTACAAGAAGTGGTTGGAAGGTTAAAAATAGGAAAAAGTAGCCAATCATCTTGAGATTCAAATTGCTACAGAAAGAGAAATTGGGAGCTTCATCTTACATGTCTCTCAAAAGACCCAATTTCAAAGATCTTGGAAAAGAATTAGATAGAAACTAATGGACTGAAATCCTGTGGTGAAAGTGTGCATAGGAGGTTGAGAAACTCTCAAAAATAACTACAGTTATATACCATTTTGGTGAGAAGAAAAAAAAATGGGCATTTAGGAAAATATATGGATACATAGGGAATTTTTGATTGCGCTAAGATTTAAAAGTAACAGGCAGAGGAAATGGAAAATGGGTGCAACAATGAAGTATATGTTCTAGCAAGTATATAATACCTGCAAAAAAGTAGATAATGTCTGCAGAAAGAAAGTAACACCCAAATTTGTGCAAAAACTGAAATAGCAAAGGGCAAGTACAGGTAGTCCTCAACTTATGACGACAATTGAGCTCAGAATTTCTGTTGCTAAGTGAAATATTTGTTAAATGGGTTTTGCCCTATTTTACAACTTTTCCTGCCACAGTTGTGCAGTTGGTAAATTAACACTGTTGGTAAGTGAATCTGGCTTCCCCAATGACTTTGCTTGTCAAAGTTGCAAAAGGCAATCACATGACCCTAGAACATTGCAACAGTCATAAATATGACTTGATTGCCAAGCCTCTGAATTTGACGATGTGACCATGCGGATGCTGTGATGGTTGTAAGTGTGAAAAACAGTCATAAGTCACTTTTTTTCAGTGATGTAACTTTGAATGGTCACTAAATGAGCTGGTGTAAATCCTGTAGTTTTGCTGAAATGGACAGAAGTGAGGGCTAGGGGAGAGCAGAATGTGAATTTAACAGCTACAACCTTGTTTCAACCATTCACATTTAAGTTTAACACACTTTATATTTCAGATGATATACTTAAAGACAGTTAATTGAACATGGAAGAAGGAGTCCCTGATCTCAGTCCTGTTAGGGGGCAGGGAACACATAAGCTCAAAGATTACACAGGAGCAGTTCTATAAAATTCAATTGTGCTTTAGTATTATATTGCTGGTTGCCACTTCTATAGTATGTTAGGGACAATGCACAGGAAGGGAAGGGTTACATTTTTGGTGTTAGTGGTTGCATGGGACATGTATCCTTGCAAGTATCTGAAAAATCACAAGTCTGGAAAAGGAGATTGTAAAATTTAGTTAGACAATTGAAGAGCCTTTACACTCAAAGAACTCATTCAATACAAATTGTGATCATTATTTTGAGTTGAGTGAAGTCTTCTCATCCAATTATTTGCCAGTTGTTGAACAATTTTCTCAATACAGTAATATTGGAATCAATGGGAAATCTACCACATGGCCCAAATAAAACTTGCATTCCAGATGGCTGAAATGACAGAACAATGCACATATAAATTTAATCTTGTAGTCAAGTATTTATAGAACGTTATTTGTTTGCTTGTTTTTAATTGGGTCATATAGTTTAGGAACATTTAATAGTATGTATATTATGTATGCATTAAAAAAATCAAGAATTGAAATATTAAAATGAGCAAGAGATGATGGATAGAAATAGAATGCCCATTAATATAAGATTTGTGTTATTAAGGTTTAGAATAGAGGCAGAAATTAGAAAGGGGAAAAATATTGTTATGCATATTTCTATATAATATTCTAAAATCAGTATGGAAAGCAAAGGACCAGAAGTTGAAAGATGAGTGTACTATATATAATGTTACTGTAATGATGTGAGTATGATTAATGTAACTAAGATTACTAAAATTGTCAATATTAAAGTGTTTCTAATTTCAAAGCATGTTTTTTCTGTCCAATAGACACTTTGGTAGTTCTGCAGAAATGTTAGGCAACCTGTACTCATCGTATATTTTAGATTATAAATCCAATGACCTCTGAATGCAGCAACTTAGTTGAGTTGTAGGAGAAAACCTCCGGAGAATATAAAGCTATGAACTGAGGTTCTTACACCAGCAAAGCAAGCTTCCATGAGTTCCAGAATTACATTAGTTTTGGAAGTATGCTGAAGGCTGCATATTAAAAGATGATGACTCCAAACATTTTCAAAGAACAAAAATAAAATGGGAGGTATTTTTGGCCCCCTTCTCTTGGGTGAACTGTGCACTTCAAAAGGACAATGTTTTTAAAACATCCAGGCTCTACATCAAACCTTATACAGTACTGATTTTTTAGGGTTGCTTAAAATGAATGGGAACAATTTTTTTTGAGTAGAACAAGCATAACTGGCCCTGTAAAAACAGCAGCTTATCTGATATCCATTTCTTGTTTATGTTTTAGAGAGCTGTTGTAATTCTGTTGTAATTCTGACAATCAATTTGAAAGTCATGATTTTAAATGTACTAACCTCTGCAGTATATTTTACAAGGGAATCAATAGAATATCCAAGGGACAAAAAGAAGCCAGCTGAAAATAACAGTGATGGACACTTAATTGGCACTAAGCTTGTTTTTCTTAGGCCTTACTAGATGGTTTTGATAAATCATTTCTGGTGTACGTGAAACAAAATATGACCAAATTAGACTTTCTGAGAGAGCACCATATAACAAGAAGCCATTGGTCATGATAAAGTTGGGTAGGCAAGCAAGCAAGCAAACAAATAAAAATAAATAGATCTGCTTATCTTCCCCCACACTCTGTTGTGAGGTTTCTAAAAACGTGTATTTTAATGTCATTACTGACAACTCTGCTAGGCAGGAAAAATTCCAAATTACATTTATTCTACTTTTATGGAAATAAAAGTAAAAGTGGGATAACATAAGTAGGGGGGAAGGGGGAGAACAGGGAGACTCCCTGGACCATCTTGAGACACTCTGGATGCCCAAGGAAATTCATGAAATAGATTCAGCTGTTAAATATTGGAATTTTAGGACAGATCCTTTACAATGGCAATATATTATGCTACTGTGACATTCACCAAAGGAAGTAGAAGTTTCAGCTGCAGACAGAACCCTCTGATAAGCCCTGTGCTATGAAGATTATGCCAGCTCTGAAGACTGGTGCTGCCAAAAATCAATAGAAGACCATGAGTGGCATCAGAATGACTCCCACAGTTATTTCAACTATGGTGTTACACTGCCCCCATTATGTTAGGTTCTGTACTTCCACATTGGGACTGCAGAGACACTTCTGGCTCCACAGATGAACTTCACAACAGTATGTCTTCTTTGAATCCAAAAGAATACCTATATCCTAAGTAAAAGTACTAGAGCGTAGGAATTTGTTCCTGTATTACAATTCCAACAGAGCAGCCAATGTTTGCAGTGAAGGTTGCTGGCAGTTGTCATTCAGCAAGATTTGAATGGCCATATATTTTAAATCCCCAGTGCATAATATTACATTCCTAAAACAGATTAAAATAATGTCTAAATCTGAATAGTATTTCAAAACGAATCCAGAAGTCTTTTTGATAAAGATGTATGGCCTTCAGGAGCTGCGGGAGGGTAGCAACTAAATGATGGAAGATTCTGTGTACCTCATGGGTAGACAGTCATTTATATTTTCATACTCATTTTTTGTATGTTTTGCTAGTTTGAAGCTCTGGTTTCAAATTGAGTGACTGAAAATGAACTCCCTTATTGTGAATCTTCCCATGGGCATTGCAATAAATCTACTGCAATCCATGGCCAGACTGCAATAAAGCCTCCCTCATTGATGATTTAATCATTGATGAGAGGGCTGATGTGCCATGTGTTAGCAAGACCTGGCTGGGCTCAAAAGTTGCACTTTTGGAAATGTGACCAGTTGGGTTTTGAGCATGGCATCAGCTAAGATTTCAGGGCAAGGGTTAATGGTGTTGGTCAATTGTCAGAGTCTCTTACAGCCTTCAGTGATGCTATGCCACAAGTTTCTGGATATGAGACACTATTCATTTAAGTTGGATTATAGGGATCAGCTGTGATTATTGCTGGATAGCAACTTCCCTTCCTCAGCACCTTGAATCCACATCTGGGCTGGCAGTGGAGTTCCCCAGACTTATGGTTCTGGGAGGCTTCAATCTGCCTTCCCTAGGAATGAGGTTGGAAGCAGGGGTGGGATTCTATCTGGTTGGTCCTAGCTCACATCCTATTTTACTATTGCTTATATAAGAGGGTGAGAGACAGGTATCTTGGTCTATATACCAGACGAATGACCCATTGGGATTCCCATATCAAAATAACTTACCTTATGTCTGGCTAGAACTTGAAAATAACATTTAACGTAGCACAGTACTTGAACAAAATGTTCCGGTTGAGATCTGCATATGTGGGACTGATTGGAGTGGATTGTAGGGGCGACTCCGAAGTATGATGCTGTCATATTTTATCTATATCTTAAATTATTCTACATTATAAATAATATCTGGTTGGGCCAGTTCTATAAAACTGATCGTTATGATTTTGCCCAGTTCAGAGAACCGGCAAATCGCACCATTAGCTGGCCCTTCCCTTCCTTCCCTCCCTTCCCTTCCTGCCCACTCACTCTTTACCTGGCATGTGCGCCATCCAACTTGCCTGCGTTAGCCTAATTTTTGGTAAGTTGCCATTTTTCCTCCCCCCCACTATCAGCTATTCCGACTATCAGTCTGCCGGGGGATTTAGATTTGCTAGAAAGCAGGAAATTGTTGGATTTCTTGCTTTTTAGCTATTGTAAAAGCAGAGCTGAACCTTCCAAGCTTCTATTTTTCAGTGCAGACTCAAGTAGCAGATTGCAGAAATATAGATCTCTGAATGAATCTGTGATTGTGTGAGCAATTCAATCTGCCTGCCTGCTTTGCCAGATTTTCGATAAAAGTTTTTTTAATAATTCAATATTTACATACATATTTACAATATTTACAAACAAGCCATGCCCACCCAGTCATGTGATCACCAAGCCATGCCCACAAATGAGGCCATGTCCACAGAACCAGTTGTTAAGAAATTTGAATCCCAACCCTGGTTGGAGGTATCCCATTCCTAGGGAGTTAATGGCCACCATGATAGCCATGGACTTATGCTACATTATCCAGAGGCTTGCTCAGGATGATGGTCACACTCTGGATTCAGTATTCAGGTTCAGTATTCAGTATTCTGGATCCATGTTGTAGCAGTGGCTATGTGGTGTGAACTTGGGGGAGTTTTCAGTGTCGCCCTTGTCATGGTCAGTTCATGCCTTGATTTCTATGAGATTCTCCAGTACAAGGGTCTTTAAACTTGGCAACTTTAAGACTTGTGGACTTCAACAGAATTTCTGAGCTAACATGACTGGAGGAAGGATTCTGGGTGTTGAAGTCCACAAGTCTTAAAGCTGTCAAGTTTGAAGACCCCTGCTCTAGTATCACTATCCACTGTAGGGAAGGTTGACCTGTTAAATTAGTCTGGTGACTGATGGTCTTGGATAGGTTTCAAAAGGAGCTGTGAGTTGCTCCTGCTAATGCTAGCTGCATTGTCCATCTGAAGCTTTGGTTGTCACTCGAAATAAGGGGGAAGCTGAGGTGCTGGACCAAATTCTGCCCATGTATCAGTTCCTCCTGTGATTTATGGAGGAATTGATAGAGATAAAGTGGGAGATGAGATATCTAAAGTGTTGCCGGCACTCAACCAGGAATGAACACAGATTGATATGGTAGGTACTATTAAGGCCTACCTTGTGATAGTAAGGCTGGTGTCATCTTTCCAAGGTGAACCAGACAGGAAACAACTAGATGAAATAACTCTACTGTATTTTTCAAGATGCAGATGGCCTTTCTTTGTTTTTCCTTGAAGAGGTTTTGCTTCTCATCCAAAAGCTTCTTCAGTTCTGATGGAATGGTGGGGAATGGAAGGATTAATATTCATTGTAGTTATCTGGTCATTAGCATTCTTTCTGAGAGTCATTGACGCCACTTGGAGGTTTATCTGTGCCCTCAGGGTCACCTGAATAGTGCAAATGGGTGTGGCATGGGTCAATGTCACAATATGGCCCCCAAAATCTGGGTTTTCATTTTATTGACCTCAGAAGGATGGAAGATTGAATCAACCTTGAGCCGATGAGAATCGAACTCCTGGCTATGGGCAAAATCAGCCTGCAATACTGTATTTCAGCCACTGCACTACCATAGCTCTTATATATGTAAAGTATGTATAATCAAAGCTTATTTAGACAATTGATTTATACACAATTTTAAAATAAGAAATTTATCTTTTTTCTCAAAAAAGGTATAATTGTTTTTAAGTACAATGTGAAAATGTACAGGCTGTTTACTTTATAGAATATTGGGGTGTGTGGTGGACAGAAGAAACATACCCTCAAAAATACTGGAGAATACAATAAACAAATTTATTGGATTCAGAATTCAGGACCAAATCTTAATTTGCTTGTGATGAAGTTAATTTTATTGTATTTTCTCCTCTCATCCCTGAATTGTTCATTTTATGCAAATGTGATAAAGATAGCAATTTCATATGAAACTACTTCTGCTGGCTACCAAATATTAAATCTGCTCATAATATTTAGTTTCTTACCTGTCTATATAGCTTGAGGGTGAAGATGAGGGAGGGGGAAGTATAAAGGCCACTTTCTCTTTTAGGATCATGCCACAAATAGCAGTAATAACATTTTTTTGATAATCTAATCATACAGGATTATATTTCAGTGATATAATCATGCTGATGATATAATTATTCTCTCCCTAGGGATGTTTGCTTGGCACACATGTTGATGTCATTTTGCAGCAAGTGAAGACTTTTGCTGCCCTAAACTTTATATTATAAATTGTTTTTCCCTTGTGAGGTTCTTATGTTTTTTGGGGGGCAGGGGGGAGGGTTTGATCCTTTTGCAATTTAGGCATAATAGAATCATCGAGTTGCAATATTGGAAGAGTCCATAAGGATCATCTACTCCCGCTGCCTGCAAAGTATAAGAAAACAAATTACAACACCCAGAAAGGTTAGCTGTTCAACCCTTCTTAAAAGCTCCCTAGTTAGAGAACTCACAACTTCCACTGATAGATTAATCCACTCTTACATACAATTTACAATCAGGAAGTATTTCCTTCTTCTGAAATAAAACCTTGCAATTTCTGTACACTATTTCTAGTTCTCATCACTGTGGCTATGGAAAGTAGTTATTGATCATTATAACTAAATATAATTACAATGTTAACTTTTTCTCCAGACAGAGAATTGCAATTTGGTCTATGGCTTAAGTGTCAGGACAAAATTCACAATAAAATGCTAGGGGAAACCACCCCGCTTAAAGTAATTGCCTGCACAAAAAAGAAAGTTTACTTTAATTTGCTTTAGTTGTATATAATTTGATGTATTTTATATTATTCCCCACATGTGTAGTCCTTACTTAACAGTGGTAGTTGGGCCTGGAATTATTATTGCTGAAGTGATGCAGCCATAAAATTTGACATGTGACATGACTGTGTTGCTTAACAATGCAGATTATGCTACTTCCAAATGCCATTGTTAAGGAAATCCTACGACATAGATAAACGTGACATCATCTGATCATCATTCACACTTCCTTCTGGCTTCCCCATTGACTTTCTTTGTAGGAAGCCAGCACATAAGGTCACAAATGGCAATCCTGTGACCGCAGGATAATGCAACTG